>JARHVA010003893.1:727500-1327500 GCA_037957365.1 Torreya grandis | reverse complement strand
ATTTTATCCAATGGGTTTGATATTCAGGTTTACTCTTTTTAGGTATTTTATCTAGGTTGATGTGGGTTTTTCATGTTTTTAGCCTATTCCTTTCAGGACTTATTCTCTCAGGACTTATACAATTTGTCTTTTTTGGGTTTTTTGTTTTTGGGCTTATCTTTTTTGAGCTTTTGTCTTAAGAACTTTTGTTCCACAAGAATTGGTCTTCAGGATTATTAGGTCAAAATTTTTGTTTGAAATAATTTCCCTAAATCCATTTGTTCTTGTCAGATTTATTTCCTTAGAAATTTTATTTGTAAATTTTCCCCTACAATAATTTACCTTATCCTTTTTACCCATAACATTTTTCCTGACAAAATAGACCTACCCTTCTAGCTTTTTGCATTTTCCATTTGAGCTTTTTGCATTTGCCCTTCAACCTTTTTGAAGTGACCCTTTGGCCTTTTTGAGAATGCCCTTTACCTTATGGACTTAACCTTCAGGACTTTTGTCCCAATAATTTTACCCTACAAAGTATATCCTTCAGGCATTTTTGCCATGAAGTAGACCCTTTAGACCTTTTACACTTACTCTTCAAGATTTTTGTCATGGGCCTTTATCTTACGAATTAGATCCTTTAAGACTTTTGTCATGGATGAAATGCCCTAAAAATTAAACCCTTCATATTTTTTCTTGATCAAAATGACCCTTTGACCTTAACCCACCTACCCTTTGGCCTTTTTAAAGTGTCCTTCAGCCTTTTGAAATTATCCTTCAATATTTTTATCCCAAGCCTTTTCCCTCTAAAACCATTCCTTTAGACATTTTGTTTGAGACATCATTCCTTTAGCCTTTTTGAGACCATCCCTTAAAACCAATCCTTTAGATATATTTTTTGGGAGATTTTTCCCTTCAACTAATTCCTTCAGACTTTATGTCTCAAACATTTAGTCTGATGAAAATGACCCTTTAGGATAATTGCTTCAAAAGTCTTGCTCAATGAAATAGGTATTTGAAGAAATTATTGTGGATATTTTGTTAGAAACAATTCCCTCGATGGAATTAGTTTGTGGACATTTTGCTAAAAAATTTTGCCCAACAAAATAAGACTTTTTTGGATAATTGCTTTAGACATTTTGTCCAAAACAATTTTTTTGATGCTATACATACCCTGCACAAAATGCTACAACAATTGTCTTACACAAAATGCCTAAAAAATTCCCTACTACCAAAATTAATAGACCAAAACCCCACAAAATTGCCAAGTGGCACCCCTGCACTTTATTATATATATGCTACATCATTGTTTGTTTATGTTTGCAAGAGCAAATTTGAAAGTGACAAATGTCAAGCTTACATAGAGTTAGAGATTCAAGCACCAAGATATGATGGTGCACATTAAATCACATGCCAAGGATATAATGGTACATAATCAAGCACATTGATAAAGGCTTTTTCAAAAGTTCCACAAGAGTGCCAAGTGGAAACATCTCAAGATCCCAAACAATAAATCAATGGTCTGTAGGCCCTTTCAAAGAGTTGAAAAGTCAAGAGCTCAAGAAGCCCATAGAGATACCAAGTGGCATGGTCATGCCTCATCATGTAGAAGATCAAATGGGGTGATTCCTAGGTGGAATTTTCAATGATTTAGACAATGGTCATATTTCAAAAGTTATAAATAGAATTTAAAAGGCTTGACACTAGTAGAGATAGAGTTTGAGTTACGTATTGATTACTAAGGTAGATATATTTAAAGATAAAATTTTAGATGACTAGGGCCAAAAATGCAAGACTCCTTGGCCAAGCCAATATAACTTGCCTCTTTTTGCATGAAGAGGTTATTTTTAGCCACTTCTAGATGAAAGCAATCTTAAGCTACCACTTTTAGTGTGACCTCAACATCTAGAGTTCAACCATGCCATGTTGTGCCAAAGATCACTCCCAGCTCATGCATGTTATTTTCCAGCCATTCCATAAATCCAAGATGCCAAAAAAATAATAACTCACCTCTTTTTTATGAATATTTTAGATCTGCAGAATCTTCTTTAACTAGGCATTCAAGTTGGATAACTACATCTCATCTTGGAAATATTTTTTGTATAAAATTGGACAAACCCCATGGCACAATCTATCTTTTTGCTATTAATGACATTTTTTTAATTTTTAATGTATTTAATATAAGCTATAACCTTTAGAGAGAAATAAAATTGAAGATTTGCCTTTCTTGTCTTGAGAGATCTCTCTGTGTGTGCAAGTTATTTGATTATTTATGGAATGTTTGTCTCTTTGTTTTAGTTTCAATAAATTCATCTATGGTATTTTAACCTCTTGGAAATATTGTTTGGATTAAATATCTTGTTCTCTTTTGTGAAAAATAGCTAAAATACTACCTCTGATTTCGATTTGTATGAGTTTGTGCTGAAATAAATTCAACATATTTTTTGATTTATTATCTTTATCAAGCAAGCATTAAAATCCACTATAAAATATTTGGTGTAATCACCATATTTTCAAATTTCTACAAATTTTAATTCTTCAACCCTTTTCCCCATCAAACCCTAGTTTAGGATTCAAAATCACCAAAGAGTGAGATTTCCATAAAAAAAGTATTTTATCAGTTTGTATCAGATTTAGTAAAAGGAAACCATCCTTCTCTATAGATTAACCTCAAATTTCCAAGGTCCCAAAGCCTTTGGAGGTTTTTCCATTTTATAATTAGGCAATTACACAACAAGCTACAAAATCAAGAGTTCTGAGATATGTCAAACACTAGTTAGATTTACAACTCCCTACTTGACACCTAGAGGAACCTTGACACATACGATACATATTATCAAAATCTGAGTCATGTTTTAAATTTTAAAACTTTAGATATTAATGTCAATAACCACCTACATGTGAAAGCTTCTTGATTCTCCCATAACCATTTTTATCATTCATTTCCTCCCATATTACTTTGACTCTACTCTTCATCCTTCATCTCTAAATCCCTTATCTCCCTCAGTGATCCTCTTTTCCATTTTCACATATTTACTTGTAGGTGGATAAAGCAGATCATTATTGGTATTTTATTATTTTATATCCATCTTATCAGTTAGTAAAACCCTAAGGTTTTCTTAGATAGGTTCATTTATTTGACAATATTTCTATCTTCCCTGACATGTTGGAAAGTTTTTAGTGATTATTGAAATTTCATCAAGGTTTTCTCATTTTATATTACATATTTAACACATTATAACTCCACTCTATATATTATATTTATATTTAAAAAAACCCCAAAGATTATAGAGACCTTGATATAAGTCTAAACATTACGTAGTACCATTTGGGTTTTTGAGTCTTATGTTATATCTATGTAAATCTTGAGTGAGCAATAAAAACTATTACATTTCCAAACCATGGATGGTACTTGTTGGAAATTATATACTTGCATATCAATCCTATAAAACCAAAAATCTCATTGATACCTCAACAAAACCATAGACTCTAAGATTAACTATGGTATTTATGAACCCTACACAATATAAATTAGAATTATGGACATTGCATATCACAGGACAAATTTCTAAGAATTAATCAACAAGTGTTATATTTCTTCATTTTTATCTACATCCCTTAGGAATCCACTAATTATTTTAGTACCTTATATATTTGACTTGTTGGTAAAAAGTCTTTGAATTCTACCCTTGTCTAAAAGAGCTCTTGTTTCACTAAAGTTTTCACTCTCAGTTTTAAATGAAAAAGACACTAAAGAATAGGAGTGACATGAAGTGTCAATTTCAAGGGGTTGTTCCCCCTTCCAATTTGGAATCAAACATTGATGAAATCATAGACATAGATCTTGGGAATATTAATTTGGCATAATTTTGGCAAAGAGTGAATGCTAATCCCAAGTCAAATTGGATTTAGAGTATACATGACAACAAAATTCCTCAAGTTGTAGCCTTACCAACACCAATACAATGTCTTAAGCTAGTTATCACATGGGAAAGTCAATATGATAAAGATAAAATAGAGGTTAAGAATTCCAAGCAAGAATTTGTTCTTCACTTTGGTGCTGAACACATTGAATATATGCTGAAAATAATTGATCATGAGTTATTTGTGAAACTTACTCCTAAAACTACTCAATAATTTTGGGAAAATAACAAGAATTCTTGTTCCAAGATGATAAACAAGTTCTATCTTGTGAGTTCAAGAATATCTACGTCAAGTTTGTTAAATATTATCTCATGCTTTGAACTAAAAATAGAGATCAATGATATCATTACACTCCTAAATTAGGTTGTTGGAAATATTATTGCTATAGAATTCCAAGAGTGGATGTATATATACATCTGGATCAGTTATGAAAATAAGTAATATATCAATTTGGTTGAATTTATAAGTGACTATTCATAAAAAAATGTCAGAGGTGCACACAATAGGTAAATTTTACATGACCTCTTACTTGGTTTACATAACTACTTGTAGAAGGATATTTAGTGGGTTGAATACTAATGGGAAAATAATTTCATAAAAAATCTATGATTTTTATCCTTAGTTAATATTGGGAAATAGTGCAAAGCATTTTTATAGAGTTAATGATGTCTTCCTGTAGCATGTCATTCAAATGTTTGAACAAGATCCATACAATGTCAGGATGTTAGCTTTATCTAATATAAAAATTACAAAGTGGGGAGCTTCGTTCATTCCATTTATTACGTTTTCATACATTAGAGTATGTGTATTTGAAAATTATCCCTACATGCTTCCTATATATGTTGATGAAAAATGGGCATTAATGGAGTTAGTATGTCAACTTGTATAAACTAAAAAATTCTTGTCCAACAAACATAAGACAAGATTACATTTCCCAATCATAATTAGAAGGTACACTTCTACTTCTTTGGCCAAAGAAAAAAAAATATATGTGGAAATGAATAAAGTCACTCTTCGATCATTCCATATTAAGACCTATTTTGATGCTAGAGGACTAGCTGAAAATGCCCTTAGTTTGACATATCAACGTGTTCCTTATTGATGATTTTTGGATGGAATGTGAGGATGATAAAGATGTTAAGCTATGTTATTATTCTCATTTTATCCTAGAATATATCATCGAATATAACATTATATATATTCCTAAAGAATTTGAGCATGATGATATTTTGGATCCTATTTTATCAAGAACAAAATATTTAATTGCAATCTATACCCTGAATTAATTAGAGAAATGCTAAGTCAACATCTTTGGGAGATAGAAATCAAGTAGTGTTGAACATAAAAATTTCTTGGCTTAGAATCAAACAGTTTATTATTTAAAATGTTTGTTTTCTTCCACCATTTAGAAATGGTGATATAATTTCTCATCATCCTCAACAATCAATAGAGGTAAATTTAGTCACAAGTCCTTCTTATAGTAAAGATATCAGTGAATTCATAATTGAAGAACAAAAATAAATAGATGATGTGGTACCAATAGCTAGCCAACCTTAGAATCTTACTAAACTCAAGATCAAAGGGTTATTTGAAGGAGATAAAAGTAATTTGGGAATTTATAGTGTTCTAGGTTCTTCACCTCTTAATGTTATTCATTATCAAAGTTTGGTCATGAATACCACACCACAATTCATAGCCACAAACACTCCTTTGATAATCCCTATATCTTATTCCATAAGATAGGTGATGTATCTTCCTAATTGTCTCTTGAAATTGATATTCCAATAACTATACCTTCACCTAAAGATATGAGTCTCCTTTATTTTGTAACTCCAAAAGCTAAATCATAATCACCTATATTAGATCAAGGTAATGTTTTACCCCTATAAATTCAAGTCTTCATAATTTACCCACATCATTATGATACTCAAACTCAAGTGGAATATGAATATATTCAATAGGTACCAAGTACATAAATCATAGATTGATAAAATGATGTATTAAAGAAAAGAAATAAAATAGTGTAACCTCAAGAAATTAATTTTAGTGCACTCATCACTCCTTTTCATATGGTAAAGAAGCCTAAGATGGTTTCTAGAATATTGATAGATGAACAAGGGGAATGGTATGCTGAGGTGGAAATCCTTCATCTAGATAAATATAAAGAAGATGCCAGTGATACATATTACCATATATCAAAAGTGCATCTTATTAGGGCCACATAAGGAGTTAAATAAAATGTACAATCATTAATAGTTACAATATTTGAGAAAATGGATCAAGATAAGGAAATGAAGGAACAAATAAAAGAGAAAGTTAAACAACTCTCATTAATTGTTCATAAATTGGTAAAACCAATTAAATCACCCTCATCTAACATTTCACCTCAAGTTTCAGATGCAGAAGCATTGAATGTAGCTAAGGAAATTGGACATATGATTAGAACAATTAAAAAATAGTCAAAAACATTGATCCTTCAAGGAACCAAAATAATAAGCAAGGATATATTTATCTACACTAAGATTCAATCTAAATTTGTTCTTGACAAAAAGGGTGAATATAAATATGAAGTTGAAGTTGGTAAATGGAAACCATTGCTACTAAAATTGGAGATCTTCTCCAAAATAGTTCTCATTGCAGAAGGGGTTCTGAAATAAGAAATCTATGGTGATCAAAAGTTTTTTAAGTGCAACAAAATTTTGTATCCACATCCTTGAGGAAGGCCTAGGGAAATTCAAATAATATCAGTCAACAATAACTAAGGAAATAAATGATATACATGAAGTAATTGATAAACTTCCTTGTGAATTCATGGATGATAAAGCAATGGTTCTTCTAACACAATCAATTATAGAGGAATTCAAGAAATTATTAGAAAAAAAGAATTACAAAATCCACACTCAAATTCAAATTAATTTAAAAATTCATCAAGTATTAAAAAACCCTTGATAATATTGACAAAGGTTTCAATAAAATTTAGCATGTTCCCATATAAAATGCTTGATCTTCATTGTGAAGGGGAAATTGGTTTCATACATTTAGATGGTTTTGATGAAGACAAAGTTAAATAAACCATGGAGAACTTTGATGAATTTAGAAAATGATTACAAAAACGTAAAGAAAAGGAAGTTAAAGTGGTGTATGATAAAGAGGATGACTATAAGCAAAATGAATTTTGCATCTTTCAACTCTGCATTTTGACAATGTCACTTTCATAACTTTTAAGTTGTGCATTTTTCAATGTCACCATCGTAACTTTTAAGTTTTGAATTTTTCCAATGTTATTTTTGTAACTTTTAAGTTGTGTATTTTTTTAAAAGTGCTTTTATAATTGTTTAAAATGTTAGAAAAGGTGGTTATGACCCATAACCACCAACTTGTAAGTTATAAATAAGAGTTTTCAATTCATTTTAAGGGATTTTTAACACATAATTTTTGGCAAAGGAGAAAGAGGAGTTTTGTATGTACAACTCTATGAGAAATTAATACAAGAATTTGAAAGACTTTATTCTATGGATTTTTATGAATGAGTTTATTCATTCATTTTGATTCTTTCATTTAAAATATGATAGAATACTATTTTTAAATCATCAAATGATTTTGTGTTCTTCATGTAAAAATATGTTATAATCTACATAGAGAAATTTAAATCAAGAAACATAAGTGAAAGTAAAGAAAGAAAATTGTGTTTATTTATTGTAAGGAATACATGGTTTTTTTGAATTATTTTGATCTCAAGATCTCATTTTTGTATGGACTTCATTCTTATGTTCAATGTATGTATTTCTTACCTTTTTGAATAAAATGATTTCCATCATCATATTTAGAATCCATCATATATAACCTTAGGTAGTTATAACAATTTTATCTATTTAAATTGTTAAAGCTACCACATTTATTGTTTCTTATTTTATTTTCTACCTTTCATACTATATAAATATTCCTCCCATCCTTTCAGTTTCTATTCTACCACCTTCTCATACTTTTAGGTCAAAAGTATGGAAACTACCTCATGAAGATAACATTTTTATTTTGGATATTTCTAGTTTCAATCTTGTCTTTGCATTTCAATAAAGATGGCTCCTCATGCTAATAAGAAAAGGAATTCATCTGTACACTATTATTTTAAATCCCATAATTTGTACCCCTATAATATTTTTTGCCTATAGTTTTTGGTGCCCACCATGGGGCATATTTCAGTACTTTCTATGCAAGCCACATGCCAGTGTTTTGGTTCACATGACTATTTTAGTAGCATAAGGATTAGTCGATTAGCTAGAACTTGATTGATAACAACCTACATAATTGGATATTATATTTGACATTAGATTGTTTACATGGGAGTGTAACAAAATAAATGTTGCACATTTTCATAAAATTCCAACTGTGTTTAACCAAGAAAAGAATCATAATGATCATGCATGAAGAATTATTCAACATAGAATAGATCGTAGAGATCACCAAATAGCCTGTAATCATGAAAAATGAACTTATCATATGATTTTTTTGGAAACCAAGGTTTTAATCATCAATTTGGTCTCAACTAGATATAAGTTGTATAATTAGATATCACTTATAGTCTCTAACAAATTTCTTGGGATAATAGAGTGATTAATGCCTATTTTTAGAGAGTTGTAATAGTCCTAAATGAAGAGGAAGATTGTGCTAATAATAAATAACTTGTAGCAATCATTTTAAAAAGGCAACCAAAACTAATTAGGGTTAGAGTGGTTCGTAGAGCACCTCTTATCCCTAGATAATAAAAATTATTCAGATGATCATCCTAGCAATTGAAGCTCATGTCTATATACAATGGGTTAAGATCAACTTGTAACTATCCTATCTAGTAAATATATGGACAAAGAAGGTTAATAAAAGAGAACACAATGATACTTAATGATTATGGATGTGATCAAATGGATCCACAAACCTAGTAAGAGGAAAACCACAACACAATGTTAAAGGAAAGAATTGCAAAGCCTTTAGGCCAATAACACCATGAAATAAATCTAACTAGATATTTATTTATAAGTAGTCTAATATTGCCTATTTGTAAGTATTATAATATTGTAAACAAACAATATAATTAAGAGGAAGGGCTATAAACATATAAAAATGGGTAAGGAGCCATGGTAGGCAAATGGGGGCCTAAGCTACCTAAAATGAAAATATAGAAATTTCAAACAATCCTAAAACCACACAAAGTAGAAGTATAGAAAAGATTTGAATAAGGAGATATACATTCATTATCCAAGTAATCATGTAACTTATATCTATTAAATGAAAGAGATAGGGTTAGAATATACTTTGAAGAGGACATGTCAAAACTTAATCTCCCCCTTAGCCATTAGTTCTTTGAAATATATTTTTGTGGTTTCAAGGATCTCAAAGGTTGAATCAAGATCTGGGATAAATACACTCCTCATAATGTATCCAAGACTCCACAAGACAAGTTTTTCTTCAAGCTAAGATCCTAATCAATAACTCCTCCAATTATAGATCTAGGGAAAAAGTACAAGAAATAATAATTGAAATAAATCTCTTTATCCTTAGATTGAAATGGTAACTTATATTTATAAAGGTCAGTGATCCTAATCCATCCTAAAAGTTAAGTCGATGACATATTTTGATTTGATATAGGTTTAAAATGGGTTGAATTACCTTGAACTACATCAATCAAGTTGACAGTTACAAAGGTTACACTGACATATTAAAAATTGTATCAATTGGATTAATGTAATAGATTAGGGATATATTCCAAATAAGACTGCATCAGGCTAGGCTGATGTAGTTAGAAATATAGGTCTTAATATAGATAGAGGGTGTAAGATGGAAGGAGATAAGTTATGGGATCAAGTCTGAGGAAGATAGAATGGATATAAGAATGATAGATAAGTAAAAATATCTCTCAAAAAGCACCAAAGTCCTTCCCACCCCTTTCTTAGTGTACCCTTTAAGGCATGCACTTAGGGAGATTGAAACTCAGTAGCTTGTTATAAGAAAAAGTGTCAATAAACGATAAAAGTTAAAAATATTATGTGTATGCATATGCTTCACCTGAAGCTCATCACATGTAATATTAGTGCAACATGGAATGGTTCTTCAATAAAAATATGGAAATATAATAACTGATCTAATTGAAATGAAATACTGAAAATGAATGCAAAAAATAAGTGAATAACTAAAAGTACCATATACATACATTTACCTACTTTCATCACTAAATGGTTTCATGTAAGAATCACAGTGTTGACCATTGAGGGTGTATGAATTACATTGGACAAACCTTATGGATACAAGGCAAAAAAGATAAAGAAAATAAACATAAGAAAACTAAATTAAATGAAAAAATGTTGAAATTAAGTGTATCAACAAATCATGATGACAGGCTAGATTAGAACCAAAGGACCAAGGAAAAGGGAAAATTGGGTAACTAAAAAATCAAGGATAATAATGATCAAAAAACCCAAAAATTACTCCAATGTAAGAAAATTAACAATCTAAAGAAAACCAAGGACACTTGAAACTGAATAATGATATCAAAATTAGAGTAAGAGAAGTAACAATCCATACTAAAATAAAGATGGAAAAACAAATGAAAAATTGAAGAAATAGGACAAAAGGGCTTGCAAAAAGGTGAATAGAGAACTAAAAGTCCCAAACATATTTTAGATAACTCTTATAAAAATAAGACAATGACCAAGAGATCATCTGACAATAACTCAAAGATGTAGATTCTATTCAAATGATGGATAAAATAAAACTATTAGATTATGATCATATCAAAAAAAGATAAAGAATAAGAAATACAGAAAGTGGGAGTAGATTTAGAAATAAAACCTACCTACCAAAGTGAGAAATTAAATGGGTGGTGGGGGATAGAGGGTAGCACCAAGGTGAAAACATAATTTTTACAAGAAGTAAGACACTCAAATCAAGTTGGCAAGGCTAAGATATTTTTAACATCAATGACTCTAGAGAACCCTACCTATCAACATGAGTTTTGGATAATGAGTGAAGTATATAGATCATCCCATGTAGGCTAGTATGCATGAAAATTAAAATGGACCTACCTTACCACAACGTGTTCCCCATTCCTTAAGACTCTTTATAGAGCAATCAATATACTATGAAGATTAGGTACTTATGTGAAAATCTAGGTGGAACTAAATAATATAAGATAATAAGACCTCCTACCCTAGTCTACTAGCCTACCACACCCTAATGGACCTTGACTCTATCACGAGGCCAACTATCGAGGTTAAAATTCAACTAAGAGAAGAGATGTGCCACATAAAGATCACATATTTTGGTGTAATTTAAATTTTAGGATATGAATTTGCCTTTTGATCATTTAATTTTTCTTATATGATGTGGTTTTCAAATTTTTTTGGCTTTTTATATTTTCTTCCTCCATACAGATTTAAAAAACCAAACATGGGTGCTAATAATGAGTATCACAAGAGATATTACACTGGTATCTAGAGAATAGAACTAAAAGACTATGGTGTTTAAGACTCTTGAAATTTCACATTAAAAAAGAGTGCAATCTCAAAACCAACCTTGGTGTGTCCAAAGTGATGTGGAATAAGGGGGATGACGGATATGATCATAAAATGATTGAGTTACCCTAAATCATTAAAAAATGTATAAATGAAATTAGTACAATGACATGGAGGTGTGAATCATCATCATAATAAATGGTATATGTGATGGAATACATGAATGTAAAATATTAGAGTTTTACTAAAAAATGATTTGACTAATTCTAAGTGTAGAAAAATGTGACTCTTGACCATTGCCTTATCTTGCAAGGAATATACCTAGCGAAGGTTAGGAGCAAATTAATTTTAAAAAATATGAAATGATGGTTGCATGTGAAGAAGGCTTAGTATTATCTGAGGTATTAAAATGAAACTCATAAATTGAAGAACCAAGAGGTATAATTGAAGATAAAATATCAAAAGGTCAAAGATAGGAATTAAGGTTAATATGTAAAAAGAAACATGAGGTATGTAAAGAACTAACACAGAGGATATGCTATTAAAAATAATGTCTAAGTGAAACCTAAAATAAATGTTAGATACAAATTATATATATAAAAACAACTGAAATCATATTAAAATTGGAAAAAAAAAGGATAAAAATGTATCTAAGCAAAATAATTCTTCAAAAACTGCACGTTGGTTAGTTCTTTCAAGTTGTATCTTTCATTAGTTTGAAATCTATAAGTACTAGGTCTGATAATGTCTTTGAATGAGTAAGGACCCCAAAATTTTTGAGAATATTTTCCCTCTTTATAATAGGTGTAATCTAGTTTAATCACTAAGTATTTGATATTGAATTTACAAACTTTCACTTTATTGTTATGTTGTTTAGCTATGTGAGCTTTGTATTTGTGGTTATGCTGTAAATCACCCATATATCACTAATTAAGGAGATATAAGGCACAAAGAAAATAATCATGAAGATCTTAATTAGGAATGATGTTGTGAAGAGAGATAAATTAGGAGCATAACTTGACTTCTAATGGTAGGATAGCTTTAGAGCCATAAATTAGAGAGAAAGGAGTTGCCCCATTGGCAATATAGTACTAATGTGATGAGACTAAAGTGTGGGGTAAAGATTGAGGTTCCAGTTAGAATGAGAGTCCCTAATAGTATTTTTTATGATCTTGTTAATAATTTTTTTAGTGGCTTCAACTTGACCATTGCACTGAGGGTGGTAAGGCATGTAAATTTTGTGCATGATTTTGAATTTGGTCCATAGCTATTTCGTGTCTTTATTTTTGAAATTCCCACCATTATCAGATATGATGGTATGAGGATTTATAAACAACATATGATTTGATTAAGATTGAATTTTGAGATAGTGATGCTGGTAACATTTAAAAGGGGCATAAATTCAACCCACTTGGTAAAGTATTCGATGGCATTAATGATGAATACATGGCCATCTTGTGATCTAGGTAATTTTCCAATGAGATATAATCCCCACATGGAAAATGTCCAGGGAAAATCCATGGTTTGAATCGTAATCAGAGGAGAGTAAATGAGATCATCATAAAGATGGCAAGGATTAAACATTTTAGTAAATGTGATGGCATATTTTTCAATAGTAGGCAAAAAATATCCCATGTGTAGGCATTTATGAGCTTTAGCATGTACACTATAGTGACCACCAAAAATTCTCCCATGTGATTGATCAAGGAAAGAAGGAACTTCATCTTGAGTAACACAATAGAGAAAGGTACCTTTGACATTATGGTAATAAAATATGTCATATTTGAAATATTTCTTGTGAAGGTAGGTCTTTTTATGAGAGTCATCCTTTTGAGGATAAGTATGATGCTCAATAAATTGGATGATGTATTTATACCATGGGATTTTTCAAATAGTGATGGACTCAATGTGGAAGATAAGTTAATCATCCATGGATTGTAGACTAGTTTGTGACTTCCTTATGTGAATGAGAAATTTTGGATCATGAAGTGCTTAATGAGGGTGAAAAATAGAGTTTGACGAAGTAAAAGAGTCAACTATAGCATTTTTTTCTCATGGGATTGATTCAATAGTAAACTATGAAGATTCGTTTTCAAGAGTAGGTGTGAGTTGATGAGATATGATAATATTTTCACTTTTTAATTGATATTTACCACTAACTTGATGACATATAAGTTGTGAGTCTCTTAAGGCATGTCGATATGGGATGTCTATGTCGATGGTTGCTTGCATCCCTAATATGTGGGATTAATATTCAACCATGTTATTAATGACTTTGAATTTTAATCAAAAATATAGAGGGATGATTTTACCATGAGGGTTAGCTAAGACACAACTTGCTCCAACTCTTTGAAGGCTTTTGGATCTATCAAATTGAAGTATCCAAGTGTTTTCATTTAAGTTAATTGTAACTTTTGGTAGTTTTTCTATGATGATTTTGGGTTTAGATTTAGACATAGAAATTTTAGGCTCTATGAGGGTCTCCACCTTGAGATCACCAGTGAAATTGTGAAAAAATCTTTAAGAGACATGGATTGATTAAGACCCTCAATATAAAATATTTCTTCATCAGGAAGAATATCCCAAAGGTGATTACTAGATGGTGTAGGTATAGTATAAAGTTGATTAGAAACTACCTGGCCTTTGACTAATTTTTATGTAACAATTATTAAGTCAAACTCCATTAAGAGTACCATCCATTTTCCAATTCTATCTCCAGGTAAGAAGACTTTAAAGAAGAAATGATGAAGGGGATAAGAATGGACAATGACATAAGTGATCTGATAAAATATATAGTGCTGAAGCTTTTCTTCTACAAAGTAATTGGTGAGACATTCACATTCTAGTTTCATTCAATGAGTCTCATATTCTATCAAGGCAAGGATAATGTAATGAGTAACATACTCTCTACTGGATTAATCTTATTTGGTGAGCACTCCCCATTGATATGGGGGTATATGAGGTATATAAGATGAGTGAGCAATAATTAAAAGGTGGTCTAAGAGTAGGAGAATGAAGTAATGATTCCCTCATGTGATATAAATATTTTTGACATGCATTAGTCCATTGAAGAGCAACACCCTTTTTGAGAAGTGATTTTACTGAAAAGATATAGTAATCCATTTCAAGGATGAATCATTAAATTGTCTCAAGTTTCTAAATATAGGTATGAATGTTTAAAATAGAGAAAAGGATATGCATGTTGATAATGACCTTGATTTTAGTGGGATATACATCAATCCTACATATGAAAATTATAAATATGAAAAGTTTGCTAGAAATGACACCAAAAACAAACTTGTGAGGATTGAGTCTAATTTTTTATTTGATGAGTAGATCAAATATGATAGTGAGGTTGTGAAGATGACTTTAATAATGCTTAGATTTATCAATAATATCATCCACATAGGTATATACTATTTTTTAAATGATATCATGAAAAATATAGGTCACTACACGTTAGTAAGTAACATTGACATTTTAAAGGCCAAAGGAAATCTTAATGTATAATAGGTTCCCTAGTTAATGCTGAAAGTATTGTTTGGTTGATATTTAGGAATAATGTGAATTTTATTATATCCTAGGAAACCTTCCATAAGAGATAACATCTCATAGCCAACCATAAAATAAATAATGACATCAATTTATGGTAAAGAAAAGTTGTCTTGAGGGCATGCTAAGTTGAGATTATGAAAGTTGATACAAATATGAATGACCATGATGAATTTATTAAAAACAAGAATAATATTGGATACCCATTCAAAGTAATTGATAGGTTTAATGAACTTAACATCTAAGAGCTTTATGATTTCTTTGTGACAGAGGGTAGAAATATCAAGAGGAAGTTTTTATTGATTTTGACACACCAATTTACATTGGGACAAGTGATGATATTATGGAAAATGATGATGGGATCTATACCAAACATGTATTCATAATACCAAGAAAAGTATTCATAATACTTTTTTTAATAAAAGGCTATAATATCATGTTATTTAGGATTAATTTCCTCATAGACAAGAATAGGTCTAAAGAGAGTTGTAGTTGATTACAATAGTTTCATCAATGAGCAAGGAATTTCCATCTTGGAAATGATACAAAGATAGAGGAAGATTGAAAATAAGATTTTCATTGGGATTAATGCTAGCAACAAAATTATTGAAAGAAGGATCATTTATATGAAAATTACCAAGTTTTTGATGTTAGTGAGGAAGTTGAGGATATTTAACATGGAGTAGTTATAATATAGCTTCATCACTAGGAAGCATAGGTAAAGCTACGTAATATTTGAAATCTACTTCAAGATATATAATTTTATTACCTTTATGATAACATTTCAATTGCATTTATATTATAATAGTAGCCTTAACATCTAAGGTAATTTCAGGTGGTGAGGTGAAAGGTAAATAATTTGACTGGATGATATCTTTCTAGTCAATATAGTCTAGTATGGGATAACTCAAAGAACTATAGCAGGATGGCCAATACAATCAAGTACATGAGAGGTTGACTAAGGTATATAATGCTGGTTGATATAGTTAAGAGCATAAGTGAACTAAATGGTATCATTTTAGTCTATACAGTTATCAAGAATAGAAATAGATTTAATTATATCAGGTTGATTGATGTAGTATAATATAGGTTGTGAATTTAAGAGAACTATATATATTATTAATGATATTTGGTCACTAAAATATGAAACTAGATGTTGGACTATATAGGGTTGGATGATATAGTCTGAGAGGTGATAAATAAATTGAACACTATCAATGAGGGAAATATAGTTATTATTAGGTATAATTATTTAAATGGTTTCAAGTTGGTTGATTCTGTTAGATACAAGAATATTAAGAATTTATTAGATAACCCATGGAGTGTCAACCATGGGTGGGTTGGTAGAAGGGACATAGCCTTTAGGTTCAGGTTCAAAATCATAAAATATGTGAATTACATGAACTTATCAATTAAATACATGAATTTTGGCTAAGGTAATTTGATAATGCATTACATCCAAGTCTCATTATTGGGATTGGGACATAATTTAGGCTTCATCATAAGATGGAGAAATATTACTTGCATGAGAAGTAGGTTGATAAATTTTAGTATTAATGTCTATAGTGGAGACACCCATGTTACTAAAAGTGTGAGGGGACATGGTGATAGGGTCTTGAAAGAGTTTGGCCACCCCATACTAATTTTAAGTGAAATCATAATATATGTAAGATCATTTTTTATCATTTCATGGAGGATAATTATTGGTAGTGTCATCAATTAATTTTTTTTCCCAATCACGTGGAAGGAGAGGAGGGATCCATTACGATATATAAGGAGGTAATCAAGTGGTATTGAAAATGTTTTATAATTCATTGGGTTAATCATCATCAAAATATTCAAGAGTAATATGTAAATCATGAGGCATGTAGATGAACTTTGGAATAGGTGGAATATTTATATAATCAACTATGAGAATGTGATATTAGATTTGGATTAGGAAATTGGATGATTCAAGGGTTGGAATTTGCTTCATGCTTGTAATTTTAGGATGGATTTCAAAGAGGATCAATTCAAACATTAGTCATGAAGACTCACAAAATAATGCATAAGAATTGATAATCTAATCCAACCTATTCATGAAGGGTTTGCTAATGAGAATGAAGAATAAATTAAAATAAAACAATACTAGTTACCTTCCCAAATCGATTCCACTACCCAAGAATGGATCCAAGCATGTTATCCCCTTGATCTAATGCTCTTGTCTTTGTCAAAAATGGCTTCTTTGATCTTCCATTATCTTAAGAACACTATGCATAACCTAAGATTAATAGAACAAATCTCTAATCTATCTTATCAAATGAAGTTTGAAAATAACACAAATGATCAACACAAAAGAATGTGGAGACAATTTTGCATTATAACTCTATAATTTTTTAGCTTAAGAAATGGTGTTCTATTCCCTTCTATTTATAGATTTTGGAAATGGTCTAAGATCAACCATGACTGTCCATCTCAATATTGAGATGTGTGGCCATGGATTAATCTAATATTTGGAATTATTCATAATAGCCTCATAATGATTTAAGAGGAAGGGGCATTAATGAGGCATGGGTGACCCATAATATAGATATTTTATACATTTATGGCTTATGGATGCCACCCCATAGATGATGTCATTAGGTGATGCAGATATTGGGAATTAATTTCCAATATTGAAATAATTAATAAGCTCCATGGAAAATTCACTTAAGGTCTTGATTTGAATTAATCAAAATTAAACAAGATTAATCAATATTTGTGTAATTCTTTGGAAATTAGCCCTCAATTAATTGAAATGGTCAAAAAGTCATATTACTAGGTCATAATTTGACTCAAGAAGAATCGGAAGGTGATGTTATATGCATTGGAACTGTTTTCCCATTTAGTATATTTCTAACACAAAATAAAAAAGGTACATGATGTGTACTAATGAATTAGAAGACAAGAGTGTCTTAGACCACTAAAAGGCAAAATCATCATTTTGACTCAAAATGAATTGATCAAAGTTAGGAATCACATAAAATGCATTACCCCATTTAGGGATACTTTGACCTAAATTAACACTTGTATACAAAAATTTCAAACCATCTAACACATTTTTATTGATTTTGACCTAAATGGGGAATTTGAGTGAAATTCAAGTAAGATTGACATTTTCAACATAAATGGTGTTAGGAATTGGATGTCTACATTTGAGAAGGTGTGGGAGATATTTAGGTGAGCAACATCTTTTCAAAGAAAAGAGTTATCAATAAGATATGTAAATTACCCATGATGCCCCCTCAAGAGGGCATACTAGGATGAAAGAGGATAGAATCTCAAAAAGAGAGAAAAAGTGAGAGATTAACCCATGGAATAGATCACATCCATACAAGCTAATTATTGCACGTGTGGTTACCATCAATGATCAAAATATAATTATGGGTATAATAGGCCCCAAATATGGGGGGAATGGGAAGGATTTAATCCACACATGTAAGGGACACACTTTGAATGCACCTAATTTGAGAGTGTAAGCTACGTGCTTATGACATTAATCAATCCTGAGATAAGTTGCACACTAAAACATTTCCATCATGGGTAAAAGTGTGGAGAGCTTATAATTAGAGGAAAAGGAGAATGTGGTCTTTAAAAGATGATAATAAGAAGTGCCCCATTAGAGTAGATTTGATTGTGATAAGATATTTGTACCATAGTAGGGTTAATTTTTATCATTGATAAAGAATAAATAATGGTCTTGCCCCCATAGGGCTGACTTAGATTCATGATTGGGTTAAAATGTTGTGCCCCATCATGGGCAAATTGACAAGAAATTAACTCAAGGATATAACCTAAAACATACGTTAAAGTGAGCGGGTGAAAACATATATTCGATGGTGTAATGGCTTATAAATCCATAAAAACCATGCATGCAAGGATGCATAAAGATATTAAAGAGATGAAAAGAAGAATAAAGGTGGCCTATTTGACTCCAATTGTGAAAGACAAGTGAGCACTACCTACATAGTTCTATGGATGCATGTTTCAACATGAACTACAGACCAATTTAGTTCACCCAAAATTGGGAGATAATGTAATGAGGGATGATGAAAACTTATCAAAGATTGATTATACTCATGATGTATGTGAAGAGATGCGCATCTAATAATTGAGTCAAGTGCTAAACCTATTTATCCTAGTTTATGCATAGTGATCTTGAGATCTATTCATTGGAGTTGTGTTAGCATTAAGACTTGAATTTAGAGCACAAAGTGCTTACTATTGAAAAATAAATTAGGCATCATAAGTTTGAATAACTTATGAAGACATGGCATTTCAAGTGAATAGAGCCAGTTCAAATGTGAATACCTATAACTAAGTATAATGATAAACCATGACCAAAAACAAAGTTACAACTATTTACATTTAAATAAAAAATCAAAGATAAAGAAAAAGATAAATATAAATCAACCTAACTTAGAATCAAGATATGAACATTTAGGATCTAAGTAGGAACAAGAATGTTTAAAAACAAAGCAAAGATATCCTAAAAACATGAGAACAAGATATAACTAATCAAGATCCATGTGGATCATTAAGATGTTCTAAAGAAAACAAATAAGTAAGACTAAATAGGAAAATAAAAGACCAAACAACACCAACAATAATCAAATAAATAAAAAAGTTCAAAAACAACTTAATAACATGAGATCAAGATATAAATAATCAATACCTATGTGAATCATCAAGATGCTCTTGAAAAAAAAAGTGAACAACAAAAACATATAGGGAAACACAAGACCAAGGTGAGCCAAAAAGTAATAAAAAGAGAAAAGGAGAATAAATTAATGAAGAGGTATAAAATCACAACAAAACACCAAGAAAAACAACAAAACACTAGTAAAACTCAAATAAACACACAAACAAAAACCAAGTTAGTGTGGTTTAAAGAGAATTGTTCATGTACGTGTGGTAAAGACATTACTTTTCACTACAACATAACAAGGAAAAAGGACATAGAAGTTGTCCCCTAATTAAAGAGGAATAATGACAGAAGAAATGGGGGAAGAGAAGAAAAGGAATGTGTTGGCCGAGATGACTCCAAATGTATAAAGATAAGTGGATGCTGTCTATATAGTTCTATGGATGCATATTCCAACATGAACTTAAGGTCAAGTCTAGTTTTCTCAGGAAGTGGGACAGAAGAAAAAGGTGATGACTAGAACATATGATTAATGTTATAGAAGAAAAGGGAATACTTGACAAATGAGATTGGTCTTGGAAAAGGGCAAGAGGGACAAGATAACTTGAAAAATGATAAGCCAACAAGATTGAATTTCCTTGAAAAATAGAAAGAGCATGGCATGGTGGGATGAGGGAGAATGCTCTTGAAAAATGGCTAATGCATGGGACAAGATGACTAACACAAGAAAAAGTCAATAGGCTCCACTTAAGAGCATGAGGATCAAAATGCAAAAAAGTGTAAGGCAATGTTTTTGTTCTTTTATGGGTCATTTTATAATTTTTGGTGTTTTTGGGGTAAAATATGTACAAAAGGGGACCAACTAGTTAAGGAGATTCTTGATAGAGAGTATAAGTTACAATAAATATTTAAGCTAGCTATAAAAACACATGCTCACAAATTGATGATAGAGAGGATCATAAAAAGACAACAATGTTCACCAAAGAGTAGCAAATGCAATATGAAACAATGTGTAATATGGAATCAATTTGAAGAACCATGTGATAGGTAAAGATCTTGAGCTAAAAAGGTGTTCTTATTCACTTGTTTGTAGAAGAAGCTATGAAATAATGTCATGGCTAAACTACTTTATAGAACTAGAATTTGAAGGTGTTCATAATGCTGATGAGACATAATCAGGAGCATAATTAGTTGAGGGACAAGTTTTTAGGTTATAATAAGCCCAAGACATAACAAAGAATGTGGTTCTCAGATAGAAAGGTCTAAAGAATAGGGTCTAACATATGGATGGTCCAGGGTGGGATAAAAGATGAGGTTCTTAAGGAGAACGATCCAAATAATATGGTTCTCAAAGAGAATGACATGGGGTAGAATAACATGTGTTTAGAGTACCAACCATCCAAAATAGTTCACTATCTAGAGTCTTGAAAGTAATAGGGTTCATGTGAGAGTGGACCAAGGTAGTATAAAATGGTAGGATGAAGTTACTTTGACACAACCTGCCCCTAATGAAGGGGTCTTGTAGATAATGGTTTGAAGTTGTTCATGCTTAGAACCTCTTAAAGTGCATAATATTCATGGGCTTTGGAAGTTCTTCACCATTTGGTTTAACTAGTCAATATGCCCTTGATCTATTGTTTGCCATGATAACAAATAGTCTCAACCAATTAGGTTGAAACTTACCTTTTTTCTTACATTCAACAATTGTGTTCTTTTGGTTCTCTTTCAAGACCAAATCACCAATCTCAATCTCCTAAGGGAGAATGTGCTTATTATAGCTTCTCCATAATCTATTCTGATAATCCTATAAGTTTTTTAGGGCATCCAAATGCTTACCATTGAGAAGTTCTAGTTCTTGCATCCTTGAGATTCTATAGTCCTCATCATCTTAAATATACTAAAATGATACTTGCAATGATGATAGTTTGTTCTCAATTGGGGTAATATCCTCTATTCCATAAACAAAGGAGTATAAAGTGGCTCCTTTTGGAGTTTGATGACTGGTTCGATAAGCCCAAAGGACAAGAAAGATTTGTAAGTGCCAATTATGGCCAATGCCATTGATATTCTTCTTTAAAATGGTTACAGTGGTCTTGTTTTCTGTGTCAACATGTCCATTGCCTTGTGGGTTATATGGATTTGATTTCTTGTGCTTGATATTGAATTTTGCACAAAGAGCTTTTACATCTTAGTTTACAAAGGATCTACCATTATCAAATATAAGGCAAGATGGGATGCCATATCTACAAATGATATGGTAGTGGATGAATTTGTTAATTTACTTCCCAATAATGTAAGTGAGAGGAATGGACTCAATTCACTTAGTAAAATACTTGATAGTGGTTAGAATATGCTTGTGGTCATATAAAGGCATTGGGTTTATTTTCTTAATGAGATTGAGGCCCCATATAGAGAATGACCATGGTGTTATGATTGGATATAGCGATAAATAAGGTGCATGCATCAAATTTCAATGTTGTTGACAAGGAACACACTTACTTACATAATTGTAAGCATCAATCTCTATTTTTGGCCAATAATAGCCTATTTTGAGGATGTGCTTTGCTAAGACTACATCATTAGTGTGGCCCCCACACATTCCCTCTTGAACTTCCCTCAATACTAGCTTGGATTATCCTAAAGATAAAAAATAAATAAGTGTTCCATCATAGCCTTTACAATAAAGGGTGCTTCCAAGGAATGTATACCATGATAAACAGTGATTGAAGAGTTTCTATTGGTTATTGGATAAGTTAGCTAGGAAAACATGATCATGGAAGTATTTATAAAAGGCTTATAACCATGGTAATTTAGGTTGGGGATTGGGATCAATAATGATGCATACCATTTCTAAACATGATATAATATGTGCAAGCTAAAGAATATTTTCAATCAAAAATTGATTCTCTTTAGCACCATCATCAATCTATATCATGGATCCAATCATTGCCATTGCATCGATAGATCTATTGTTGGCTCTTGAAACTTGTTCAAACTACATAGATTTACAATGACCTTTGAGATTATCAATAATTTGCTTGTAAGGAAAAAAATTATCATCTCTAGTTTGATACTAATTATTTATTTAATTGATGATCAACTATGAATCCCCATAAACCTTTAAACTCTAAATATCCCACTGTACAGTAAGGTGAAGCCCTATAATCAATGCCTCATACTCATCCATATTATTCATACATTGAAATTGTATATGAAATGCTCTGGGAATCAAATCCCCCTAGGGTGTAATCAACAATATGCTAAATATATATCTATGGAATATAAAAAAATCATCAAAATATATCTTTCATTATTCAAGTTCCATTGATGCTTATTATATTTCCATAATAGAATCATCTAAAAAGTTAAATTTCAGCGATTGAGTATCTATGATAGGGGCATCTGCAAGTTGATCAACAATAACCTATCCCTTAATTGATTTTTGGTTATAATAATCAATGTCGAATTCACTTAGGAGCATAACCCACTTATCCATGCATCCTTGAATAGTTTTATTAGATAATAGGAACATGAGAGGATCCACCTTGGTGATGATAATAATTTTGTTGTTTAGCATATAATGTCATAAATTTTGGGTAGAAAACACCATATCTAAACATGTCTTCTCAATAGGCGTATAATTATGTTCATAAGCCACTAGAGTATGGATTAAATAACATACCGCATGTTCTTTATTATGATCATCATGTTGGGCTAAAAGTGCCCCAAGTGCATGCTCTATTGCTAATATTTAAATAAGCAGTGGTCATCTAGGTGTTGGCAGTCTTAAGACTGGTAGATTGGAAAAATATGTGTTGAGTTTCACAAATGCTATCTAACAATATTCATCCCATTTAAATGCAATCCCTTTATTCAATAAATCGGTAAATGAGTGGCACATATCTGCTAATTGAGAAATTCACCTTCGTATAGATTAGATCTTTCCTTGTAGGCTTCATAGATGTTTAAGATTGTCTGGTGGAGGCATTTCCACTATGGAATTAACCTTGGTAGGGTTGAATTTGATCTTTATTTGTGATGTAATGAAACCTATCAATATTCTTGAAGTGACACCAAAGACACACTTCTTAGGATTTAGATAGACTTTATATTCATGAATCTTCTCAAAGATTCTTTGTATAACATCAATATTTCTAGCTCTTGTTCTTGATTTTACTTTGATATCATCAACACAATCATCAATTATATCATGTATCATGTCATGGAAGATGAAAGTCATGGCACATTGATATGTGGATCTAATGTTATTCAAGCCAAATGTTATGACTTGGTAACAGAATGTTCCCCATGGAGTGGTGAAAATAGTTTTGTGTTGATATTCTTAGGCTATCTTGACTTGGTTGTATATAGAAGATCTATCCATTAAGGACAACATATTGTACTCAGTAGTTGAGTTGATGATCATGTTGATGTTATGCAGAGGAAAATCATCTTAGGGGCATGATTTTTTGATAACTATGAAATTAGTACAAATACGTATACCTAGGGTCTTTTTACTCATTGGGACTATGTTAGAAATTCATTCAGATTAATCCAATGGTCTAATGAAACATGCTCCTAGAAACTTTTCCAATTATGATTTAACTAATAGGTGATGTGTGGATGCATCTTTCTCAATTTTTGATTTATTGGTTTGGCATTGAGATAAACAACAAGGTGATGCACAACTGAGTCTAGGTCTAATCCTGACATGTTGAAGTATGCTCATGTAAAGATGTCAATATAATCCTTTAGGAGGGATCTAATTTGTTCATGTTCTACTTTAGTAAGGGAAGATCCAAGATAAATAATTTTGGGATCCTCATAGGTTCACTTCTATTATGTTCTCCACTAGGAGTGTGGATCCATCTTCTAAAATTTTAGGTAGGGTATGATCATGATCATCTTAGTCTACTACATCTTCTTGTTGTTATTCCTAAAGTTCTAGATAGTGTGATGAATCAAAATCTACCATCTCAAGTAAAGGCCAAGTAGCAAAAACCTCTAGAAACTAAAGAGTGAGATGCTCAAACATTTTCTCTTGTTTTGAAGAGATAATTATACTAGCTATAGAACTTGGGCTAGATGGACCTTCTATGTCCTGAGGGGATGAGAAAACTCTCCTACCTGAGAGTACTTGAAATAGGTTTTCAATCAAATACTTATCTTTTTCTTTACTTTTTCCTTGATTGATGAGCACCTCAAAGAGGTTTTCACCTGAAGTTCTTAATGTTTCATCTTTATTGTGACCAAAAAAGTTTAATTGATCTCTAAAGTAGGTAGAAGGATCTAATGAAAAATTAAATCCTTGTTTGTGATTACTAATGGGCAATCTATCTCATAGGCCCATGTGTTCTGCAATTGATTCTTCATTTTGAAACTCATCAAGCCATATGACTAAATTTTGTTGGTCATAGTCAATGAGTTTGAGATGAAAAAGGCATAGGGAAAAATGAAGGTTTGCTTTACGATGGGAATATATAATGGTAAAAATATGGTGTTCTACTTCAAGATAGGAAGCTCTAATAAAAGTAAAAGATTATGCTTTATTAGGGGAAGCTCCAATGGTGGATCTTGCTTCAGGATGGGAAGCTCTATTAGTAAAGTTTAAAATGGAATTAGAATCAAATATATATGTGTCAATAAGCTCATTGAAAAGGATATAATGGGATGTTGTGTCATTGTTAGGAGTCTTATTGCTAGTCTCACCATTAAAAGTTATGAGGTCACCCTTAGGTAGTATAAATTTGAGACCATGATTCAAATTAGGTACTCCAGTTGATAAGGGTTCCAATATTTCTTGTGCTCATGGTCCAAGGCCTTTTCTTATATAATCAAAATGATCCATGATCTAATTAGGGATTGGATACTTTGGATTCTAAAAGTAATCAGCAAGACCTTTATAATATAACCAATCTCCCTTGATAAAATCCTCTTAATCTTTCCTTGGTGCAATAATAGGTACAAAATCCATAGGTGGCTTTCACTATTTCTTCTTTAGTTTCAAAATCATGTTAGGTCCATTAGGATTCTTTGAATTTTTAGGCTTACCAAATGTTTTTGGAGTTTTAGGCAACTTTGAAACACAAAAGGCATCCTTAAGACTGTATGTGG
Source organism: Torreya grandis (assembly GCA_037957365.1). Taxonomy (NCBI): domain Eukaryota; kingdom Viridiplantae; phylum Streptophyta; class Pinopsida; order Cupressales; family Taxaceae; genus Torreya; species Torreya grandis. The sequence continues at coordinate 1,301,769 of JARHVA010003893.1, read as the reverse complement.
AAATGCCCTCATCTTTAATAACAACCTACTTCAAAAGAGCTATAAGAAATGGATTAGTTGAAGTGGAAGTAAGATCACTAGGGTTAATATAATTTTATGGAGGTGGATGTGAAACTATAGCCTTATTCTTCTTTTTAATGAATTTAGAACCTAGACAATAGTTATAATTACAAAACTAAGCCTCAATATGTTTGCAATATTCATAAGGCTCTTGATCAATGAGAATAGCAACCTCGATCCCATCATGGGGAAACTTAAGGCACTAATGTGAGGTGGATGGAATGACATGTATTTCATGGGTCCAAGGATGACTAATAAGTATGTTATAAGTTAATTCCATGTCTATAATATGAAGCAATGTATGGTGAAAAATGGACCTAATAATGATTGGCAACCAAATAGTACCCATAGACTCCTTTTTGACATTGTCATAAGCCTTGATAGTGATTGTCTTTGGATGACTATCTTTTATAGTGTAGCCCAATATTTGTACCAACTTAAGAGATTTGATGTTCAACCCTAAACCATTGTCTATAAGAACTTGCTTGATCTTATGATTTTCAATGATTACTTTGATGTATAGTGGGTTATTATGGTTTGATCCAAGTGTAGACATGTCTCTTTGATCAAATGTTACTTGATGAAATGAAGATAAATGTCCTACATGGTTTTAGAAGTGTTTAGGATTTATATAATTGGGAATAGTGGAGTGTTGAAAAATATTATTCAAGATAGTTCTATGGACTTTAGATGTCTGTAAGAGATATAAAATGGAAACATGTGTAGGGGTTTTGTTCAATTGGTCTGATAGACTATAAGGCTTTTCAACATTGGGGTGAGATGGCTTAGCTTTGGCTAGCATATTAGTTAGCCTTGGATCCATTAGCATAATGTTAATATTGGGTTCTATAGAAGAATAGGGCAAAGGGTGCTAGAGATTAACTCATAAGCATCTAATTGTGAATTCATAACCTAGAGGTGGTAGGGAGCCAATATAATTAGAAGATGAAGGTAAAGGGCCTGAGAGGGTGACTCATAGGCATATAGTTGTATTGCTATAATTTTGAGTTTGCAAGGAGTCATTATAATTAGAAGAAGGGTGTTTTATAGAAATAATAACTTGTGAAAATGGAGTTGTAACATAATTGTGCAAACTTGATGTTATATTATTAGAGAGAGAGGGTGTTGACCATATAATAATGGGTCTTGTAATATGAGGAGCATGAGACTATTCATGTGGTCTGATAGTAAAGGTGGTAATTTGGGTTTCAAAAATGCATCCCATGGTGTCCTTATAATCGTAAGGCATGCTATTGTAACCCAAATTGTTAGTATGGGTATTTTGATCATGATTATGCTCATGCTAATTATGATTTTGACCTTGATTCTGGTTCTAATTCTACCTCTATCCTTGGTTTTGGCTTTTCTTTGGTGTTGGTTGATTATATTGAGGAAAGGGGTCTTTGTAGATTCCCATATCTTGATTTGTATCATAATTAGGGACTAATTTAATCTCAACTTCACAACTCTCAATGAAATATTCAATAATGTGTCATAATTACACATAATGATAGGCACCATGACTAATAAGATGATGAAAGTTTCACCATTAATTCTATTTTTACCAATCTAGTTTCAGTTGATCTTGAAGAAATGGCCTTGGTATTGGACATATAATTAGGTTAGCTGCTACAAGCTTTTGGAACACTGTTTCAATTAGTTTTCCAAATTTGCTAAAGAATCTAAAACCACCATGGTTTATTCTCCATGGAGGTTGTCTCTAAAAATCAAGTAGTGGATTAAGAGGAGATAAATATACATTTGGGGCCAATAAATCTTTCACCATTGATACATGCCTTATTTCAGTCACCTCATTTACAAACATGTTCTTATTCTTGTTAAAGCTTTTAGGCTTATCTTGTACAACTATCTGAATAGAAGATGGGGTTTGATTTGAAATTTGACCCTACACAAAAATCTTGATAAGGGACTTTTATAATAGAGCCTTCTCAATTTGTACACCCTTGTCGATAATTTCCTTAAATGAGTTAACAAAAGCTAGATGTAGATTGTGCATGACTTTAGGATGTAAGTTCTATATAAATTTATTTGCCAACTATTTGTCTGGAAAATTATGTTGAAAGTGACTTGCTAATGTTCTCCATCTTTGTAGATATGTGGAAAAAATTTATCCATCACATTGTTTAGCTTTACACAAGTTAAAAATAGTCAATTCATGCTCAATATTTTATGAGAAATGGTTGACAAACCTTTCTGACAAGTCATTTCAATCCATAACTGATCCTTTGGGTAATTTAAGTAGCCAATCTAAAAAAAACCTCACTAAACTTCATGGGAACAATAAAATCAAGTATACACTAATATATACAACCTCTTGGAATAATATGAAAAATGCCTGAATGTGTTCACATGAGTCCCCCTTTCCTTTGTATTTATCAAAATTTGGTGCTTCAAAATGAGATAAAAAGGGGACTTGGAGAATAGATTGATCAAATAGATATGGTCATATCTCATCAAACTTATATTTATTAACTCTATTATTCATCTCCAACCATGTCACAATATCCTTTATAGACTTCCACTCTTGCATGTTTGGTGTATTCATGAGTGAAAGATAATTCTATGGGGTGGTATGTTCCCTTGTTACTATTGGGGTAGAATGTGCCCTTGGTGGTTTTGTTTTTGGGGTGGAATGTAATCCTATTTTGTGTGGATTTTGGAGGGATGTGCACCCTATGATCCTCAACTTGGTTTTGGTTCAATCCTTGAGTTGAGTAGGTAAGTGGTCAATTCTTAAGAATCTGTTGCCTTGAATCAACTATGTTCTACTATTTTTGGGGAGTTCTTTATCTATTTACCATTGTACGTGTTGGTTTAGATGAACTAGCCAAATTATCTTGAGGGATATCCTCAATTTAAACTAAATTCTTAGGTCTCTACATTTACAAAGTCATAAGAGGATCTTAATGATTAAAAAATGTGTGTTCCATGTCTAGCAAAATATTTTACACTTCTTGTGTCTTGTTCTGTTCATTTTAGACTTCTTGATCAATTGTTGAGTTCTAAATCAATTTCTATTACATGGGTTCCATCACATTTCCTTGTTCTTTGGAATCATCATTATGAATTGAAGTAGAAACTAGAGAGTCAATTAAGTCTATGATAAGCTGATTGACATACTATTGACTTATTTTTTAAATCTTGTTAATAAGATCTTGATCGGTTGGTTTTGACTCTACAAGTATTTACTTACCTTTGTTAGAGGAAGAAGGTATGTTTGTGTTTTCAATGTTTTGGAAAAATTTCTCTCATTGTTATTATCCTTCTCTAACTAAGGTGTGAAATTGCTCCATAGGAAAATCTAAGGTAGTTTAACACCGGATTCTATCAACCTAAGAAGTGCTTCATCTTGGTTCTCTTGGTATTCAATGTATTCTTCCATGGATCCTACTATTATAGGAATATACTCAAAGATAAAAGAATTGTATTGACCATCATATAAGTGACCATCCTCATAGATATGGCTGTAAGGGACCCCACTATGAGTGAACCTTTGAGTCATGTCTAGAAAGGGATGCTCTATATGTTTGACTAGATTTGGATCAATGTTTTGTAAATGTTTAAATAAGGTATAGATTTTGATCTTTCTTCTAAACAAATGACTAAGGCACTAAAGAGACTATAAAATGAGGGTGGATTGGAACCACACAAGAAGAATGATGTTCAAGAATTTACTCAACCTTTGGGTAAAATTTGAAATCGTATGAATTGGAAGAGGGTATGATAACTCAAAAATCTAAGGTGAAAACTAGTACACCAAAGCCTAGATTTATGTGATACATCAATACCATAAAAATTAGTTTAAATTAAATGAGTTTATACTAAAAAAATAGAAGAATGACCTTTGGATTAGGAAGGAGACAATGTGAACCAAAAAAATAAAGATGTGAAAACATGCAAGAATTTTGAAGTATGAAGCTAAAACCAAACAAGTAGCACAATGCCACCACATGGTAATAGGAATGGTAGTATAAAATGTGTTTTAGGACTCAAAGTGTGAGTGATACAGAAGATGATTTAAGTCCACCAATGATGAAAATGTGATAATGAGTCTATAAATGGCCTTAAATCCAAATTAGAAATTGAACCCAAGTTCCATCAAATCAAGTGAAAATGGAAAACCCAATTTCACACATCAACCTTATGAACGTATAAAAGTGAAATTTTGAATTTAAACTATCAATTAAGGACTTAAGAAAATTTGGAAAATGGTATAGAATCAAAAGGGAAACATAAAGCCACCAAAATAAATGATATGGCATAATGTTTTAGATGACAAACTTGAACAAGGAAAATATTGATTTTCACTTGGACAATTTAATGCTTCCTTGTTCAAGAAATTTTAGATAATGTGTTTGGTTATTGTATTTATTAACAAACAAGTTTTTGACTCAAATCAAGACCAAGTAATCTAAGACCAAAAAGATAAATAAAGCTAAGTAATTATCCTAAGCCCTAAACTAACAAGGTTGCATGATATTGTTGAACTCCATCTTTATATGTGAACTTGAAAGGAAATTAAGTGTTCATCCAAAATAAAATCACATTAAATAGCAGGGTTTTTACACCCCCCTTCTCTCAAGTGACAATACGATGACATGGACCTTAGGGCGTACTTCACATCAATAATATTTCTATGGCAAGTGGGGTTTATCTAAAACTTACAAGTTTTTAACTGTCTAGATGGATCCCATGTGTAATAAATTTAAAATTATCACACAAGAGAAGTAATACATCAATTAGGTCCATGTAAAATGGATTTTTGTGTAAAGGTCTAGTCCTTTTCACAACCACTACATCCATCTCTTACTCAGAGTAGTGTGATATCCAAAATGATCATATGTCTTAGGATTAGACTCCTACTAATAGATATGATTTAACCTCTAAAACCATCATCCTAGTTGGGTGATCCCAATTTATATATCCCCCCATGGAGAGGGATGGAAAATGATCTCAAAATATGAAGCCCCGAGTTAAAGCTTCCCTATAGAACTTATGGGAGGTGATGAAATCCTCCTCACAAGCCAAAATGCATAAAATAAAAAAACTAAGTAAAAAGGCTTTATGGTTGTTTCTAGATCACCCAAACCATGCATGTTTTGGAGAGAGCCTTGAAAAAATCCTTTTTATGCCTTTGAACTAAGGCATAATTTGCAATGAAAATGGCACTTTTGATCCCACAAGTTCCCTATAGGGGATGGGGGAGAGCATACACACATAAATTCATTTTTGATCAAATAATTCTAACAAAACAAGCAATGATAAATTACTTATTTAAAACAACACTTTGAAGTGAGTTCGGTTTAAAGCACTGAATTGAAGTTTTTGGTGATGTTTTGGCCCTTTGGCCTTAAGTTGCAAAAACTTTAAAAGAAAAAATACAAAACATTCAACTTAAACAAGAAATTTTTCCTTTAAAGCACCAAATGGAAAGATTCCTAATTATTTTCAAGCACTAAAAGGAGGTTAAAAAAACTTAAATAAAATCAAATGTTCACTTTCCTCACTGGTCTTACATAAAAATTATGAGAGTATTGTTTAGATTTAAAGCACTTTTGTAAATGAGACAAGCAACTTTGGTTTAAGTGCTCTAAGATTTGTGCTTTTTAGAAAACATAGTGACTATCAATGATCACCTTTGATCATTGTTGATTCATTTAAGACCATCATCATTCATGTTTCAACTAGCCATGGCTAGTCGATACTTAACCTTCGGTGGTTACTTGTAGACCTGAAGGCATCAATGCTACACTTTAAAAAAAATGAAGTTAGAATAAAATCTCTAGAAGTTAGGCTTTTGGACCAAACCATTTTCAGACTAGAGATTTAAGAAACCCAATTTTTTAGAAACAAACTTGAGAAAATGCTCAAAATAATTTTTTTTAGCACATGTCTTCCCCTATACCCAAATCATGGGAGATTAGACCTAACCATTGATGGTCACTAAGAGCCATCAACGGTCACTATGTAAACTATGAGTACACACAAACATGGGAAAACAAGTGTAAAACTATTGTTAAAGGAATTTTTAATGACTACAATGGAAATTTAAAATTAGTATAGTATCATCCTTGCTGAAATGGACTCCATGAGTCCCATCAAGCATGCCAAGATGTAGGATGGATTTCAAAGAGGATTAATTCAAATATTAGTCATGAAAACTCATAAAAGAATGCATAAGAATTGACAATCTAAGCCAACCTATTCATGCAAGGTTTGCTAATAATAATGAAGAATAAATTGAAAGAAAACAATACTAGTTACCTTCCCAAATTTATTCCACCACCCAAGAGTGGCTCCAAGCATCTTCTCCCCTTGATCTAATGCTCTTGTCTTTGTCAACAATGGCTTCTTTTCTCCTCTATTACCTCAAGAACACTATGCATAACCTAGGCTTAATAGAAGAAATATCTAATCTATCCTATCAAATGAAGCTTGTAAATAACATAAATGATCAACACAAAAAGATGCGGAGACAATTTTGCATTATAACTCTATAATTTTTTATCTTAAGAAATGGTGTTCTATACCCTTCTTTTTATAGATTTTGGAAATGGTATAAGATCAAACATGACCTTCCATCTCAAGATTGAGATGTGTGGCTATAGATTAATCTAATATTTGAAATTAAATCCATAAATAGCCTCATAATGATTTGGGAGGAAGGGTCATTAATTAGGTATGAGTGACCCATAATCTAGATATTTTAGGCATTTATGGCTTATGGATGCCACCCCATAGATGATGTCACTAGGTGATGTAGATATTGGGAATCAATTTCTAATATTTAAATAATAAATAAAATCCATGGAAAAACCACTTAAGCTCTTTATTTGAATTAATTATCTTTAAACAATATTAATCAATATTTATGCAATTATTTTGAAATTAGCCCTCAATTAATCAAAATGGTCATAAAGTCATATTACTGGATTATAATTTAACTCAAGAAGAATTGGAAGGAGATGTTAGATGTATTGGAACCATATTCTCATTTAGGATGTTTCCAACACAAAATAACAAAGGTACGTGATGTGTACTAATGAATTAGAAGAAAAGAGTGTCCTAGAGCACAAAAAGGCAGAATTATCATTTTGACTTGAAAAGAATTGATCAAAGTTAGGAATCACATAAAATGCATTGCCCCATTTAGGGATAAATTATCCTAAATTGGCACTTATATATGACAATTTCAAACCATTTAGCACATTTTTAGTGATTTTGACCTAAATTGGGCATTTGAGTGCAATTCAAGTAAGATTGACAATTTTAACACAAATGGTGTTAAGAATTAGATGTCTATAATAATGTTTGTCATTATGTATGAAATTGATGCATTAGATACCTTAAGATGTGATAACTCTCATGTGATGAGTCCATAGATGACCTAAGAGCATGTTTTAATATAATGAAAGATATAAAACCATAATCTTGCATATTGTTTTGAGTCGAATAGTGAGAGGGAGCCAAATGCAACCAAGATGATTTTGATTGGTTTTATCAAATCCATGAAAAGTTATTTGAGTTTGATTAAGATTATCTTCAGAATATCTAATTTATTTAAGTATTTAAAGAGAGGTAATTTTATTTATCGAGCCTTCATCCACTAATACTTTCCATATTAAGATATTATTGATACCAATATTGATGAAGAGGGGTGGATTGCCAACTCAAAAAAAATATCATAATTAATCATATATTATTCAATAAACTCTATGGAATATTTGGTAGAATGAGAAATTATTGTCATAACATGAACTTATATAGGTGTGGAACCTTCAAAAGTTGGGAGAGGTATATCAAGATCATTAGATGGGAGTTCTTAGATGTCTTGTAATTTTTTCATAAGAAAATTATGATGATAAGAATAAGTTCTTACTAACTCCACAAGGATAATTTTCAAGGCATAGAGTTAAGATCATATAATAAATTCCATTATGGTTTAGAAGAAGAATGAGTATAAGGCTTAAGTTGACTAGACATGATGTTCATAGTAAGGATGTGGGGATTAGGTTGAGGCTTCAGTGGTTGAGTCAGCACACCACTAGTGAGTTGTTATGAAGAGGAGGTAGAATAGTGTTATTATCCTTAAGAAGTTATTCCTAAGAAGATTGTTTCTTAGGTTTGATAATAGGGTCTTTGTGAGTGAGCTTGCAATGGTAGTTTACCTTTGCTGCTCTCACATATTGGGAATTAGTGTATTATTTGTCATTAATAGTACAAATATTTTGTTGGAATATTATGCATTGGGATCTAAGGATTTTTTAAACATTTGATTTTTAGATTTAGAAAAGGTTCTTTTTTGTTGAGAAGATTTACGATATTTGTTATGGTGAAATTTTATCATAGCATCATGATCAAAATATTCTCCCCACATGAGGGAAACCAAATTTTTTTGGAATGGAATGACATGTCTCATGAGAGTCATCAATGTTGGTGTGAAACCATTTTTTTTGTTATGATTGTACCATAATGGTGGAGGAGTAGTATGGATAAAAGGTTTAGATGGAGATAATAACTTCCTCATTTATAACACACTAAAAGGTGGGTGGGAGGGAGTTTGATTATCTAAGTTGGTGACTCCTGTATTAGGTTAAGAAAGCTTAGATTGAGGATTTTTAGTGGTGTTTGCATTAGTTTTAGTTTGGAAAGATTCATTTATGAGATTATGAGAAGAGTCAAATTGAGCCATAAGGAAATATTATATTTTTGCTTGATCAAAGGGATTTTCTAAGGTTTGGGGAGAAAAGGTCCTAACCTTATATTGCATATAATATTTAAGTGTAGTAACAAGGATTTTTAAGAGGTTATCATCACTCATGTTATGGTTTGATTTGTGAGATAAAAATTTCCATCATTTAATAAAATCATAGGTAGAGTCACTAGGTAGTTGCTTAGCATTTATGAAATGACTAAGACTATTTTTAGGAGGATCATTATGTTGGAATTATTTAACTAGATTTTTGAATAAATCCTCTAGCTTTATCATGGAATGTTTGGGAAGTTGGTTATACCATTCTATCACATCTCCCATGAAAGATTTGGTGAGAATTTTAGTAATGTAAAAGGTAATAGTTTGGGCCCATTCCATATAGATATTAATAAAATATATAAGGAAAATAATGATATATTTAATCCCATCATAGGTGATAGTTAGAGATATGTTTCCAATGTCTATGGACATAATGAATGGGGTTAAAGGTTCATTTTTAAGATGTTGCAACATTAGTTTATGCATGGGAGGTTGACGGATGACACTCTCATTAGCATCTCTAAGACGAGGAGGAAAAAGTCTAATTTTTTTGAGATATTATGACTGGAGGTTGGATATCTATTTGTAAGATGTGATTTTACATTTGAAGCATTTGGGAACTATTAGTTTTTTACATGATGTTAATTTGTTGAACAATTTGTGTAAGTATTTGAGTTGTATCAATAAGTGGGTTTTGATTATAATTAGTATGAAGGGGATTACTAATATTAATATTAGGAGGAAGATTACCGAGATTGGTATTGATTACCCCAACCATGGTAGAGGAAGAAGGAAGTTTAGGTAAACTACCATTCTTGTTAGGTGTGAAAATGATATTATCATAAAGGTTATTAAAGATGTGTGAATTATTGAGATTATCATTATGGCTAATTTTAACCATGTTAAATGCAAAATATCTAGATGCTTTTTGGTAATAGTTGTACCATGAAGTGTTGGATTCATTAGTGAAAAATTAAGTATAAAAGAGAAACCCATGTAAAATAAGAGTGGGTTGAGACTAACAGGGTAAATATGAATATGTGAGATCATGATGTTTGACTAGATTTAAATAGAAAAGGTGAATTGATTATAGAAAATAAATGGTATGGCTAAGCCAATTCAACTAGTTATTATATTAGTAAAAATGAAATGTATCAAGTAGACCAAATGTAGTTTAGGGAAAAAACATGATGCTATTGACAACTACTCATATTAGACTTTATCAATCTAAACGATGTATTTGGTTTTGAATTGGTAAAATGTAGATTGTATCAATCTAATTGATAGAATCAAGGTAGGAAAAAGTGAAAATAACATCAAATAAACTATATTGAATTGCTCGATGTAGTTCATAAGACATAAAGATGATAAATAGGCTGTATCAAAATGCATGATGTTAGTCTTATAAGAAAGTGAAAATAATAAGAAACATAATGTATCGAGTCATTAAATGTAATAACATCTCAAAAAAATGAAGATAAATAGAAACAAGTTATATTGAGATATTCAATGTAGTCAGGTATGGAAACACAAAGAACTATATCAAATTTATTGATGTAGTTCACATATAGGTAACTATATTGACATTAGCTAATGTAGTTACAACACAACACAAAATTATATCAACTTTGGTTGATTCCATCTATAATACAATATATAGTAACAAGCAACAAATTAAAATCTAATTATATTTGCTAACTATTTTTAAAACAACAAGATTAGGTATATATGATAAAAATATGTGATTGACAGTGTAGGATCTCAAAGATATTTAATTATCTATTGGATAGTGTTAGGTTAATGTTTTAGAGCACTAACTATAGTGGTGGAACCATACCTATATCCCACTAAACCTAATTTCAAGGGTAATTTAAAAGTAACTTCTAGGGGCTAACCGCTTACTAGTGCACCAAAAAATAGAGGAATGGTTAGATTCATAAGGTTTAATAAAAAGGTAATCCTAGGCATTTATGATATATCATGAGGCATATGGAAATTAAAATCCATGTTTAGATCTATACAATGACTATGATTATTAGAGTAAGCCCCTCATGCTATGATGTATGTAAATAAAAAATTGCATAAAATTTCACGATAATAGCTAAGTGTAGACATCTAATTACTATCACTATTGTGAAAAAATTGAAAATTATAATGATATTCTATAATAACACATAATATAGATCAAAATCACTGAAACACTTTAAATCATTCACACACATCAAATATAGGTACACATTCTTGTCTATTGATCCCTGATTATAGAAAGATGTTTTATAGAATCATTATGAGTCAAATTGAGACCATTCAAAATGACATCCTAGACCACTAAAATCTTCTAATTTGGCTGCACACATCATGTGCATGTGTCAATTCATGTCTATAATATCCTATCTAGGATATTACCTTATATGAAACTCACATCTTCTTCTGATTATACTCTAGTCAAATTACAACTCAGTAAAATAAATTTTTTGACCATGTTGATTAAATGTGAAACCAATCTCTAAAGAATTATAGAAAACTAATTAAAATCATTTAGGCAAATTAAAACCAAATTAGGAGATTAAGTGGAAAATCCATGAAAGTTGTTGAATATATATTTATTGGAAATTCATTATTAAAATATGCATCACTCATGACATTATCATAGGAGTGTCATCCACAAGGCATTAATAGGGGAAAATATCAAGATTAAGCTCTCCCATGCCTCATCAATGTTCCATTATTTAAAACATTGATGACCATATTTATTGCTTGTCCCTCCAAGATTTAATCAATCCATGGCCACACATCTTGATCTCAAGATAGAAGGTCATGGTTGAATATGAAAATTTAATAAAATATATAAATAAGTGAGCCAAGACCATAAATTTCAAGCTATTTTTGTGTAAATTTATTATGCATAAATACCTTTAGAACAAGCTTCAATTGAGCAGTGTTATTATGCAACAGTAGTGCTAGAGAAGCTTCATTCATTCACCCAATTAGACCAAATTGAAGAATCAAAGCCATTGGTGAACTAAAATATTATGGAGGTGCACACTACATTGTATTGACTAAGACTTAGAGGACCAAATCCAAGCATAAGCATTATTATTGACTACTTTTGAAAGAGAGTCACTACTTGGAAGGTATTGCTTGTCTTACTTTCATAATTAGTTCCTTGAGTTTATTAGTACCATCCTTTAAGGGAGTAGGATTAACACATTACTTATTTATGCTTATTTTGATATTTCTTGACTAATTCATGGACTAAATTGTTTTATAATCTTATTCTACATTTTGACACACTTGATGGGACTATGTATCTCATGCATCATTCTATCCTTCTAAAGTTGCATTCAGACCCTCTTTTGAGGTTGTTTAGCTCTTATTTTCTTCTAATTTTATATTTTTATGTCTTCTAAATTTAATGATATAATTGACCAATAATCAATGAATTTGTCCTAAACATCAGTAAGATCACCCTGAGCAATAATGAGGCTACTTATACAAACAACAAGATTGACTATTATGTTTTTATGTCTTTATCTATGTTTTTTCAGAATGATGAGATCAACCTAAAGATTAACGATATTAACCTATGGAATAATGGGGTCATATAATGATCAATAAAATCATCCTAGACCAACTTTATAGGTAATTAATTTGTTTCCTTTTTATCATTTCAATGAATTTGCCCTATTTATAGGTGGGATCGCCCTACTAATTAGTAAGATTACCACACAATCTATTTATTTCTTTGTGGGTTAGTGGGATTGCCCTGTAGAATGACATAATCATCTTGTTAAACAATGAAATCATTCTACAGAATGACAAGATTGTTGTGTGTCAAAAATCCAAATAATTAAAACAACAAGATTTAAGTTTATTTTGACATTCTACATCCCTTGCTGGACTTTTAACACTCTATTTTATAGAATTAAGAAACCTAGTTTACATTTTACAATAAGAAAGGCAAATTTTAATTCATATTTCATTTGATTTTCTAAAAATAACTCAAAATTAAGACTAAGTGCTCTTAAGAGCTTTTAATTATTATTATTATTATTATTTATTATGTGTTTTCACAAAATAAGCTTAGAACATATGCTCTCCCCACATCCCCTTTAGGAAACTTGGGTGATCCAAAAGTGCTTTGATTATTTATTTTATCACTTATTCAAAGTATAGAAGGAATTTCATAAAAGCACTCCTAAAAGTATGAGTGATTTGGGTGATCCAAAAATAACCTTAGAGTCCTACATTTTTATTTCTTGCATCTTGGCTTGTGGGTAGGATTTCATCACCTCCCCATAAGTTATTTAGGGAAACATTGACCTGATAGTTCATCTCCCAACATTTTTTCACCCCTAATCCATGGTGGGTTATACAAATTAAGGGTGAATCACTAGAATAATAGTTTGAATGGTTAAACTATCTTCATTAGTAATAATTGGCCTCAGAATGATGGCTTAATCTAGACATCGCAGTATACTAAGCAATTGACATATGTAGTGGTTATAAAAAGGAGAAGACCTTTTTAAAACAATCTAATTAACTCAAATCCAACTGATATGTTATGACCTAGTGTTAATCACACATATGAGACCATTTAGAATGTGTAAAAATTCTAGTTTTTAAATAAACTCCATTTGCTATGGGGTATTATTGGTGCAGGGTGAGTAGCCTAAAATTCCATGTCATTGTAAAATATATTGAGAGAAGATGAGGCCAAAAAACCCATACATTCATGTGCATCTAAATTTGTTACATTAAAAACTTATTTCCTATCAAAAAAGAGTATATCGATGGAATCTAAGAGTAAAGAACCACCTTGTTAGTTTCTAGGATAGAATGTACACTTCAATTTTTTCTTGTTCTTGTTTACTTAATTATTTTTTAGTCTAAAAAATACTTGTGTGTGTCCCAAAATGAGTCCAAAAACTAAACACTTGTTATACAACATATTTTAAATAAAGAGGCATTACGTTGGTCAAATTCAAAACATTTTTAGCCTTATTTAAAATTGAATTAAATCATTTGTGTTGGTATTTATAAAAAGTGTCATTATGCTGCTTGTGTGAGCCTAGGATATTCATCACTTTAAAAAACTAAATTAATTTTGAATCCAAATTTAAAATATTACCTTTCTAAATTCTATTCCAAAATTTTATTGGTCTACACTAGAGTCTTGCCTATAACTTGGGCTTGGGTGTTTCACCTTTCATGCTTGGTTTGAGTAATTTGGGTGACATTTTTCATGTGGTTTGAAGGCTATTGTCTAGAAATTTTCTCATTTTATTCTTATTTTAGATGTAGATTATCTTGCATATAATAAATCTCTAAGTTATTGACTCATTTGACTTTATTTTCCAGGGTGAGCTATTATGCTGCCCATTTATTTTGGGTTTTATAATTAAGATTTCTTGTGTTAATTCATATCTGAAGTTTGTTTTTTTGAATCCTAAGCTTATTTATCCATAAAGTCTTCTTATAATTTTTATAACCATGACCCACCATAGTTTTTATTATGTTTTTAAGGTATTGACATACTTTAAACTTAGGTTTTTTTGTATTAACCTACAACCTAAGTTCTAAGATTATCTTAACCTCTTCTAAATCCATGATTTCAACCAACCAAGGTTGACTAAATTTGGAACTTATTTATTATAATTGTGTAGAATCACACCATTCCCTTTTTCTAATTATAGTCTCAATTTACATTGTATTTGTTTGATTGAAGAGTCTAAAAACACCTTTTAAACATTTATAAACCAAATTCCAAAACACTTTACAAACATAAAAAACCATCTTCAAACCATGAAAAGGTATAGTCATAGTGGGGTCTATTATGGCCCTAGTTTCAAAGAAGAGAATTATTATGATGGAGAAGAACACTCTATCATGTTTGACGATATCCCAATGATGGTAGGATTTGATCACAATTATTATGATCAACAACCTATAGAGGATAAAGATGAATCTCTCCTTAGGTTAATAAAATTAGGAGCTATGCTTGCACTAGACTTCCTAATGGAAAAATTGCACACATTTGTTCAAATAGAGGAGAAACAACTAGAGAAAACTCTTACTTGTGTCACAAAATACAATATTACTTCTGCTAGTAAGGGGAAAGAACCACTTATAGAGTCCTCCCACACTAATCAGGATCTTGCTACCAAGATCCAAAAAATTAGTTAATGATACACTAACCAACTAGTCATATACTTAATAGCTTCTTTAGCTATGAATTATATCTATAATAACACCTTTAGGGAGCAAGAACAAACACAAAAAGGTTTAGTTGATCCTACATTTGATGTAGATCTTATGGATTTTATTGAATAGAAAAAACCTATAAATGCTTTGTAATAAGTTCCACTTGATATAGAGCATACTTTATTTAATCACCAAGAGAATGTTGCCCATCCATAACAACTAAATACTCTTAATATATTGGGGGTATGTTACAAAACACTTTAATGATTTGATATCAAACATAACAAGTTCCCATTATAAACCAAAAACAATAATGTACTTTGGTGAATAAATAATAAGTACCTCAAAATCAACAAATTTCCTATAGCTCATAGTCACAGATTTCTAGGAACTAGAACCAAATAACTAGGAATCCACAACAAAATTTGTTAAACCAATAACATCAAACCTACTCAAATCCAAGAGTAACCCAAAACAAAAATTTGAGCCAAAGGGTTCACATCCCTAATAGGACCATGCATGGAGGAATATTCATACCCAATAAACTTATATTACACCAATGAATGCACCAAACATGCAAGTGGAATTCAATAAAATAAATAGTTTTAAGCCTTGAGACAGGCAACCAAATCAAGAAATATAAGTTTGATGAGATACATCCTTATCTATTTGACTTAAGCATTCTTAAGTTCCCATTTCCACCTCATTTTGAGTCACCTAAGTTTGATACATACAAAGGGAAAGGTGACCCTCGAAAACACATTCAAGCCTTTTTGGTATTATGCTAAATGGTATCCTAAATAGGTGTTTATTTGCTCTACTTGTTTCCACATAGTTTGGCCAAACAAGCTCTAGATTGGCTCCTCAAATTGCGTAAGGGATAGGTGACAAATTGGAACAATCTATTAGAAATTTTTTTCAACCATTTATCTTATAAATTTGATCGTGAGTAAATAGTAGTTGAATCATTAAAGGAAAGATAAAGAGATGGAGAAAATTCACATCATACCTAAAACAATGGAGAGCATTAGCTAGTCACTTTCAACACAATCTACCAAATAGGTACTTTGTTGATATTTTTGCATAGAATATGCACCCTAAAGTAGCTCATAATTAAAGAATCACTTGTGCCAATAAATTTGAGGAAATTATTGAGAAGGGAGTGCAGATTGAAAAGGTTATTATTAACAAAGGCCTTGTGAAAATATACTCATAGAGTAAAATATCTACTCAAACTCAACCACCTATTCAAGCTACTACTATAGAAAAACCTAAGGTTTTTAACAAGAATAAGAACATGGCGGGTAATGGAGTGATATAATCAAGGCACGTGTAAACAATGTAAGATCTACTAGCTCTAAATGTATAACCCAATCCACTAACCACTTTATAAATAACACCTCCATGTAAAGGGTACAAAAAATATAGACCATTCAAGAAATTAATAGATCTTATTGAGGTAATATTTTAGAAGCTAGTGGCATCCAATTTAATTATATGGCTTGTACCAAAATTGTTTCTTAAAGATCAATCTAAACCTAAATATTTATTGGATGTACAATATGATTGAGAGGGGGGGTGAATTAGTCAACCAATATTTCACTTTTAGATTACTTATCATTCATTCATTAACATTCATGAATCAACACAACAAACATATGCAACTAGATTACCATCAAATCATAAATAATATGACCACATCATAACACAACATCTAATGTAGGAAACCATAATGGGGAATAAAACCCACTCTCAAGCCTACAAACACATGGAATATTTGTCATATAAGGTATTATAAACATGAGACTTTAGTGGAACACCCATTACACAAGGGGCACTTGCCCGTAAGATGGTCGAGTCCTTTTGACCTAGATTTAGTGAAATAACTATTTCAAAAGGATCACTTACCCCTAAGATGGTTAAGTCCTTTTGACCTATATTTAGTGAAACATCTACTTCATAAGGAACACCTACCCCTAAGATGGTCAAGTCTTTCTAACCTATATTTAGTGAAACATCTACTTTACAAGGAGAACTTGCCCCTAGGATGGTCAAATCCTTTTGACATAGATATTGAGCACCCTCCCAAAACCTATGATATGAACATATCCTAAACACTAATTTATTGCTAATCTGATGGAGATAAAATCTATATCATCCCCCTTCACTTCTTTACACAACTGTAAACAGCCAAAATCACCTTTTGGATCACTCTACACTTTTTAGCAATAACTCTACCATAACCTCAAAAACATGACCACATGGTCATATAAATAGTCCATACTCTAATCTACCTTTAAAATTAACCACCAAGCTTACACAGACATCATCTATCCTTTGCTCACATTTAAGGCATCAAAAACAACCTTTTGGATCACTCTAGACCTCTTTGCTTATCCTCAATCTTCAAACCTACAAGATCACTATTTTTGACATTAGAAATATGAACTATAGGTCATACACACAATCATCAACCTAATATAATCTATAACTCATCCACTATGCACCCTTACTCTCCTTTGCCTCTTAACTCTATACTCTTCCTCCATTTAGAGCCCCTTTTCACAAGTATAGAAATCATCATCTTTAATTTCACTATTTATAGAGCCCTCATGAATATCACCATTTAGGTCAACCACAATACTTGAATTAACCCTTAAAATAGCTTACATACCTCAATACCATCCACATAGGTGGGCCATAACATCCATGGGTCACCTTTAAGTAGCTACACCTTCTATTAGGCCTTAGTAGCCCTTATAGGTTTCATTGAGAACTATTAACCAATTTGGCACTCTATTGAGTAAAAAAAGAACACAAGATCACTTCCAAATGCATAGGTCCACTACAAATTACCTCTTAGACATCCTAAAATGATTACATTCATCATTACACACATATGCATATGCTATATCTACTCAAACATTAGCCTTGCACATAGGAACACCATGAACAAATAAATAATAAACTTATGATCATTTGTTCATAATGAATTTGGATTGTTCAAACCTCAAAAATCCATAAAAATGATCTTCATGGAGTCTAAAACACTCTACAATAGTTTAGTCTCCTTGAAACATCCAAATACCATCAAAACAACTCAAAAATCCTTCTTGGGTCACTTACAGAACACGATCAAACACAGTCAAATTTGGAGATTAATATATTTGAATATACATAGATTCAAACCTTTTAACTAGATTTAATAGATGCAACTTAAAGTCCTCTACAACTTTTATTTTTACTGCATCGATAAATTCATCCTGGATCAAAAGTTATAGCTCAAAAACTAAGAAGTGGTTTTCCTTCGTTAATATGAATATTTAAATTCCAATGATCAATGTTAAACGTTGAACATTTTGTCAACATCTCATGCCCTCTCATAGATTGAATGAATACACATAATCAATCTCCATCAAAATTAGCTTGATCTTTAATGATGCTAAACATCTATCATTTTGATCTTATCTCATGCTATCAAGTAATTTTGACCAAATATGCACCATCGATCTCCTCAGAAGTAGCTCGATCTTTACCTTTGCTTACTATTAAACATCAAACACTTATCATCATCTTACTACTTCTTGATAATTTGGAACAAATGCACTCTATCTATCTTTATGGATTAACCAAGTCTTTATCTTGAAGTGCTCACTATTAATCTAAGTTTTGAGCTCCCATGATTGTGCCACTTGATTGACCTCAAAATTCAACATTGTTAAACTTGGTGGTCTTTGGCCCCATCACAGTATGCAAGAGTAACTTTGAAGGTTTATAACTTGAGTGAGAAAACACTTCAAGACTCCAAATCTTCAAGGTACCTTCTTGTCACTATAGACAATATATCCATGAAATCTTTTGACCTCGATTGAATTTTTGAGTACCAAAAATAAATGCACAAACTTACTAGTTCATTCATATCTACATGACGTGCAATGATGGTTTGGCTAACTACAAAAACTTAGAAAACTTCTATCTGAGAGGCTAACTTTACACTCACATATATTTAGCTATGCTTAACCTTATGACCTAAAATTTAACTAATATGATATCCCCACTTAGGGGAATCCATTTATCTATCAAGTTACTCATGGAACCTTCATGCATGTGAAATATGATGCCATCAAATTGCCTACTCAATTTTTTTTCCCTCAAACCAACTATGCCTAGATGAACATAATGAAGAACTGAATGAACACCATGCATTCCCATAATAATTTTAAGCACTCTTGATACCCCATAAGACTTATAAAACATGATCTCATCATACATAACATGATATCATCATACATAACATTCATAAACTTCCTATCCGAGCGTATACTGAATATCCATGCTTACATACTAGGTTACCAAGCCTATGCCAATGCACTATTCACATGCTTGTCTTCTCATCTTGACTTGAAAGCACATCAACATGATAGATACAATATGATAAGACTCAAACAATAATTACCTTAGATCATATTCATTCAAACCTTGCCTTGTAAATCTTTAGGATCAAAATCATCATCATCATGATATCACCACTTTGTCATTACCTTTGACATCAATGTACACATGACATCAATCTTTGACATTAGTGACAACACTTTCCAAAAATATCCCCCTTTTTCATTGATCACAACCTCTTATTTTACTTCTCCCCATTTTTAATTAATGACAAAGTGGACTAAACAACCACCAAGCTCCTCTTAACATCATGAATGTATTCAAAAATACTTCTAAGTGCTTAGGATACTTACAAACCTCATATGAAACAATTACTCCCCCTTTTGACATACACCAATCTAAACTTGGGATTATTTGATCATTAGAATTATTAACCTATAGAAATAATAATCTCCCCTTGATTATGCATGAATATTCAACACATTTTATCAATGACTGGAACATCTCACAAATACTTCTCCTTACATCATGCATGGATCTGTAAGTCAATCAAACTATTTGAGTTAGCTCCCCATAACTCTATATATACCACCTTGTACTTATCAACCATGCACCATGATAACACTCTTCTTTATTCATGCACTGATATTAATGAGGAATAAATATACATGAATACCAAAAACTAATTGAGCTTACCTCGATAATACTAAGGAATCCCCTTAAGATCTCTGAGCCATTGCACCTCTTGAGCATCTTTAGATTTCCACACACCATGAAGAACCAACACATATGATTACTAGAATTATCTCTTAATCCACCTCAATGACCATTAATATAACTTCATGCACTTGATCCTTAAAACATTCATGCCTTGTTCTTTTGGAAAAACTAAGCAAAAAAATCAAATCTTCATACTAGGCTTGCCTAGACTCTTTGTAGCCCTACCTAGAACTTCAGAGTCAACAAATTTTAGTATAAATTATTTAAATATCTGAAAATTCATATCTAGAGAACTCTCATATTCTCCCTCAAGCACTCCAATTTTCATCACCTAGCTCATCCTCTTAAACATGCTTCCTTCACAAACCTTCTAGCTAATTAGGCCTCCATCGTAACAAAAACTTGAATAATTTGAAAAACACAAACCTTAAAATATTTGTGAAGATTTATTTGACAACCCATTTGGCCCATTCAACCTATTAACAATCCTTAGACCTCAACTCATAAGGCAAACCACTTTTCTAGCATAGCCCAAAACTCTATAATCTTAAAATAAACATGGTCAACAATCCTCCTTCTAGTCAACACCCACCTCTGAAAATTATTACACACTTGGAGACAACCATCACACACTTATGGACCAATATTTGAGCCTCCATAATTTTTGGAACCCATACATCTTATAACCCATTTTAGGCCTACTTGCCCTTAAGCCAAAATCTAAGAAATTTGAGAGCACTCAAAAATCTCCAATTTGACTTCAACATAGATTCAAACCACAAAATCACTTGGAACATGATATAATAAGGTCAATAAAATTTTATATGAAAAGAAGATCATATTGACAACTCAAAAATCCTCCTTTACCACATGGAAACCTTCAATCTACCCATGTAGACTACTCTAACTCAAAACACCCTTACAAGACCACATGCTTCTTAAAACTAATAAATGTCTTCATAAAGCATACCAAAGACATCTCTACTTCACAAGGACCTAGAATAGAGGAGCATACCATTCCTCATCATAGGACTCAAGAACCTTCTTCTTCTTCTTCTTCTTCCTTTTCTTGACTGAAACAACATGCTTGGCATCCATCTCTTCTTTAGCTTCCTTGACAATGCATGATGAAAACATAGGTTCTTATAATATCTCTTCAACTAAAACCTTCTCCTATTTGAAAGTAGATAATAATAACTCTTGGCAATCATGAAACTCCTTTTTACCTAAAATTTCTTCAACTATAGTAAATAAACCATCAGATTGAGATCCTTCTTTCAGATTTTCCTTGACCTTGAATGGTATAACTAAATTGATTCTTGGATCATCCACCTTCTTCTCCATTTGGAATTATATCAATATTTATTGGCACTCTCAAAACATCTCCAAAATTAATTCATTTTTTACAGTATCAAAAGTTTTATCCCTGAACTCAACAAGACTAGCCTTCACTACCTTAGGTCTCCACATCATGTTTTGACTTTTGATATGTTTTATAGGAGTCTCTTCCTTTTTCAGATGACTTGAGGGCTTATCAAATTTACTAGGACAAAGTATAGTAATATGACATTTCTTATAAAAATGAAATAAATAACATCATTTGTACCTTTTGATAGATTTGAATTGTGATCAATCTTTGGCGAAAACTCCTATCATAACTCCTTGAATGTCCATACTTGAATGGCTTCCTTCTATAGTCCTTATGTATATAACCATACTTATAAAATGTATAACAATGGCCATGGAATAAGCTATCATATCTTGAAGCATTTGGTTGTCTAAATGACCTTCTTACATTGCTATCAAATCTTGCATTCTTCTTAGCTTGATTAGGCTTTACATGTTCTTTTTCCAGCTTGTCCAACTTGTCTATGAGTTGGTCATTCTCTACTTTCAAGGAATCAAGATTAGTCTTCAACTCATCATGATCACCTTGCTTTGAACTCACCTTGGTATTGACTTATTCTAACTGAGTCTTGAGATATCTACACTCTTCTTCTCTTGATTTTAATATACCATTTAAAACCTTTAATTAACTTCCAAGATCTTTTATGACCTCCTTATCCTCCTTGGCTTCTTTAGCCATGTCATCCTTCAATATACATGAGTTATCTTGAATAGACTTGATCAGCTCTTGATACTTCTTCTCATCTCTCTTGGTCTTGCCTAACAAACTTCCTTCAAGAGAACTAACTTGTACTTCAAGACCTTTGATCATATACCTCATCTTGTGATTCCTCTTTATGAGCTCAACTTATAGATTCACTGTTTATTCCTTGCTATCATAAAATACTTCTTATCCACTATCATGGCAAACTTCTTCATTATATATGATGTCCTTTTCTTCTGAACAACTTTCCTATTTTGAATTCAAACTTGCCTTGGCATCTTCTAGCTAAACCTTGAGATCATTGATAAATTTGTCATCATATTTAGCATATTTCTTCAAAGTACATATCTTCTCTTCAAGTTCCTTGATCACAACCTTCCATTGTTGATTCTCTTTCTTTAACTGCTTAGCCATCTTATGCTACTTAAGATCTCCTTCAAACTATTAAGTTTCCTCGAAAGGATCTAATATGATACCAATTGTTGGAGGTACAAGATGAGTGAGAGGGGGGGGTGAATTAGTCAACCAATCTTTTACTTTCAGATTAATTATCATTCATTCATTGACATTTATGAATCAACACAACAAACATATACAACTAGATTACCATGAAAGCATGAATAAGAGAAGCACACCATAACATGACATAAAATGTGGGAAACCCTTATGGGGAATAAAACCCACTCTCAATCTTGAAAACACATGGACTACTTGTCCTATAAGGTATTACGAACATGAGACTTTAGTGGAACACCTATTCCACAAGGAGCACCTATCCTTAGGATGGTCAATTCCTTCTAACCTAGATTCAGTGAAACACCTGCTTCACAAGGAACACCTACCAATAAGATGGTTAAGTCTTTCTAAATTGGATTTAGTGAAACACATAATTCACAAGGAGCATCTACCCTTAGGATGGTCAAGTCCTTTTGACCTAGATTTAGTGAAACACCTGCTTCACAAGGAACACTTACTCTTAGGATGGTCAAATCCTTTTGACCTAGATTTTGAGCACCCTCCCAATACCTATGATATGAACATCTCCTTAACACCGATTACCTACCAATATGATGGAGATACAATGTATATCAACCCCCTTCACTTCTTCACATAGCCACAAACATCCAAAATCACCTTTTGGATCACTCTACACTTCTCATCAACAACTCTATCACAACCTCAAAAACATGACCAAATGGTCATACACATAGTCCACATTTTGATCTAAATCTCAAATCAACCACCAAGATTACACATACATCATCTATCCTTCACTCACACTCAAGGCATCCAAAACATCCTTTTGGATCACTCTAGACCTCTTCACTCATCCTCAATCTTCAAACCTAGAAGAACACTATTTATGACATCAAAAATATGACCTATAAGTCATACACATAATCATAAACCTACTCTAATATATAACCCATCCATTAAACACCCTTAATCTCCTTCACCTCTCAACTCTATACTCTTCCTCCACTTAGAGTGCCTTCTCACAAGTCTAGAAATCATCATCTTTGATTTCACTATTTATAGAGTCTTCATGAATATCACCATCTAGGTCAGCCATAATACTTGCCTTAACCCTTAAAATAACTTACATATCTCAATACCATCCGCATAGGTGGGCCATAACATCCATGGGTCACCCTTAAGCAACTACTGTTGAGGTGTGGAGCTAAAAGATTCACCAAATGAGCAAGTTGCAGGTTGCCAAAATTACACAGTCACCGGCGTCAATTAGGAGCGATCGACATCGGTCAAGAGTCGACTAGGAGATGCCGGCATCGGTCATGGATCGGCTAATGTCGATCACAAGTAGACAGGTAGGGACTGATGTCGGTCAGCTATGCATCCATAATGCTATTTCCATGGATAGAACAAAATGTTTGCATGATAGGATTAAGTGTTAGTCTTAAGTCTGCATCTCGATCTTAAGTAAGACTGTTTTGTGCATTTGATTAGGAGGTGCATATAATGGTTGTGATTATATGCTCATGATCCCAAAAGCTATATAATGGGATAGATCTTCATAGCTTATTGTAATAATAGAATAGTACAAGAATTGTATATGTGTATCAATCCAGGTTATTGGAGTTGATTGTAATTGAGAGAGAGAACTCTTGAGGGAAAGAGATCTGTACATCTGAGAGAGGTGTGGAAGAAGAGAAGTTTATTCAATTGTATTCCTTCTGTAAAGAGTTTAATACAAGTTTTCAGGGTGGTTTCTTGTATCTCTTATTGTTTGCTATTTTCTGATTCTAGTTGCTTATCATTCTGGTTTAATTCCGCATTTAGTTGCTTTCACATAGTAATCAAGATTGTTGGTTGATCCCCAACAAGTGGTATCAGAGCTCAGGTTGAATAACAGGTGTTTCAAATCTGGTTAGTGTGTATTGATTATAGGTTACTCACAGGGATTTTTGTTTGAGTGGGAGAAGCAATGGAAGAAGAAAGTAAACTAAGAATGGAGAAGTTCAATGGCAAGAATTACCAATTATGGAGAATGCAGATAGAGGATTATCTGTATCAGAAAGATCTATACTTACCGTTAGGTGGAGTTTCAAGGAAGCCCATAGACATGGAAGATGAAGAATGGGAAGTTCTTGATAGAAAGGCTCTTGGATCTATAAGATTGAGTCTGGCATCTACTGTGATATCTAATTTATCATAGGCAAAGTCAACGGTAGAGTTAATGACTACTTTAGCAAATTTATATGAAAAACCCTCAGCTTCAAATAAGGTATATCTTATGAAGCAATTATTTAATTTGCAAATGCAGAAAGGTGGATCTGTATCTAATCATCTAAATGATTTCCATGGAATTGTAAATCAATTAAATTCAGTCAAAATAGTTTTTGATGATTAAATTAAAGCTCTATTAATCTTATGCTCTTTACCTGAGAGCTGGCATAGCTTGGTAATGGCAGTTAGTAATACTGCATCTTCTTCAAATATTTTAAAAGTAGATGATGTTGTTAGTGTAATCTTGAATGAAGAAATTTGTAGGAAAAGCACAGAGGAAACATCAGGGAATGCTTTAAGTTTTGAGAGCAGGGGAAGGTAAAAAGAGAAGAGCAAGAAAGGGAGATCAAGTTCTAAGTCAAAGATGAGAGGTAGATCCAAATCCAAAAATGGCAGGAAGCCACAATGCTAGAATTGTGGAAAGATAGAGCACATAAGCAAAGATTGCTGGTCAAAACCTAAAGAGGACAATCAGCATGAAGGTAAAGAAGAAGCAAAAGTTGTAGGTATTGCACAAGATGCTCTTATATTCTCTTTGCATAATAATATAGAATCTTGGGTTTTAGATTCTGGTGCCTCTTTTCATGCTACCCCTAATAGAGAATATTTTAGTGACTATGTCCATGGAGATTTTGGAATAGTTTATTTAGGGGATGATGAGCCTTGTAAAATTGTTGGCAAAGAAAAAGTGCAGCTAAAAATGTAGAATGGAAACACATGGGTGTTGAGAGATGTCATGCATGTTCCCAGCTTGAAATAGAATCTGATTTTTGCAGGAAAGTTGGGGGATGAGGGTTGTACAATAACTCTCACAGCTGAATCTTGGAAGGTGACCAAGGGTGCACTTGTATTGGCTAGAGGTAAGAGAGTAGGTACTCTCTATTTATGTAATTGTATTACTGATAATTATCCTTCTGTATTATCTACTTTAGATGTGGATGCAAAGTTGTGGCACTCTAGGCTCGGCCACATGAGTGAGAAGGGAATGTCTATTCTTAAGTCAAAAGGTAAGCTTTCAGATTTGAAAAGCATAGATCTAGATTTTTGTGAGCACTGTATTTTTGGAAAATAGAAAAGGGTGAGTTTTCTCAAGACTGGGTCAACAAAGAAGAAGCACAAATTAGAGCTTGTTCACACAGACGTGTGGGGACCAGCTCAGGTTGCTTCTATTGGAGGATCACAGTACTATGTCTCTTTCATAGATGATGCTACAAGAAAGGTATGGGTCTATTGTATAAAGAAGAAATCTGATATTTTTTACACTTTTAAGATTTGGAAAGCTATGGTTGAGAATGAAATAGGTAGGAGATTGAAGTGCCTGAGATCTGACAATGGTGGTGAGTTTTGCAGCCATAAGTTCAACTGGTATTGTTATATGCATGGAATACGTAGGCAAAGGATGGTTCCAAGGACACCTCAGCAAAATGGAGTTGCTAAAAGGATGAACAAAATAGTAATGGAGCGTGCAAGGTGTATGAGATTGCATGCTGGTTTGCCCTTAGAGTTTTGGGCAGAAGCTGTGGATACTGCAATTTACTTGATTAATAGAGGACCCTCTACAACTCTGGATGGTGGAATTCTAGAAGAGGCATGGACAAGTAAAAAGGTAGATCTCTCATTTCTCAAAGTTTTTGGTTGTGAAGCTTTTATGCACGTTGATAAGGAAAATAGAAAGAAGCTGGATGCTAAGTCTATGAGGTGCACATTTATTGGTTATGGCTCTGATGATTTCTGATTCCAGTTTTGGAATCTAGGAACTAATAAAATAATTAGGAGCCATGATGTTGTTTTCAATGAAAAAGTGATGTATAGTGATCAGCTCAAGAAGCTGAATCAATCTGAGTAGAGCAATGGAGAATTGGACGAGGTGACAGTCCAAAATGAGCTTGTGAGAAAGAATAATCACAGACAGGAAAACACAGAGACCAACATCGGTCAGAAAGGAACTGACGTCGGTAATATAGGAACTGATGTCGATCAGATCGTGACTAACGTCAGCCACGAAGGAACCGACATCGGTCAGGGAGAACCAACATTGGCTAGTTACAGGCCTGAAAGTGACTGAGGTCAGTCACTGTCAGAGAATTTGGGTGGACACCATGTTGTGAATGAGTCTTAAACACCCATCAGGAGGTTAGAAAGGGTAAGTAAACCTCCAATTTGATATTCCCCTTCATTATTCTATTTATTACTTACTGATGGTGGAGAACCAGAGAGGTTTGATGAAGCAATACAGGTGGAATCCAAGAATCAGTGGGAGCTAGGCATGAATGAGGAGATTGATTCCTTGAAAGAGAACCAAACATGGGATTTGGTTGAGTTGCCAGCGGGAAAGAAGACACTGACGAACAGATGGATCTACAGATTGAAGGAAGGTGAGAATGGACATATGAGATATAAGGCCAGGTTGGTAGTGAAAGGATTTGCACAGAAACCAGTTATTGATTTTGGTGAGATTTTTTCTCCTGTAGTTAAAATGACTTCTATACGGATTGTATTGTCTTTAGTTTCTATTGAGGATTTGCATCTTGAGCAGATTGATGTTAAGACAATGTTTCTTCATGGAGATTTGGATGAAGAAATATATATGGATCAGCCGAAAGGATTTGAGGTCAAAGGTAAGGAGAAGCTAGTGTGCAAATTAAAGAAAAGCTTGTATGGCCTCAAGCAAGCTCCTAGACAGTGGTATTTGAGATTTGACAGGTTTATGACTGAGCATCTCTACAGTAGGTGTCAATCTGACCATTGTGTGTATTTTAAGAGAATGGATAATGGTAGATATATTATTCTATTGTTGTATGTAGATTATATGCTGGTTATAGGATCACACATGCAGGATATCTCTGAGCTTAAGGTGAAATTAGTTCACACATTTTCCATGAAGGATTTGGGAGCAGTAAAGAAAATCCTTGGCATGAGCATTAAGAGAGATAGGAAAAATCACAGGTTGATTTTATCTCAAGAGGATTATGTGAACAAGGTGTTGAAATGGTTCAATATGCAGGATGCAAAACTAGTAAGCACACCTTTGGATGGACATTTTAAATTGAGTAAAGAACAATGTACTAATTCACATGATGAGGTAGAGTACATGAGTAGAGTTCCATATGCTTCTGCAGTTGAGAGTTTAATGTATGCAATGGTATGTACTAGACCAGATATTACCCAAGCAGTGGGAGTTGCTAGTAAGTATATGGCCAATCCAAGAAAGGAACACTGGAAAGTAGTTCAGTGGATCCTCAGATATCTGAGAGGGACCAGCAGTAGGCATTTTTGCTATGGTGGGTCAAACACTTCTCTACATAGTTATGTAGATTCAAATATAGCAGGTGATTTGGATGGCAGGAGAAGCACCACAGGATATGTTTTCACTGTTGGTGGAACGACGGTTAGCTAGATATCAAAGTTGCAGAAGGTTGTTGCCTTGTTAACTACAGAAGCAGAATATATTGCAATCACAGAGGCTAGAAAAGAGATGATATGGATGACACAGTTCATGGAAGAGCTAGGAAAGGAGCAAGAGAGTTGCAAATTATAAAGTGATAGTCAAAGTGCAATTTATTTGGCTAAGAATTCAGCCTTTCATTTAAGAACCAAACATATACAACTTAGGTACCACTTCATTAGACAGGTATTAGAGGATGGTGAGTTGAAGCTGGAGAAGATCCATACAAATAAGAACCCTGCTAATATGTTAACCAAGCCAGTAATAAAGGAGAAGTTGAATATTCATTCAAATTTTGTAGGTCTTCATGATTGAGTTTGAAGATGGAGGAGCTAGAAGATGTTGCTGTACAGGTAATGGTGTAGCTGTTTATCTCCGAGTGGGAGATTGTTGAGGTGTGGAGCTAAAAGCTTCACCAAATGAGCAATTTGTAGGTTGCAAGAATTACACAGTCACCAGCATTAGTCATGAGCGACTGACATCGGTTAGGAGTTGACTAGGAGATGTCGGTGTTGGTCATGGATCAGCCGACATCGGTCACAGGCAGACAGGCAGGGACCGATGTCAGTCACCTGTGCGTCCAGAATGCTATTTCTGTGGACAGAACATAATGTTTGCATGATAGGATTAAGTGTTAGTCTTAAGTCCGCATCTCTATCTTAAGTAAGACTATTTTGAGCCCTTGATTAGGAGGTGCATCTAATGGTTGTGATTGTATGCTCATGATCCCAAAATTTATATAATGGGATAGATCTTCATAGCTTATTGTAACAGTAGAACAATACAAGAATTGTATATGTGTATCAATCTAGGTTGTTGGAGTTGATTGTAATTGATAGAGAGAACTCTTGAGGGAAAGAGATCTATACATCTGAGAGAGGTGTGGAAGAAAAGAAGTTTCTTCAATTGTATTCTTTCTGTAAAGAGTTTAATACAAGTTTTTAGTGTGGTTTCTTGTATCTCTTATTGTTTGTTGTTTTCTGATTCTAGTTACTTATCATTCTGGTTTAATTCCACATTTAGTTTCTTTCACATAGTAATCAATATTGTTGGTTGATCCCCAACAACTACACCTTTTAATTAGGCTTTAGCAGCCCTTATAGGTCTCATGGAGACCTATTCACCCATTTAACACTCCATTGAGTAAAACAAGAAGACAAGATCAATTATAAATGCATAGGTCTAATAAAAATGACCTCTTAGACATCTTAAAATGATTAAAATCATCATTATACACCTCTACATATGATCAATCTTCTCAAACATTAGCCTTGCACATAACAAGACTATGAATGAACAAACAGTCAACTTATAAGCATTTGTTCATATTTAATATGGATTAGTCAAACCTCAAAAATCCATATAGATGATTCTCATGGAGTATACAATACTCTTCAATAGCTCAGTCCCATTGTAACATCTAAATACCATCATAACAACTCAAATATCCTTCTCGAGTCACTTACAAAACATAGTCAAACATAGTCAACTTTGGAGCTTAATAACTTTGATTATACAAACATTCAAACCTTCTAACTAGATTCACTAGATGCATCTTGAAGTCCTCTACAAATTTTCTTATTACCGCATCAATAAATTTATCTTGGATCAAAAGTTATATCTCAAAAACTAAGCATTCATTTTCCTTCATTAATTTAAATATTCAAATTCCAATGATCACTGTTAAACATCAAACACTTTGTCAACATCTCATGCCCTCTCATAGATTGAAAAAATATGCATCATTAATCTCCCTCGAAAGTTGTCTGATCTTTAACTATGCTAAACATTTATCAATTTAACCTCATATCATGCTACCCAATTTTTTTGACCAAATACACACCATCAATATCCTCAGAAGTAACTCAGTCTTTATCTTTACTTACTGTTAAACATCAAGCAATTGTTATAATCTCATTACTTCTTGAAAATTTGGAATAAACACACTCTACCATTCTCTATGGATTAACTAGGTATTTATCTTAAAGCACTCACTATTCATCTAAGCTCTGAGCTCTCATGATTATGCCATATGGTAGCACTGTGTGCCTTCTACACATCTAAATCTTTAAATTCTACTCACACCATCAATCTTCTGAAAGTATTAATGCTTGTGAACTATTGATCTTCTATCCAAGCTTTGTGATTATGACACATGTCACTATCAAAATCATTTTTTGACATATTGACTTTTATACACACTGTTAGATCAAGAGCTACAATTTAACATGCACCATTAGATCTAATAACTAGTTGACCTTAGACTTTAACATTGTTAAAATTGATGGTCTTTGGCCCATCACAGTCTACAAGAGCAACTTTGAAGGTTTATAACTTGAGCAAGAAAACACTTCAGGACTCCAAATCTTCAAGGTACCTTCTTGGCATTATAGAAAACATCTCAATGAAATATTTGAACCTTGACTAAATTTCTAAGTACTAGAATTAAATGCACAAACTTACTAGTTCATTCATATCAGCATGATGTGCAATGATGGCCTGGTTAAGTATAAAAAATTGGTGAATTTTTGTCTAAGAGGCCAAATTTTCACCCGCATATCTTTATCTATGCTTAATATTATGAACTAAAATTTGAACCACATGATCTCTTCACATAAGGGAATCCATCCATATATCAAGTTATGCCTATAAATTTCAAACATGTGAAATATGATGCCATCAAATTGCCTACTTAGAATTTTTTCCATAGAACCAACTATGCCTAGATGAACCATAATGAAGAACCAGATAAACACTATGAATTACCATAATAATTTTAAGCCTCTTAACACCCCATAGGAACTCTAAAACATGATTTCATCATCCATAACATTCATAAACTTCCTATCCAAGTGTATACTGAATATCCATGTTTACATATTAGGCTACCAAGCCTATGCCAACACATTATTCACATGTTTGTCTTCTCTTCTTGACTTGAAACCACATCAACATGTTAGATACAATATGATAAGCCTCAAACAATACTTATCTTAGCTCATATACATCCAAATCCTACCTTACACAACTTCAAGCTCAAACTCATCATCATCATGACATCACCCCTTTGTCATTACCTTTGACATCAATGTACACATGACATCAATATTTAACATAAATGACAGCACTTACCAATAATCTCCCCTTTATCATTTATGGTAACCTCTTCTTTTCCTTCTCCCCCTTTGCCATTAATGACAAAGTGGACTAAATAACCACCAAGCTCCTCATAACATCATGAATGTATTCAAAAATACTTCTAAGTGCTCAAGATACTTACATACCTCATATGAAATAATTGCTTCCCCTTTTGACATACACCAATATGAACTTGGGATTATCTGATCCTTGGAACTATTAACCTACAAAACTCACAAACTCCCTTTGATTATGCATGAAGATTCAAAACATTTTATCGATGATTGGTGTAGACACCAAAAATCTACACACTATGATTTTGAACATCAAAGACACCCCTTGACCACCTTGGGACCCTCTTAGGATCAACCTAACCCACTAACCCCTAATAAAGCTTACCTATAATCAATTTGGATAAACTAAATTAACCTAACCTTTTACCCTTTTTACCCTCTACGCTCAACTATTGATAGTCACCCTAATCATTGACGGTCAGGGTCCACCTCTTTAATCAAAAGCATGTAAACTACCCACTTTTTTTTTCTAAATATAATTTGTCTAAATCTTATTTCAAAACATTGCATAAATGATTTATAATTAGATAGCCTAGTTGAACCTTCACTCCCACCTCTTACTTGTGCCTATAAGAAGAGATAAGCCTAGAGGTAAAAGCCACCTAAAATTGTTATCAAGAGCTTTGGTGCATCTAAGAGTTTCTTTCTTGAAGGTCAGTCACCATCAATAATCCAACAATTCAATAATCATATTAGAGAGATAATTTGCTACCACCTCTCCACCAAGTTCTTAGGTACCATTACTCTATCGAAATCAAGCTAGATTTTACCAATAGGTTAACTACCTTAAATATCCATCCTTTAGACTTTTTGAAAGATAAGTACTTGTTTCTCATTATTCATTTACTCTATTTCCATTTCATAATCAACCCAAGTCTTATATATCTCTTGAAATCCAACTTTTGGATCTTGTCAATCAACATTTTTACCAACCCAAATTTAGACATAGTAACTGTCAATGGTTGACTCAACCATCGATGGTCTATACAAACACTGATGATCACCTTAACCATTGATGATCAGCCTAACTACAGATGGTCATTATGTTAGTAGAAACTAACAAGCTAATTCCACCTACCTATACCCAATCAAACCCAATTTTCTATGTTTCTTCTTGTTTATAGACCCCTTTCTAAATTTTTCAAGTAGACCCTAACCCTATAGTAGTAGTATTGATTAGTTTATAACTAATTTAATCATTTACAAGCTATTTTCTAAGTAATTATTCTTGTATTCAATTTCAATACCTTTTGATTATTGATGCAAGTACCTTCTATTCCATTTTATAAACTTAATTATTTATATTTTTTAGATTGATAGCCCCTAAGGAATCTCGCTTCCAAGATCTAGTTATCTCTAGGCAATCCACTCAACTTTTTGTCTAACAAACAAGTTTGCTTTAGTGATTTATTATCTTCATGTCATCCTCCCAAGCCAAAGAGGAAATCTTCACAATCTTCTAATTTCAATGCATGTATAATCAAATAAGTTTTTGAACCATACCTATACTTAGTTTCTTCTTTTTTCTTTTCTAATAATAAGTAATAAATTCATTGAAACATTCTGGCATACCTGGTGGGACCTTTGCATCTCTACTTGGGTTCTTGTTTTCTTGCATTCTCTCTCTATTATATGCTCATTAATTAAATCAAAAGTTTCTCTTGGGCTTAAAATTGATTACATACATCACCTACTTGAAAATTTAGTTCACATAGCCTAACTTAAAGGCAAAGTAATCTATTGTAGCTTCACTCTTTGTTGCACACACTAAATGAAACCACTTTCACTAATTAAGCATCAAACAAACCTGAGACAAGGCCCAACTAGGATTTCATCACCTAGTGGTAACCTTACCCTTTCCTAGTGTTCTTATTTAGAGGTCATTATTAGGAGGAGGACCAACTTAGCTCTCTAGTTGAGCATAATATCTGGATATCAATATATTTTGGCTAATAACCTAACACCCTTATCACTATGGTGTATGAAGTGAGGGGGTAAGCCCCAATACTAAGCCATGTATTGATTCCAATACATATTATTTTTGAGTGCCTAAACATAACCTAAAACCAACCTTAGACTACCTTATTTGGTACCTACTCTTCGAGCTAGTTTTAATCACACACCTTAAGGTATAATCCAAAAGTGAGATTAATTAAAACTTCAGGGATTAACACCTATCTTAGAGTGTGATTTTATTTCTTTGATAATTTTCTTGTGTTCTCTCTATTTAAATAGTGAGACTTTTTGTGATTTCTATCTCCCTTATCTTATATGGTTCTCACTCGCTAGCAGTGAAGAGACCTTACAGAACAAAACCCATCACCAAACTAACATACCTCTTCTACTTCTTCATCCATGGAATATATTTCCAAACCAACAGACTCTTCTCACCCCTTGATAATTCCTACCTTCCCTTGGAAGGTTCCTTAGGGAGATGAAGATTTTGTTACTTTCCTAGATAACAATCTCATGGCCTTGAACCATTATCTTACAACCACATCTTACCATATCCTAGCTTTGGATCCATCCATATATCCAACTTATGGCATGCCTCTCCATCTCATAAGGGATACCTCCATTTCCATGGTCACAACTCAACCTTTAACTACCCAATCTTCCTCAATAACCAATAACCCCTTTGAGACTACAATTGAAAACCCACCATCTCAAACTACTACTGCCCTTATACCTTATACTCCTACTAACCACTCCTTCATAATAAGAGTACCTACCTATAACACTACCAACCTTCCTTTAGCTACCTATAACCCATCAACCACTACTTTTCTTTGAAGCCTTGTGGTGTTTATACCCTCTACCTTACCACTGATTATCACAAAGGTCACCACCCTTCCATTGGTCACCAACCCAACTATCATTCCTATCCAATAAGAACCCCTTAAAAAAACCTTTGGATACATCCCTACTCTACAAGGTCATGTATTGACTACACAACCACCTACCTCTACCTACCCTTATGTATCCTTCACCCAACCATTGACATCCATTTACCCATATGTGACAACCTCCCAACCTTCTACCCACTATTATCATGTCTCCCAACCAACACAATAATATGCATCTTATAACCTTCCAAGTGCATAACCCAAGCCAACCTAATGAAGATGCTTATGGACAATATGACAACCTTAGATTCATCCATTTTGGATGATCATAACATCAAGTTATACGACCAAATTTTTAATGAGACCATCTATCCATCCATACCTATTAGGCCATATCCTCCCCAATGAGAACTTCCCAAGTTCTCTAAATTTCAAAGTAAGGAAGATCCCCAACAACACCTTGGGAATTTAGGCATGCTTTCTATCTCATCACCTATGATGATGCCCTTCTCCTCCGCACCTTCCCCATAAATCTTGCTAGTCTGACATTGGATTGGTATAGTGCTATACCTAAGCACTCCCTTTTCTCTTTCACCCAACTAGATCAAACCTTCTTGGACCACTTCTCGATCAATATCTCCAATAAAGTTTCTATCACCAACCTCTACTCTATCTGATAGTTTGAGGATGAATCCATTTCCAAATTTTTGGCTCATTAGAGGAGCCTTATTAACTAACTTTTTTTTTCCTTACCTCAACCCAAACTCATAGAGCTCTTTGCTTGGACATGTGCCAAGCATATCTCCTCCACATTTCATGTCTAAAGCTTATGAACCTTCAATGAAGCTTTTACCATGACATGTAAGTTAGAGAATTGAGCCATTGATGAAGGAAAGCTAAAGCTAAAAAACAAGAATTCAACCTATAAAACCAATGAGGTTTCTTCCTCCAAGTCAGATAACTAGCCCAATACCAATACCAAGAGTAAGGGAATTGAAAATGTGATTGTCTTTAAAGCTGATCCTCCACCTTCTCTCAACCAGTCTAATTATTCTAGTTCCTCAAAGCAAAACCCAAGGAACCAAACCCAAAACAACCAAAATCAATTTACTCCACTTAGAAAATCCCATGCATCCATCTTGGAGAAGTTATTGAAAGCCAACATCATCCAACTTCCTCCTATTAAACCACCCCAATGATTTTAATCTTCTCACCCTATACCTAGTTGTTACAATGAGAATGACTTGTGTACCTTTCATCAGGTTATAAGGTATGACGTCAGTAGGTAAAACACTTTCAAGAGCCTTGTCTAATCCCTCATTGACAAGGGGGAGATTACATTAGAGAACCCCAATGCACCATCAAACCAAGCCCTTGATATATTTAGGAAACCCTTCCCAAACCATGCTTATACCAAGAATGAAAGCAACAACATCAAGTGCTCTCATGATACCCATACAATTAACATGGTTCTTGACACACTCATTGCTAAAGAGCTTGTTGAATGACCTATTTTCCCTTTAACCTCTCTGCTTATTCAGGTAGCAAAATTACCTTCTCCTCCTTTAGAAACCCAAACTGAGGAAGCACCATATTTTCCCCCTCCACTTATTGAGGTGGTAAAGTCCTTAACCACCCTTTTATCCAATATATCAGAACAACCAACCATCACCACCCTGTATTTACCTTCAACTACCAAACAACCTACTCCCCCTTCAAAAATTATTGCCAAAAAGGAAACCCCCATGTCTACTCCTCCCATAGAGGAACCACCCATCCAAGCATCAAATCATTTGATTGAGGAAGAGGATGAGGTTACCACCCCTGTGTCTCCACCTAGGGGTCTATCTTTTAGGTCTACCATTTAGGGAATCAAACCAACCTACAAACTATTCTCTAGGCTAGTGCAAAAATTAGAATTTATCTCCAACCCTAACATGGATCAAGCCACATTGTAGTAGTAATTAGGGCTATGTTATATCACCAAAAGGGAACTTCCAACCATGCCTTTAGTATAACAACCCACCACTTCTACTATCCAAACTCCTACCTTATTAACCATACCCATAACAACTTTTACCAATCTAATAAACCCCCAGCCACCCAAGGCACTTAAACCTAAAGCCACCAAGTCACTTTCTCAAAACAAACATACCAAACTAATAAAAAAACTTGGTATCCTTCATACACAAAGCCTTAGTCACCCCTCGGTGAAGGTGGAGCTCACTTCGCTGGAACTAATAATCAAATGATAGACCAAAGAAACCAAAGAGGTGAAATTGCAAAAAGGTCAAAAGGCCTAAGTTTTACCTTCCTCAGCCTTACCCTCCATTTTGGGGCCTCATCCCTCTACCTTAAATAGGAAACCCATCTTTTTACCAAAACCCCACCACCTCTTTTGGTCACACCTTCATAGTTGCTTTCCCAAGCACCTATTTTCACCATGCCAACAATACCTAAGCTACCTACCTTGTGATATTCTACCCCTAAATCTTTAATATACTTGAATAAACTAAAGCCATCAACCAAGTATACCATCCTACTTAAAACACCTACCACCAAAACTATTTCCAAGTAACTTCTTACCCCAACCATCAAAGCAAAAACTGCTAAACCTTTACCTCCTTTGGTTGAATCCTATTTGACCATTTTTCATATGTTATTACAAACCTATTGTTTATCCCTACCTCCCATCAGGCCCTTTTACCCTCTAGATTATAAACCCATTTGGTTCAATGACCACCATGTGTGTTCTTATCATATGACACCTAACCATGATATGAAGAACTATAAAGCTCTCTAAACCATCATCTAATGGCATTACGATGAGGATAATCTATTAATAGATGAACCTACTATGAGAACCATACCAATCCAACCACTAACCATACCTACCCAATGCTCACCTCCTCCTCCACTCTCACCTAAGATTGAAAGTGAGTCTAACCAATCCTCCAAATCAACCTTTACTTTTATCCATACTATCAATGTGATCAAAAGAACATAATAAAAGGATAAGGGGAAGGCTAAGATGTCCATTCCTTGTACATACCCCTCCTCAAAATCTCAACTAACTTACACCCAACTATCTCCATATTTAACCAAACCCAAGGTGTCTATCTTAGGTGCCTCCCAATCTAACCCCTTAGAATCCATTAAGAGAGTTATCCTCAAACAACATCATCAAACCCTAAAAAATATGAGCTTGTATGAGTTGATCTCTACCTCTCCCCATCACCACCAAGCACTAATATAGGCTTTTCAATCCATTGAGGTCCAACCCAAGGACCCAATACCTCTATCCACCTTTTTCAGTACCCTTCATATTTTCAACCTTGTTACCTTCAAAGATTTGGAAATACCCTCCATCCATCCTAAGGACCCATAACCTCCTCTCTTTATAACTACCTACATCAACCAAAACCTTATCAAATGGGTCATTATTTATGGGGGAGCTAGCATTAACATCATCTCCTCTCATGCCTACAACCAACTCAACTTGCCAGATAATGTCATGTTTGAATCTTTGGCTATCCTTTTCTCTTTTAATGATACCATGGCCACTACCTTGGGAAATATCATCCTCCATATCCATGTAGGACCTTTCACACTCCCCAATATTTTCTATGTTGTATAAGGTGAATTTTAATACAACATCTTGTTGGGATGACCTTGGATTCCCCTCATGGGTTGCATTCCCTCTACCCTCTACCATTGCATTTAGTTTGAGAATGAAGGCCAAGAAATCACCATCTAAGATGACCCAAGTCATTTCTCAACATGAAACATGACTTATAAACCTAATGATGTCCTCATACCTACGTCCAACACACCCTTAGTAGCTAAAACCTAACCTTCAACCACCAAATTGGATATTATACCTCTTTCCATCGATGAGGCATAAACTAGTTCCTCTATACCTTCACACCAAATACCTACCATAGACCATTTAGAATCCACATTCCATCACCTTTCTCTAGGGGAATATTACCTTTTATCACTTGATGCTTTCTCTACTCCTCATGAGCATGGGCAACTTACTAACCAACCAAGATATGACCTCAATATCAAGACTATTATTCTTTTTGGTCCTCCCCACCATCAGACCTATTTTATCTATGGAATACTTAACAAATCTATCAATACTTCTATCACCTCTTTTTGACTTCAACCATTCACTTCTAGTTTCTCTTACCTAGATAAACTAAAATTTGCCAAGACATACCTTCATCAATGTGCTTAAAAAGGCTTTAGTCTTGGGCGATATGAGCATGGCCCACACAAGTTGGTTATCGTCAAAACTAGGAAGCCACATGAGAATCATGGACTTGGTTTCATCTTCCCCAATAAGAAGAAATCCAAATAACCCACCATTACCATTATAAAGGAAGATATCCCCTTCTCATTGACCTGACCTCTACTTGCATGTGAGGATGATGACATTATCCCACATAATTTTTTTTCATCAACATGATCAAACCTGGACCCCTAACTTATCAAAAGGAGGGGGAGACCATAACCATCCCTTTGACCTATCTTGAAATGATAAGAGATGAATCTCCTAGCATTAACACTATTCAGTGCTAAGATGATGATTCTATTCTCACCTATTTTGGTGCCTCATATTCTTCAATCCAAAAATCACTTCCTCTTGAGTCTTCAACTATGTTGAATGAATCCACCATAGATATTAAATTAGGTACTCTATATAACCCCTACATTGTCAAAATTAGTCAATCATTGAATGTCGAGGAACTTCAAGACTTCCCCTCTTTCCTCCAAGATCACAACATAGCCTTTGCTTGGTCTTATAGTGATGTGCTTAGAATTGACCTTGCCATTGCTACCCATAACATAGTCACTCATCATGACACCAAACCTATTAAGAA
This sequence comes from Torreya grandis, assembly GCA_037957365.1. Lineage (NCBI taxonomy): Eukaryota > Viridiplantae > Streptophyta > Pinopsida > Cupressales > Taxaceae > Torreya > Torreya grandis. Next base: position 1,262,370 of record JARHVA010003893.1, on the reverse strand, counting down.
AAAGATTTGATGGATGTATCCTCACATACACCTTCTCATCAAATAAGAGCTTTAATGCCTACTCTCTATCAACATTATTCAGCCCATTGACTACCCCTAATGGGTCTTAAATGTTGTAACTATCACCAAAGCCATAGGGAGACTATGCATTTATGTGGACTTTCATGAACTCAATCTTGCTTGCCCTAAAGATGACTCACCTCTATCGAGCATTGACCAATTTTTTGATCTTACAACTAGACATGAGATGTTATCTCTCATGGATGGGTTCTCAAGTTACAATCAAATCCTTAATTGTACCTAAAGATCAGCACAAGACTGCCTTTACCACCCCTTGGGGAAACTTTTGCTATAGAGTCATGCCTTTTGGACTAAATAACACTAGTGTAACCTAGCAATGTGTCATGACTTATATCTTCTATGAACTCATATATAATATTTTAGAGGACTATGTGGATGACATTCTCAAGAAATCCAAACTCCAAAAAGATCACTTGGCTATTCTTAAGATCATATTTGAATGACTCATCCATTATCATGTCTACCTAAACCCCAAAAAGTGCATTTTTGGGGGTCTTGTCAGGAAAGCTTCTTAGTTTCATTGTCTCTCTTCATGAAATTGAAGTTGATCTCACCAAAATCAAATAAATCCTAGACATACTACCTACAACCAACCTTAAACAAATCCATAGCTTACAAGGGAAATTGCAATCTATTTGTCATTTTATTTCCTAGCTTTAAAATCAGTGCCAACCCTTCCACCACCTTCTAAAGAAGGATGCCTCTTTAAAGTGGAATAGAAATTAAAAAAAGTCCTTTGATTCACTTCAAAAGTACCTTTTGTCACCACCTATTTTTACCCCTCCCAAGGATGACCAACCTTTCTACCTATATATCTCTGCCACTAACCATTCCCTAGGGGCAATGTTGGCTCACCGAGATGAATAACACAAAGAGCAAGCCATATACTATATTAGCTATACACTTGTAGAGTATGAGACTTGGTATACCCATACTGATAAACTTTTCTTGGCCTTAGTTTTGATGGTTACCAAACTTCACCATTACCTTCTTAACCATAAAACTTATGTTATAACTAACATTGACCCACTCAAGTACATGTACTCCAAGCCATACCAAAACTAGTGTATGGAAAAGTGGATCATGCTCTTAGCAGAGTTTCACCCTGAGTTCTTTCAACAAAATTCAATTAAAGGGTAAGCCATTTCTGACCAATTGGTTAAAGCCCCTTTAGTAGGTAACCAACCTCCTCCTCTTAAGTTCCCAAATGAGTCCATCATGACCCTCTCTCAGGTAGATTTCACCTATCAAGTCACCATGTTTTTTGATGGACCAAAGTGTCAATGTGGTGATGGACTAGGTATCATCCTTATCCCCTTTGATGGTGAACCCCTACCTTTATCTTTCAAGATTGATTTTGAATGTACCAATAATATGGCTAAGTACAAAGCTCTAGTGATAGGCCTTTAGACTACCTTAGCCTTAGAAGTGAAAATGATTAATATCTTTGGTGACTCCCAAATTGTGGTCAATCAAATAAATGTCTCTTATAAATGTAATAATGATGTCTTGTAATAGTACAAGCAACTAGTTGATGAATTCCTATCATCATTCAAACACTACTACATCTAGTCAACCCCATGATTTACCAATAAGTTCACTTGCACCATGGCTCCCCTTGCCTTCTAGATCACATCTACACCCTCAGAATCTAAGCTATATGTCTTTATTCACAAACTTACCCAACCTTCCTATGTGAAACTAGACTCTCCCACTATATTCAATGTGGAGGAAACCCAACCTGAACTTTAGTATCAACAAACCTTTGACTACATAAAACTTGGCATAGTTCCCTCTATCCTCTCTAAGAATTATTGAAGAGCATTTATCTAGAGTGCCTCTTTCTATACCATTATGGGGGGAATTATCTATAAACACAACTTTGATGGCCTTCTCCTTTGTTGTGTGCATAGTCACAAATCCGTTCATGCTATCAAGGAAATGTATGATGGTATTTGTGGGAGACACTTTAGTGGTCTCACTGTAGCTAAATGTATCCTTCATCTTGACTATTAATGGTCTACCCTTAACCAAGACTACTATGATTACAAGAAAAAGTGTGTCAAGTGTAAACAACATGATAATTTGCATCATACACCTAGCCATAGCCTTTGAGTTTCTACTAATTTTTGGCACTTTTCATAATGGGGTCTAGACCTCATTAGTGAAATTAACCTTCATTCCTCATAGCGACACCATTATATCATTACCACAATTGAATATTTTACCAAGTGGGTAGAGGCTATCCCTCTAGTCTCAACCAAATAAAAGAATATTATCAACTTTATCAACCATCACATCATTTACCACTTTAGTGTTCCTCTTAATATTATCATCGACAATGTAAATCCTTTAATATCAAGCAAGTTTGGGGTCTATGTGTTGTATTTAACATTAAGTTGACCTTCTCTTCACCCTATCACCCTCAAGCTAATGGATAGGTAAAAGCCTCTAAAAAAACTCTTAATAACATGCTAACTAAAATGGTCAAAACATTTGGTTAGGATTGGCATTTTCACATCCCCTTAGCCTTGTGGGCATATCATACTAGAATTAGAACCCCTATGGGTGCTACCTGCCTTTATCTTGTGTTTTGGGTAGAGGCCATTTTTCCTCTTGAAGTCCAAATACCCTCTCTTTACATATCTTTTCAAGATCTTATTTTAGAATATGATTACCATCAAAACCACTTCACCTAGCTCGATCTACTTGATGAGCATCATTTAACAGCCCTTACCCATACTCATGTTTGCCAAGAATGCATCAATCATGCCTATAATAGACACCTTAAAGTGTGAGAATTTAATATTAGAGATCTCATCCTAAAGGAAAACTAACATCTCACTAATATGGAGAAAAGAAAGTGGGGTAAGTTTGATTTCAATTGTCTTGGACCTTATATCATAACCCATAAGTATGGATTAGGGGCTTACCAATTATCTTCTCTCAAAGGCCACTTAGAACTTGATCTAGTCAATGCTTCACATATATATCCATTATTTTATTGAGAAGGATCATGTTTACCTTTTGTCTAACTTAAACTCATCCCTTGCTATCCTACCACATTTCATCTCCCTATTTTAGTGGGTAACTGATTAAACTTAGCTCATGTGATTATCTTTCACTAACATATCCTTATCTTAAATAATGGGTATCATTGCTCTACCCATGGTATGGTCCTCATGGTACTTTTCACACCTTCACAAGATGGATTCCCATAATCATTGTCACCTAAACCTCTTCATACCTAACCAACCTTCTTGTGATTTTATTTTTGCCTTCATAAAGGTGAACCACTAATCCAACCTAAGAAAGTCTATGTAAAGCAAAATCAAAGCAAAATAACTAAAATTCCTATCACTAGCAGTCATGGGTCATTCCTATCATTCATAGACTGCTCCCTTGAAGGACAATTATCAAAAGCAACTTTTAAATTGCTAAAATGTAAGGTGGACTACTCCTTCAAAGGATAGCTATCAAAAGCATTAAGGAAAGCACATAAAATTAAACCACTCCCTCGAAGGATGCATAAGTAATCATTTGTCAAAAGTATAAAAATTTCTCATAAGCTTTTCATATTGATCAACTTCCTATATATAACAATCAACAAAAGACCCATTATCAAAATCACAACAAAAGTAAACTAATTTTGAAGGCCATAATTAGCTCTCAAGCAACACATTAAGGTGGAAGATGCAATTGGATTTCATAAGTAGCCTTCCTACATTAATCAATATACATAGTTTTGATATAGGCTTGTTTGTCCTAGCTCTTTGGGCACCTATAGAAGAGGCATGTTATTCTCACAACAAGTTTTTATTTCCACCCATCTCCCCTTCACACTGTATGTGAAGGATTATTGAGCTTACTTGACATTATATGGTCAAGACACATTTTAAACCACCTAAAAAACACTCATACGAAGAATTCAAAGGGCTTTTGTTCATTAAGTCAATCCAACTTCAATTTTGTTTTAGTCTTTATCAATGAAGATGCATCTTACCCTCTTCTTACCCTATTGTGACTAGTTGATATTTTCATGATGATGATTATCTCTTGATTATATTCTTTAGTCTCTCATCTATTGTTGTTGATTCATTTACCTCAGGTGTTTTACCCTAAGGCAAATTAATAATAGAGCATAAACACAAGCATAACCATAACAAAAGCATAACCATACCAAGCATGATAATATCACACCATCTATGAGCATTTTAAACAATCAACCATTTTTCACCACATGTCGAAATCTAGAATAATGTGGTATACACTCATTAAAATTTAGCATAAGCATAATCATTAATAAAAATCATCTCATGCCTAGCTAAGTCTATGTTAGCATCTAACATCCATAAGCAATATAAACATCACATCATAAGCATTAAACATTAACATCCAACTATAAACCATGAACATAGGCATAAATAATGATCATAAGACTCATGAGTCACATAACGTAATAATGTGTACAAAGTAGATAGACATATCTCTCTCTCAAAAATGTACATCTGATCACATCGACTCACAAGATAAAATCAAAATGATATACAAAAGTCATATATATATATATCTAGCTATACCTATGCCCTAGGGGCACCACTACCTCTTGGAATACTTCTAGATCCTAGTGCCTACCCACCTGTTGTGCCTACCGATCCCCCACTTATCCCTATCTATCTAAATATAGATCTTGACCACTAACTTGGGGTTGCTAAAACTACCTCATCTACTAAGCTGGTCCTATACTCACCCCATCAGAGTTCATTTATAAATTATGCTAGAACAATAGCCTCATAATACCATAACTCCTCCATTATAGGTAGGTATCATATTGTAACGGTAAAGTCAAGTGGTGCTACCTCTCCTATTATGGGTCCTCCTCTTCTCTACCTTAAAGAGTCCCTCTCCTAGGTCACTAAGCCTAGATAGGTCCTAGCTTGATCCATTTCACTTATGACAGTAGTAAGCTGACCTTATAAGGCTACAAATTGAAGTGTGAAAATCTGGCCCTACCATGTAGCCACTTGCCAGTACAATACCTATCCTATCCATATGCAAAAGCTAAAGCCACTCATGCTTATCTATCATGGATAGCCAGATCTAGAGTCATCAACCTCACACTTTCATCATCCTCACCAATTTTTGCAACTGCGTATATGGGATATTACTGTGCCATGTACCCAACATCATCTATCTTTACCTTAGTAGACAACTCTTTGAACTCTAGCATAGTAGGAACATGATGTGGCTCTAGAGTAGGATCTATGAATCCTCTCTCCTATACCTATGGAATGGACTTGGGATACCCTATACCAAGTTGAACTATCATCATACCCTATCAAACACAATTAGCTTTACCTCTCCATCTCACCTATTGAGTATCCATTTTTAACTTTAGATGGAAAGTGTCTATCTCCTGTACCTGGGCCATACTAAGAATTGGATATATGGCCTCCATGTGATATTTACTATCACTAGTGCACCTAGTTTACCCATAAACAACTCTATGTTATGGGCACCACCTCCTACACCTGATGTAATAAAGTCATCCCTCCATCACATGAAGCCAATAGGGAAGTTAATTAATGTGTACCCTACCCATGACAATCCTACTAGTCTCAGCACCTGAATATGCTCATAGGCCTAGTAATACAAACCAAGTCAACATTGATTCCATATATCTTATGGGCCCTAAACTCCCATAGCTCTCTATAGATATGTACCAACAAAATAGACACCCAACCAAATACAATCTACCCTAGTAATAACTTAACAATAACCTCCAATAACAAATATGGAAATCCCCCACTGGTCAAGTTGGGAAGCCCAAAGCATGTCATAATAATCATGAGCATGGTCATGAGTCTCCTCTTAGTAGGAGCCCTTTGATACAATGCTCTATACTTAAATCCCCCAACATCCCATCTGACCTGATCATTATCAATTTCATATAATAACTTGATGTGATCATCGTAATCTTCTCACTTTATGTGGTATATCAGATCACCACAGAGTGGAAGTCAAGTGATCTTATGAACATCCTCAGATAGAGTATTCATCTCTTTAGTTGGCAACAAGAAGGTGTCATAGTGGGATCCCATCTCTCGATGAACACTATGACTATGGATGTATCTTGAGGCACATAATGATAGTGCCTCATCACTCCTAACCCCACCTAATCCATGTGGGCATAGTCAATTGGGGTCATCCCCTATTGGATCTTGATGAAGATACACAACACTCATTCATGCATCTAAATATTCTCTTTGGCCTACACCAATTCATTAGCACAACTTAGTCACCTAACCCTTTTTGCCTAACATATCATTCCTCTTTGCACAAGTGAACTATCTCAACACTCAAAACCTCCTAGACAAGCCCACACCTAGAAAATATCTTATCATTTACGATATCTTTTACACACACAACATGCCATTTCCTTACCCAACCTATCTATCCTACCCCTACCTTTTACACTTGCCATTTGGACCTACCTTGCTAACCTAAGCATAATGCACAAGCTTTACACTTGAACTAACCTTTTAAAAACACTTAGAAAATGCTTCTCTACCCTCTTTAACCACTGATGATCATGGTGACCATTGATGTTGGGTACCCATATTGTCGAGGGTGTCAACCATTGACGGTCAGATGTGACCATCGATGGTCACTATGGGTGTTTCATGGATAGAATGCCCAAACCCTATCCCACCTAAAAAATATTTAAAATGCATGCAAATAAAACAAATTTGTTAACCTACACCCTCACCCAACCCAACTTACCTACCCAACCCATCAATTCCCACTTCACCTATCTATTTACTCAAATTTTACATAAACCCTACTTATGGCATACCTATCAAAAACCACCCATTTTACCCTACTCTGACCTCCCAACCTAATGTAATTACAAAATGAATCTAAGATATCATCTAGATGTAGAACCATCCATTAATCTATGTCAAATTCAAGACACCCCCTACCTCATTTCATAACCTTTGCCATGGAGTCAAGCATAGACCCACCCATCCTCATTTGTGACTGTATGCTCCCTACATCTTGATTGGTCCTCTCAATCCACCATCCAAATTAGTAGTCAATAAACCTCAATAAATACCCTCATCATAAAATGCTAAAATTCTAGAACTCAAAGTCAAAATTAAGCAAAGTGAGTGAAAATTGATTCACTTTTTACTTTTCATCACTAATTTTTTAGGGTTTTACCCTGACCATCGATAGTTAGGGTGACCATCGATGGTCTCCCTTGGGCACCTTAATCATCAAAAGTTAGGATGCCCCACATTGTTACTTCCACCTTCATAAACCCCCTTTTAGAAAAACCAACCTTATCTTACCCACCTTGAACACCTTACACCTCATCATTGGTCCATCTGGCCCAACTATCATGCATTTTGTGACACTTTTTGCCTATTCCTTTGATTGTAGCAACAACATTGCCATATTGACCACCTTTTGTATTTGTGCCACCTTGCACTTACTTGACCCACTTGTGTCTTTTTAGGAGCAATTATAACCTCAAATACTCATGACACTCAACCCATTTATGTTTTCACCAAGAGCACTTCTTACCTTGGATACCCATAAAAAATAGTAACCTTTATCTAGGAGACTAACATGTGTACCCAACTACCATGCCTAAATATGGTCATGTAGTACATCGATCACTTCTCCCTTAGAATTGAACTTTATTATTATCAACCATGGTAACCTTGTCTTTTTATAATCTTGGCTATCACACCTTTGATCACACTTTGTGTACCTATTTGTGCTTCAGTGCCCAATGATGTCTACCTTCATCATCACCTTCACCAACCATGTCAAACCTATACTTGATTCTGCTTTATCTCATCACCTCTTGGTTTGAGGGAGAATACCTCCTCCCATGCTTGAGGAAATCAAAAGAGCTTTGACCACTATTGGTTTTTATTTGGTAACTGGTTGATTCTAGGATGCATAACAAAAAGGGGCAAAATGTAGACACCAAAAATCTACACACTATGATTCCAAATATTGAAGACACCCCTTGACTACCTTGGGACCCTCTTGGGAATAACCTAACCCACAAAACCCTAACTAAGCTTATCCATAGTTAGTTTGGCTAAATTGACTTAACCTAAACTTTTAACCCTTTTAACCAATTAATATCAATCATTGATGGTCAGGTTGATCACCGACGGTCACCCTGACCATCGATGGTTAGGGTCTACCTCTTTAACTAAAAGCATGCAAACTACTCACTTTGATTTTTTAAAAATAAGTTGTCTAAATCCTATTGTGAGCCATTGTATGGATGATTTATAATTAGGTAGCCTAGTTGAAACTTTACTTCCTCCTTTTGCTTATGCCTATAAGAAGAGAGGAACCTGGAGGTGAAATCTGTCTACAATTATTATCAAGAATTTTGGTGCATCCAAGAGTTTCTTTCTTGTAGGCCAATTGTAATCAATAATCTAATAATCATATCAGAGAGCTAATTTACCACTACCTCTCTACCAAGTTCTTCGATACCATTAATCTATTAGAATCAAGCTATATTCCACCAATAGGTAAATTAACTCAACTATCCACCCTCTTAATATGCATTTAATCTATTTACATTTCACAATCAACCTAGGTCTTACCTATCTCTCAAAATCCATCTTTTAGATCTCATTAATCAGCCTTTTTACCAACCTAGTTCTAGACATAGTAACTGTCGATGGTTAAATCAACCACTGATGGTCTGTGTAACCATCGATGGTCACCTTGACTTCCAATGATCACCTTAACCACTAGCAGTCATCCCAACCACTAATGGTCACTCTGATAATAAAAACCAACAAGCTAATTCTACCTACCTACACCCAATCAAACCCAATTTTCTATGTTCCTACCTATTCATAGACCCCATTATGATTTTATGAAGTAGACCCCAACCCTCTAGCACTATTATTAATTATTTTATCACTAATTTAATAATTTATAATCTATTTTTTAAGCAAACATTCTAGTGTTCAATTTTAGTACCTTTTGATTATTGATGCAAGTACCTTCCATTCCATTTTATAAACTTAATTGTTTAAAATATGTAGATTGATAGCCCCTAAGGAAGCTATCACTTTTGGGATCTATCTGTTTCTAGGAAATCCATTCAACTATATATCTAATAAATAAGTTTTCTTTAGTGCTTTCTTCTTTGCAAGTCATCCTCCCAAGCCAAGGTGGAGCTCTTCATAATCTAATGATTTCAATACACACATAATTAAACAAGTTTTTTAACCATACCTATACTTAGTTTCTTCTTTTTATTTTTCCAATAGTAAGTAAAAAATTCATTGAAACAAATAGAACATGTCACAAATGTTTCTCCTTACATCTTTCATGTATCCACAAGTCACTCAAACTGCTTGAGCTAGATCCCCCTAACTCTGTGCATGCCACCTTGTACTTCTCAACCATTCATCATGACAACACTCTTATTTGATCATGAACTATTATTAATGAGGACTAAACATACACTAATACCAAAAAATTATTTAACTCACCTTGATAACAATGAGAGGGAGTCCCCCTAGGATCTCTAAGCCATTGCACCTTTTGAGCATCTTCAAATCTCCACACACCATGACGAACCACCAAATAAGCTTACTATCCTTATATCTCAATCCACCTCAAGGACCACCAACATAAATTCATTCACTTGAGCCTTGAAAGAGTCATGCCTTTATATTTTTGAGAAACTGAGCAAAAACATCAAATCTTCACACTAGGCTTGTCTAGACTCCTTGTAACCTTACATAGAAATTTTAGAGCCAACAACTTTCAGTAGACATGTTTTCAAGACTTGAAACTTCATATGTGGATAAATATCATATGTCCCCTAAATTACACCAATTTTCATCACCTAGATCATCCTATGAAACATACTTCCTTTACAAACCTTGTAGCTAATTAGGCCTCCATCTTGACAAAAACTTGAATAATTTAAAAACCATAAACCTTCAAATATCTATGAAGATTAATTTGACAACCCATTTGTCCCCTTCAACATATTAAGAATCGTTATACCTAAAATAATAAGGAAAACCACATTTTTAACATAGCCCAAAACTCTAGAATCTCAAAATAAATAGGGTCAACAAACCTCCTTCTAGTCAACGCCCACCTTTGAAAAGTTTTGCACACTTGGAGACAACCATCAAAAAATTTTGGACCAAGATTTGAACCTCCATAATTTTGGGATCTAATATATCCTATAACCCATTTTAGGCATGCCTGCCCTTAAGTCAAACACTAAGAAAATTGAGAGCACCAAAAAATCTCCAATTTGACTTCAACATACCTTCAAACCACAAAACCACTTGGAGCATGCTAGAATAAGGTCAAAAAACTTTTTTATGCAAAAAATATCATCTTAAAAACTCATAAATCCTCCTTTACCACCTAGAAAATTTTAATTTGACCCTACAGATTGTTTAAATTGAAAACACACTTATAAGACCACATGCTTATTCAAATTACGAAATGTCTTCATGAAGCACAACAAAGACATCTCTACTTCACAAAGACCTAAAACAAAGGAACATGCTAGTCCTCATCATAGGACTAAAGAGACTTCTTCTTTTTCTTCTTCTTCTTCTTCCTTTTCTTGATTGAAACAACCTTTTTGGCATCCATCTCTTCTTTGACTTCCTTGACAATGCATGATGAAAACATAGGTTTTTGGCATATCTCTTCAACTAACACCCCATCCTCTTTGAAAGCAGACAAAAAGAAATCTTAGAAATCATGAAACTCCTTTTTACCTAAATTTTTTTCAAATACAACAAATAAACCATTAGATTGAGATCCTTCTTTTAGATTCTCTTTGGCCTTGAATGGAATAACTGAATTGATTCTTGGATCATACACCTTCTTCTCCATTTGAAATGATATCAAGATTCCTTGGCACTCTTAAAACATCTCTAAAACTTATTCCTTTTTTTATAGTATCAAAATTTTGATCTTTGAACTCAATAGGACTATCCTTCACTACCTTAGGTCTCCACATAATCTTTTGACTTTTGATATGCTTTCTAGGAGTCTCTTCCTTCTTTAGATGACTTGAGGGCTTATCAAATTTACTAGGAAAAAGTCTATAAATATGAAATTTCTTATCACAAATGAAACAAATAACATCATTCTTACCTTTTGATAGATTTGAACTATGATTAATCTTTTGCCAAAAACTCCTATCATAGCTCCGTGAATGTCCATACTTGAATGACTTCCTTCTACAATCCTTAGCTCTATGACCATAATTATTACATGTATAACAATGACCATGGAATAAATTATCATACCTTGAATTATTTATGTTTCTAACATACCTTCTTTCATTGGTTTCAAAGCTTGCATTCTTCTTACCTTGCTCAGGATTTACATGTTCCTTTTCTAGCTTGTTTAACTTATCTATGAGTTGTTCATGCTCTACTCTCAAGGAATCAAGATTAGTCTTAAAAACATCATGCTCACCTTGCTTTGAAATCACCTTGGTATTGGTTTATTCTAATTGAGTCTTGAGATATGTACACTCTTTTTCTCTTGATTTTAGGCTACCATTTAAAACCTCTAATTTACTTCTAAGATCTTTGATGACCTTCGTATCCTCCTTGGCTTCTTTAACCATGTCATCCTTAAATCTACATGTTTTATCTTCAAGATACTCGATCATCTCTTGATACTTCTTCTCATCTCTCTTGGTATTTCCTAACAAACTTCCCTCAAGAGAACTGACTTGTGCTTCAAGACCTTTGATCACATACCTCATCTTGTGATTCCTTTTTATGAGCTCAACTTCTAGATCCACTTCTTCTTCCTCGCTATCATAGAATTCTTCTTCTTCTCCACTATCATGGAAAACTTATTCATCATATATGATGTCCTTTTCTTTTGAATAACTTTCCTCTTTTGAACTCAAACTTGCCTTGGTATCTTCTAGATGAACCTTGAGATCATTGAAAACTTTCTCTGATCTGTGCAATACTTTGGGCGACCACTCGGGTGGCAGAAATGATCCGAGCAACCATTTGGGTGACCATTCGGGTGACAGTTATTTCCTCAAGCCATTTTGTCCTCGAGTGCTATACCTTTTTAATTCTATTATTTCTCTTGAGCCACTCATTCTTAAAAGGTCACCATTAATTCCTTGAGCCACTCAATCTCTCGATGTTTTCAAAAATATGTATAAATGCATTGTAACCCAAAAAGGGAAGGAAAACATCTCTTCTTAGAGATAAGCATATGTTCTATATCTATAATTTTTTGATTGAACAAAACATCTCTTTTCAGAGATAAGCCTATATTTGTATTACAGTTGTTAAGTAATATGACGTCTCTTCTTAGAGAATCCATTGTTATTATGTTATTTCTGTGCTATTGAAATATTCGTCAACCAAAACTTTTGAGTTTTGGATCAGTGGTATCAGAGCGGTTTGTCTTGAGAGTGTATGTTCTCGAGGACGAGGTCAAGATACAAGAAACCTAGGTGGGAAGCGACAGAGCTTTCAAATGCTCCACCTATGTGCCCCAAATGACCTCAAATGGCAGACGACACTAAGACATATGATCCTTTCAAGGAAATGGTGAATGAAGCCATCCAATGGTAACAAGCGTAAATGCTCTAATAATTTACTCAAATTCTTCAAACACTTTCGATGGGAAATTCTGGCTCCATGGCTACACATCCAGGCTCCTCATTGAGGGAGCTTCCTTTCAGTGCCCCAACACCCTTCAAGGTTTAGGTAAATTTTGATATACCCACATTTGAAGGCAAAATCAATGCTGATGTAGTGGAAAATTGGTTGGATCAACTGTCGTCCTAATTCTCTATAAATAAGTTCATTGATGGAGAAAAGATCACTTTTTCTCTTTTGAAATCATCATTGCTCGTGAAAAACTAGTGGGAAGTGTATAAAAAGAGGTTTAGTATGGATATCATTGGCCTTGGGGTGGAACCCACCTGGGATGATTTTATGGAAGTAGTAAAAGAAGAATACTATCCCATCAGTGCGTATGATGATCTGTACATACAGTGGCAACCACTTCGCCAAGGCAAGGACCAATCTGTGCAAGATTACATAGACACTTTTCATTCTTTGTCTACAAGACTGGGCATTCAAGAAAGTGAGAAACATAAAGCTCTTAAATATCATGGTGGACTACAATGGTACATCCAAGGGGAAATGGAACTCTTCAATTTGGAAACCATCGGTGAGGCATACAAGTTCATAGTAAAGATTGAGTAGAAGCATAGAAGAATGGATATAAAGAATCAATCTTCAAAATGGAAAAGTGATAAAGAAGGTCAAACATGAGGCCAAAATAGGAAGCAAAAGGAAGGAAAGACTGGGAAGTGGTGTGGTTATCACAAATTTGGAACTCACTCCAAAGAAGAATGTTGAGCTATCAAATCACTGCTTTCTGACTCACCATCCTCAACATCTATTGCTCTATCTCATACAGACCCTATAGTCAAAGAGGTTGAAGAAGAAATTATAGATTTCTAATCCTAAAGCCATTATAGCTTCATCACAGACACACGATGAGATGCTAGATGATAAGGAAAGGTTGTTTCACTCTAAGTTATGGGTGAAAGGTAAGCCTCTACATTTCATTCTTGATAGCAGAAGTCAAAAGAATTTAATCTCTACTAATGTTGTGAAAAGCCTAAATCTATTCATGAAGCCTCACCTAAAACCATACAGTATTGGATGGTTGAGCTCAGGGAGAGACCTCCTTGTCACCCACCAATGTCTTCTCTCATATGCAATACAACCTTTCCAAGATGAGGTCTTATGTGATGTGGTCAATCTAGATGTTTGTGATGTACTCTTTAGTTAGCCATTCATGTATGATCAACATGGTATATATGAATCAAGAACTAGACATATCACTCTCACTCTTGGAACACAGTGCTACAGGGTATCAAAAGTACCACCTTCCACATTTGTCTCTCTACTTAGTGCCAAGAAATTTGTTTTCATGGTGGTCAAGCCATATGAATCCAAAAGGGCCGATGTTATAGCCCTGACAACACAACAACAGAAGCAAATAGATACTGCACTAAAGAAGTTCATAGCTTTCCATCCATAGACTGATGGTCAAATAGAAATGGTGAACAATTAGGCCCCACACAATTCCATAAACCACAGTCCCTTCCAACTGTGCATCGAGAATCAAATCAAGACACAACTACCACACCTGATGGGGAACGGTGATGCAATGGGGACCATTGCTTTTCAAGGAGGGATGAACGATCCAAGCAGCACTTTGGGTGACCACTCGGGTGGCAAAAATGATCTAGGCAACCATTTGGATGACCATTCAGGTGACAGTAATTTCCTTAAGCCATTCTGTCCTCAAGCACTATATTATTTTAATTCTATTATTTCTCTCAAGCCACTCATTCTTAAAAGGTCACCGTTAATTCCTCAAGCCACTCAATCTCCCGATGTTTTCAAAAATATGTATAAATGCATTGTAACTCAAAAAAGGAAGGCAAACATCTCTTCTCAGAGATAAGCATATGTTTTATATCTACAATTTTTTGATTCAACAAAACATCTCTTTTCAGAGATAAGCCTATATTTGTATTGCAGTTGTTAAGTAATACAACGTCTTTTCTCAGAGAATCCATTGTTATTGTGTTATTTCTATGCTATTGAAATATTCATCAATTAGAACTTCTAATTTTTGGATCATTCTCATCCTCTTCAAACTATATATCTTCTCTTCAAGTTCCTTGATCGTAGCCTTCCACTTTTGATTCTCCTTCTTCAATTGCTTATCCATCTTATGCTACTTAAGATCTCCTTCAAGCTGTTAAGCTTCCTCCAAAGGACCTACTTTGATACCAATTATTGGAGGTACAATATGACTGAGAGGCGGGGTGAATCAATCAACCAATATTTTAGTTTCAGATTAATTATCATTCATGAATCAACACAATAAGCATATGCAACTAGATTACCATCAAAGCATGAATAAGAGAAGCACGTCATAACACACCATCTAATGTGGGAAAATTTCATGGGGAATAAAACCCACTCTAAATCCTAAAAACACATGGACTACTTGTCCTATAAGGTAGTACAAACATGAGACTTTAGTGGAACACCCATTCTACAAAGAACACTTGCCCCTAAGATGGTCAAGTCCTTCTAGCCTAGATTTAGTGAAACACCTACTTTATAAAGAGCACATGGTCCTAGGATGGTCAAGTCCTTTTGACATATATTTAATGAAATGCCTACTTCACAAGGAATACCTACCCTCAAGATGGTCAAATCATTCTAACCTAGATGTTAAGTACCCTCCTAACAACTATGATATGAACATCTCTTAAAAACTAATTGCCTACCAATTTGATGGAGATACAATGTATATCAACCCCTATTACTTCTTCACATAGCCACAAAGACATCCAACATCACCTTTATATCACTCTACACTTCTCAACAAGAACTCTTTCATAACCTCAACAACATAAACAAATGGTCATACACATAGTCCACACTTTGATTTAACTCTCAAATCAACTACCAAGGTTACATAAACATCATCTATCCTTTGCTCATACTCAAGGAATACAAAATATCCTTTTGGATCATTTTAGACCTCTTCACTCATCCTCAATCTTCAAACCTATAAGAGCACTATTTTTGACATCAAAAATATGACCTATAGGTCATACACACAATCATCAAGTTGCTCTACTCTATAACCCATCCAATGGACACCCTTACTCTCCTTCGCCTCTCAACTATATACTCTTCTTCCTCTTAGATCCCCTTCTCACAAGTTTCAAAATCATCATCTTTGATTTTACTATTTATAGAGCCTTCATGGATATCACCATCTAGGTCAGCCATAATAATTTCCTTAACCCTTAAAACATCTTACATATCTTAATACCATCTACATAGGTGGGCCATAGCATCCATGGGTCACCCTTAAGTAGTTACACCTTTTAATTAGGCCTTAGTAGCCCTTATAGGTCTCATGGAGACCTATTCACCCATTTAACACTCTATTGAGTAAAAAAAAACACAAGATAACTTCCAAATGCATACGTCCACTACACATGACCTCTTAGACATCCTCAAGTGATTACAATCATCATTACACACCTCTGCCTATGCTCAATCTACTCAAATATTAGCTTTGTACATAAGAACACCATGAATGAACAAAAAATCAACTTCTAAACATTTGTTTATATTGAATATGGATTGGTCTAACCTCCAAAATCCATACAAATGATGCTCATGGATTATAAATAACTCTCTAATAGCTTAGTCCCCTTGAAACATCCAAATACCATAAAAATAACTCAAATATCCTTCTTGGGTCACTTACAAAACATGGTTAAACATAGTTAACTTTGGAGCTTAATAAATTTGACTATTCAAACATCCAGACCTTCTAACTAGATTCAATGGATGCAGCTTGAATTTATCTACAATTTTTCTTTTTACTATATCAAAAAATTCATCTTGGATAAAAAATTATAGCTCAAAAACTAAGCATTGGTTTTCTTTTGTTAATTTGAATATTCAAATTCCAACAATCACTATTAAACATCAAACACTTTGAAAACATCTCATGCCCTCTCATAGCTTGAAAAAATACACATCACCAATCTCCCTTGAAATTAGCCTAATATTTAATTATGCTAAACATCTGTCAGTTTAACCTCATCTCATGCTACCCAATAATTTTGACTAGATATGCACCATCGATCTCCCCAAAAGTAGCTCGATCTTTACCTTTGCTTACTATTAAACATCAAGCACTTGTCATCATCTCACTACTTCTTGATAATTTGGAAAAAAAATTCTCCATCAATCTCTAGAGATTAACTAGGTCTTTATCTTGAAGTGCTCATTATTAATCTAAGCTCTGAGTTCCCATGATTGTGCCACTTGGCATCTCTACGTGCCTCTACACATTTAAATCTTTGACTTCTACTCACACCATTGATCTTTTGACAATATGAAATCCCAAAAACCATTGATATTATATCCAAGCTCTATAAATTTGACACATGCCATTAGTGCATTCATTCTATAACATATTGACTTTTATACACACTATTGGATCAAGATCTATGATTTAACATGCACCATTAGATCTACTGACTAGTTGACTTCAGACTTCAGGATAGTTTAAATTGATGGTATCTATCCCATCACATTCCATAGGAGCAAATTTTAAGGTATATAATTATATTATAAATACTTTGGATTATGTAGGAAAAGATCTAGGGCCATGAGAGGAAGGTATTCTAGAACCAATATCAACTGGTAAACCTACTATGGATCAAGGTCTTAAATTTATACTGCTTGGGGGTGTCCTCATGTATTTTTACTATGATTCCTCTTTATCGAATGATGAATAAAACCTTGGTAGTGACACAACATCCCATTATAGTTCTTATAATGAGCTAGCCAACACTAATTTATTTGACTCCAATTATATTATGACTATTACAACCCGTTACCCCCTTACCCTTTGCTATCCTAACCTCATATATTAGGACCAAAAAAATTCTATTATACCCCTCAATGACTTTAAAAATGAGGAATCTATTCCTGAGTAGATGGACCTTAGAGATGGATTGCCAATTGATGATCACAAACAAGGCTTTGACTTCTCTTTGGATCCCACTGCCTAATTTGAAGAGCAGGTAAACATTCCTGATCATAAAAAAGATAAAATATCAATATCTTTAGATGAAAACCTCTCTAAGGTGATTTTTAGTTAGGGAAAAAGAAAATAAAAAGACAAGCCCTTGAGTAAAAACCTATTTCAGGCACTCTTGGGTGGGGAAGTTTACTTACCTCCACAAAAGTGTAGTGTCTACCAAGTCCAAGCTTTACAACTAGGTCCAA
Source organism: Torreya grandis (assembly GCA_037957365.1). Lineage (NCBI taxonomy): Eukaryota > Viridiplantae > Streptophyta > Pinopsida > Cupressales > Taxaceae > Torreya > Torreya grandis. Next base: position 1,244,356 of record JARHVA010003893.1, on the reverse strand, counting down.
CATTACCTCTGAACAATATAAAGATTTTGAACATCTTGCTATTGAATTTTTAGTAACATTTTCCAATTATCCTTTACCTGAACTAGTAGATTCATATTCCTATCACTATCTTGAGCTTTGGGACTCACAACTAGTTGTTGAGGAAGAGGATCAAGATCAAACATTGCCCACTATTTTAGAGCATGGTTCTACACTCACTATTGAAAATACCACTAAAGTTTCAACCTAGGAACCTATGAAGATGCCAAGATTGTTTATCTATAATCATCCATCACTAACGAAGAGATTGAATATATTACCACTATTATGAGGGATTTTATTGATATCTTTATATGGGCTTACTCAGACATGCTAGGCTTAGACCCTGCCTTAGTCATACATCAACTTGTTGTACATCTAGATGCTAAGTTAGTCAAGCAAAAATTGAGAAGGATGTACTCATGCATTGCTATTTTAGTGAAGAAGGATCTAGAAAAATTATTAGGAGCTAACTTCACACTAGACTATTATGAATTGATATCAAATGTACTCCTAGTGAGTAAAAAACTATAGGACATACACATTTGTATTGATTTTAGAGATATCAACAAAGCATGTCTTAAAGATGATTTCCATCTATCTAACATAGACATGATTATTAAATCAATTTCTAGGTATGATATGTTATCCCTCATGGATAGTTTCTCTGAATACAATCAGATTAAGATAGCCCTAGAGGACCAACACAAGACTGCATTCAACACACCATGGGGAACATTATGTTATGAAGGCTTACCTTTTGGATTTAAGAACGTTGGTGCCACCAATAAATGTGCCATGCATATCATATTATATGACATGATTTATGATATATTTGAGGATTATTTTGATGATATTATAGCAAAATCAAGAGCTTGTGCTAGATATCTTGACATTTTGAAGAGAATATTTGAGATATTTTGTGAATACAAGGTTCATCTTAATCCTAAGAAGTGAATCTTTGGCATCACTTCTATAAAATTAAAAAGATTAATTATGTCATAGAGAGGGATTTAAGTCGATCCTACTAAGGTCAAGGCCATCATGGAAATACCTCCACCTTCCAATCTAAAATAGTTATGCAACCTACATGGTAAAAATTAATCTATTCATAAGTTTATATAACAATTGGCAGATAATTGTCATCCTTTCATGAAATTCTTGAATAAAGGGATCATTTTTTAGTGGGATATCTAATTTTAGCAAGGATTTTATAAACTCAAGGCATACTTGGATAACCTACTAGTCTTGATATCACCAACACCAGGAAAACCATTGATTATTTGCATATCAGACACAAAACATGCACTGAGGGAACTCTTACCCCATAATGATGAACAAGGAAAGGAACATGAAGTAATAAAAGAATAATTATACACATATTTAGAAGGCTTGATTAGCAATGGTGTTCACTTCCCAAAATTTGAAACACTACATGCTGAATAATAAAACTATTGTTATTACTAAAGTAGACCCTCTCAAATATTTCTTGTCCAAAGCAACTTTTACTAGCTACATGGCTAAATGGGCCATGATCTTGAGTTAATTTTATGTTGAGTACCTAAATAAAAAACTATTAGGGGGAAATTCATTGAATATTAAATTTTTGAAGCTCCCATTAAAGATACTCAAGCACTCACATTTGATTTTCCAGATGATTCTATCATAGCAACATAGAAAGTGGCTTGTGAACCTAAACAATGGAAATTATACTTTGATGGATCCTTCACATCCCATAGATATGGGGATGGAATTTTAATATTCACACCATAAGGGGACATCATCTACAAGGCATTTCATATTAGCTTCAACTACAATAACAATATGGTTGAGTATGAATCCCTTATTTCAGGACTTCATCTTGTAATATGATGGGATATACATTAGTTAAAAATTTATGGAGATTCTCAATTAAGCATTAATCAGACCAAAAACTAATATCATAATTGGGTTTAAAATATTTTAACCTATAAGCACACTATGGAGAATCTCAAGTCCCATTTCAAGTCCCTATAGTTTGAAAAAGTGCCACAGGCCAATAATATATTAGTCGATGTAATGGAAATAATTAGGTCTATGGTGTAAGTTTCCAGTGATGTCAAAGAGTATTATTTTATTATTAAAAATATTATACAACCTACTCATATATTTATGGATTCAGAGAGTGTTTGTAAAATTGTTGGTCCCAATCTCCCACCTAAAATACCTTGGTACCAAGACATTCATAATTATTTCCATGAGCAAGTTTTTCCTCCCAACCTTCAAACAATTGATAAAAAATATTCCTTCATCACCTAGCCCATTATACCCTCCTTGGGAACATGATTTATTGTAATAACTATGATGTAATGATTCTTCATTATTTATCTTTAGGGGAATCAATGTTATCTCTTAAGAAGGTCCATGAAGGAATGTGTGGGGCCCACACCAATGGTGTAGTTTATCCAAGAAAATTCTCTGAATAGGGTACTATTGGCCCAAGATGGAAATAGATGCTTGAAATTATGTCACAAAGTGTGTTACTTACTAACAACATTGTAATTTGATATATGCACCTTCCTTACCACTACAACTGATCACTATACCATGGTCATTCTCTATATAGGGTCTCAATCTCATCAAGACAATAAACCCAACATCTTCTAATGGCCATAAACACATTTTGATTGCTATCAATTATTTTACTAAGTGGATTGAGATAGTTCCTCTAACATACATCACCAATAAGCAAATTACAAAGTTTATCCATTATCATATCATCTATTGATATGGTATCCTAGCTCGAATTATATCTGATAATGGTGACTCATTTGTGAACAAAGATGGAAAAGCTCTTTATACCATGTTCAAGATCAAACATAAGATGTCCACACTATATAAACTAAAAGGCAACAGTTAAGTTGAGGCATCTAATAAAACCATTGTCATAATCCTTAAGAATATTGTCAATGACATTGGTCGTAATTAACACTTGTAAATATTTACCACCCCTTGGGCCTACCACACTAGTCATTGAGCTCCTATAGGATCTACTCCATATTATTTGGTGTTTGGCATAGAGGATATTATCCTAGTCAAGGTTGAGATACCTTCATTGTAGGTATCTTTAGAGCACATTGTGGATGATGAAGACTATCAAATTTCTAGGCTAAAAGAGTTAAGACTTCTTGATGGAAAACATTTGGATACCCTAGATAACTTGCGAGCATATCAAAATAGGTTGCATCATAGCTATACTAAACATATTATCCATTGAGAGTTCGAGGTTAGTGACTTAGTCTTAAAGCATAACCTAAAGAACACTAACATTGAGTGAAAGAATAAGGGTAAATTTTAACACAATTGGCTGGGCCCATATGTGGTTACAATAAAATATGGATCGAGGGCATAGAGATTGGATACTCCAAATGGTGAAGATATCCCAAAACCCATGAACATTGTGCATCTCAAGCATTTTTATGCTTGACAACCTTTTTGAACCATTATCTATAAGATCCCTTACTTGGGGGCAACTTATGCCATAGTCACTTATTGTTCCATTATACTAATAAATTGTATTATCATTTTGGACCATTGTAACTCTAGACCATTGTACCTATAGACTATTATAATGCTATACCATTGTAACCCTATACTGTTTCATTTTGGACCATTGTATCTCTAGACCATTTTAACTTGGACTGTTTCTATTCTACTAAACCAATTTTACTTTCACCTAGACTATTATAACTTGGACCATTATACCCATTTCTAATTATGATCCTAATTATGATTCACATACATTCTACACTCATTGAGAGATCATTCTACAAATCATTTTATATTTATCAATATCCACAACTTATTTTGCAAATAAGTGTATTAGGGTATGTCATCACATGGTTTCTACCTAATGGATGGTTCTTGGGGACTTATTTAACACTTCATACTATGATATTCTTATTTTTATATTGTTTTTTATTTACTATTGCCTTCATAAGGATCATTCCCATTACATCCAGTTTCACTGTTGCTTGAAATCTTACCTATGGAAGTGTAGCTCCTCAACCAAGTAGTTTTCTATACCTTTATTTATATTTTAATTCTATTATTACCCCATTGCATCCTAATTACCTATAATTTAAAATATTACCTATGGAAGTTTATCTCTTCAACTAAGTGATTCTCTATACCTTTGTTTATATTCCAGTTCCATTATCACACTGTTGTAACCAACTCAGTTGTCAGGCACCATTGCATTTGGTTTAGCTATTATTGTGGACACTATGAATTTAAACCATTTTATTAGTATGAATATATGTGTCTTATCACTTTCCCATCCTTTTTTATGCTATTTAATTTAGTTTTACCAATTACTATCTTACTTTACATAATTAGTCTTACTAATTACTTTATACCTAAGTAACTACTTACCCCTCCCTAAATCTAGTCAAATCTCCCCAAATGTATTAGAAGTAAGTTGTTTATAACCTATTAACAACCTTTAACTATTTGAAATTAATTTAAAATAGCCAAGGACTAAGTTTAACCTTGTGAATTAGATTTATTTGAAGGAACTTGGTAAAATTAGACTAGATCGACACTGATCCCCACAATCATCATTGATCTTATTTAGATCAATGTCAATTTAAACGCAGACCATCCTCAATCAAAAGGATCATAAATTTTTACACTAGAATTATGGAGAATGTTTTTTGGAATACCTATGGAATAATGACATACTTATCTCATTCCATCCCCACTCACTCAAAGAATAAGAACATCCTCACCAACATGATAATTCCCTACAATTTTAGAAGCATTTTAGAGGTAAATATATTTCTCATTTGAATATATTATGATTCATGTATTGTTTGATTACATTATATTTATTTCCCTTATTTTGGTTAAATAACCATTAATCATTCCTAAAGCAAGTTTGAATCCCTTAAAGCCCACCTTTAGGCCCCATCTTGAGATTTCTTTCCCCAATGCTAGGATCAATGATGATTCTTGATAGGAATCATCACCAATTATTGTAATCGATAATGATTCTAAAGAAATCAACATTTATCCCTATGTTTTTACTATCTATCTACAATCTAAAGTAGTTTAACAGTCTAAAGTAATTTCAATTAGCTATTTCTAGTCTTAAAATCATGAATCTCTACTTGTAGATGACATTACTAGGAGTTGTATGTGATGTGGTTTCATATATAATTTGTCCCTAGTCACTCACCCACTCTTTGTAGATTAGAGTGACATTTCCTTTGAGCTAGGACTTTGTGTAATTTTCTTTGCCCCTACTCTAGCAACAATCACTAAATAATTAGAAGTAATATAAGAAACAATAAGATTTAGCTATAGATTATTAGAATGAATAATTTGATAACATCTATGTAATATATTAATCCATTTCATTTTAGTATCACATCTACATTATCATATGCTTTATTTTAATTTCTATTATTTTATTTTATGCTTAATTGCTTAATACAATGAATTGACATCCTCTTAAGGAAGTGTACAACTTCCTAGAACTGACCTAGTATCAAGCAGTCCACTTATCTATCCTATCAATCAATCTTTTTCAAGTTGTCTCTTATGTGCAGGTAATCCTTCATAGACAAAAAGGAGTTCCCACTTCACTAAATAAATGGTGTGCAACCTCCATCATAGGTATCCCTTTAAAACCTTGTATCATAATTTCTATTTTTAGTAAGTTTATTTATTAAAAAAAAAGGAACAAAAAAATACTAAAACATTATGGCATAGCCGGTGGGACCCCTAGGTCTCATGATTCTTGTTGTGTTTCATTGTGAAATCATTTATTGGTTGAATTTTATTGATTGTGTGTTTGCATTTAAAAAAGAGAAAATACAAAATTCTTGCCTTCTTTTTTAAAGTCTAAAAAAATAATTGCATTCATCCCCCTACTTGTTTAGATAATCCACATAGATTAATTTAGGTGGATTAATACATCGTGATAGTCACATTCTCTCACACATGACCAAACCAAAATAATCCTATTAATAAATATCAACACATTTTACTACCTAGGTGGACCTACTTGGATTTCATCACCAAGGGGAAAATTGACTCGATGTACCATATGAGTATAAAAATTATAGTAAATAAGTATAAAGGCTAAGCACCGACACCCTTGTTACTACGGTGTATGAAGTGAGGGGGTATAACCTAATACCAAGACACATACTTTTTTCCAACATAAAATCATGCCTCAACATACCTTTGCATATATAAAGGTTCCTAGCCTTAAACAAAACTTGAAACTAGCCTTAGACTACCATTTCTTAGTACCTTTGTTAACCCATCTCCCCATCAAATTCTAAATTAAGTTTCTTAAAAATTAAAAATATTTAAGTATGTTTAATAGTGTGTGTGTTTTATTTCACTAAAATGAGATAATCAAAACAATTTTTTTTTTGTGTCTTTACATTTCATTCTTTGTTTCTTTCTTAGTACTATATGGTTATAACACAATAAAAATCACTTAAATAAACCAAACCTCATACCTCATCCTCATCCATGGAGAACACACTAAGTCCTCCTACCTCTCCTAAATCCATGGGAGAAGGCATTCCCCAAATTTATACAAAGGGAGACCTAGACTTCGCTAGTATATTTGATAGTAATCCAATCACCCTTAATCATTATCTTAGTACTCGATCCATACAAATTATTATTTCCCCTCCAAACCAATCTTATAGTTTTTTGTATGGCATGCCCCTAGAGGGACCTAAATTACTTATTGCAGCCATGGTTTCATCTTCTAATAATCCACCTCTAATGGGTTTTGATACCAACGTAATGTAACCCCTAGATAATACACCATCATTAGTATCTAGTAACCCTTCTTTGATCATTACCCAAACCCAAAATGTTACTACAACACAGCGTATGCTTATGCCACAACCCACTACTTCACCCTAAAATTTAGTAGTCTCAATCCCTATGAATCTCCCACCTATTCAAATAAACATAACTTCAAATCCTCAAACCCAACCTTTACAATTTATACAATACGTTCTTCCAAGTCAGCCTCTTTAACAATATGTCCCCTTGACTACTTAATACCTAGCTCTATCAAAAGCCCTTGTGACCACTCACCTTCACTCCTCCCCAAAACAAAACATATGCTTTCAAATCCCATAGTATGTGGCTACATCTCAACCTATCATGACCAATTTTTTTAGTTATCCTCTTTCACAACCATTTTCCTCTCCATTCCCCACCTATCAAAATTTATAACAAAATGTCTTTGGGGGTATTCCTCAGTATAATACCCAACCTGACCTCATGCACCTCCTTATTAATAGGATGGTAAATCTAGAAAATTCTTCCTCTGGGTAGAAAATATGCTCACATATGAGCAAATTTGCAATGAAAATATTAATCCTATCATCCCAATTAGGCCATATCTATCATAGTGGGAAATTCATAAATTTATGAAATTTAAAAATAAGAAAAATCCCTAACAACACCTTAGGGAGTTTAGACATGCTTGTTATCTTATAGCTTACTATTACACTCTCTTTTTAAAGATGTTTCCTATGCCATTGGCTAGATTAGTTTTACATTGGTATAAATCCATCCCTCAACACTCCTTGTTTTATTTTGGGTAATTGTATCGATTCTTCTTAGAACACTTTTCCATTAATATCACAAGGAAAATAGGGATAACCAACCTGTATGCCATTAAACAATTTGCTGATGAGTCCATTGCCAACTTTGTAACTAGGTGGTGAGGCCTTATAAATCAACTAACCTTCTCCCTTCCTCATCCTAAATTAATAAAGATTATTTGTGAGATTGTGCACTAAACATATCTTGTCAACATTACAAGTACAATCATTTTTTTTTGACAAAGCCTTTACCATGGCCCATAAACTAAAGCCTAAGCCTTAGAGGTAGAAATATTAAGTTATGTAATAATAAATTCAAACCCAACCCCTCCAATGGGACCAATAATTCTAAAACTAAAGGCATAACTAATGATATTGTCTTAAAATCAACACCTCCATAAACAATGAACAAATTCAAACCTTCTACCTCCCAATCAAAACCATAAAAACCCTTGACATGATTTCCCCCTCGATAATACACACCTTTAGGGGAGTCATATTCTTCCATTTTAGATAAACTCCTAAAATCTTCCATTATCAAGCTTCCTCTAGTTAGACCCCTTGATGATTCTTGCCCCAAACCTATTTGGTATAATGAAAGTGATTTCTACACTTATCATCATGTACCTGGTCATGGGGTCAATAAATGTCAATATGTTAAAGGTTTGGTTTAGAACCTTATTGACCAAGGGGAGTTACAATTAGATAATACTGATGCTCCTCCTAATTAATCCATCAATATCTTTAGGAAACCATTCCTTAACCATCCTTCTACTACATCTAATTTTGTACAAGAAAATGTAGAAAGCACCTCAGATCATGAAACCCATGTAATAAACACAATCCATAATCAAATTTTACCTAAATAAGTTTATAATGCTTTTGAATCATCTTTCAGACCATCTAAACTAGATAGATTTATTCTTAACATCTACTCAAGTTTTCCTGATCTCATTATTTGGGATCCTCTTAATGGAACACTACTTGAGCCTATTCAAGGTAACCAATCAAAAATAAAGTATGTAAAAACTATCAAGGGGGATACTTGTTTAGATATAGAAAAAAATACACATCCTACTCCTTTATTCACTATGGAATATTTATATAGCATGCTCACTCCCTATAACTCACTCCCCCTTGAGATGTCTACTACATTACATCAATTAGCTCCAAAAATAGATTCCCTTATAGCTTAGGCAAGCCAAATATTGTAAAGTCAAAAAATTAAGGGAAATGTTTTATAAAGTGGAGACAAATACCTTGGAGTGCCATGAGATAAATCCTTACAACATCCACCAATAAGAATTAAACTCACTAAAGAGGATATCTCTACTAATTCTGAGCAAGCTTGGAAAGGGAAAATGGTTATGCCACCACCTCAAACTAAAACATCCATATTGAGACCTTATCCTTCTATAAAACCAAAATACACCATTATGAAATCCTCCTCTAAGAAACATAATCTAGTACAAAAGGATCTTCCCAAAATAATAATGCCAATACACAATCCCTCAAATCTTTATTACCCTCAAAATCTTAGTATAAGGTCTTATTCTAAACATAAAGTACCCTCTATTGGGAATGTTAGAATAATCAATGTAAGAAATCAAGACATGAAAGAGAATGTATCCCCCAAAGAAATGCCTCAAAAAGTGTAAAAACCTAACCAAGATTCATTATGGGGGTCTTCTTCCATGATTATTGATCAACTCCTTCAAACTTCCCTTATCACACTACCACCTATACAGCCTGTTAACCCCATACTCAAAAATTGGTATGATATCAAGAAAATAAGAAATACACTTACCGTATAATATTAAGGCATGATATTAAAGGTTTTAGCACTCTCAAATATATAATCTAAGATTTATTAGAAGAGGATGATCTTTTATTGGAATAGTTTGGTCCTGATTATCCTCAAAATCAAACCACTAGAGTCGTGAACACCCTGAGAACTAGTACATTACCAAAAGGGTCAGCACGAGCTTCAAAAAAGGAAGATAATTTTTTTGATGAATCTTAGTATCCACCCCTCTTAAACCATCTACACTCAAATTTTAAAAACACAATAAACCAACCATTGTTTCAAATAAATACAATACACATAGCCTCTCAATCCCATAAATAGGGTCATAAAACCCAAAATCCCAATAAAATCAAGGTGTCTATTGAAAAATCTCCTGCTACTATAGATAATATTACATTAAATATCCCAAAACCTTATGTTTATATTATATGAAAAGCACATAATAACAATCCCTTAGAGTTGATACAAACATCAGTTTTGAAATAACTCCAACTTCTCATCAAAATGTCTTTATATGAACTTATCCAAAATTATCCAAAACACCATGAAGATATGATAGAGGCCTTACAAGCCACCCAAGTATATTAAGATGACCCTCAACCTTTATCATCCTTCATTGGATCCTTACGAAAGTTCTCATCTATCATATTTCATGATCTTAAAATATCCCCATTATAACCTGATGATTAGGACCCACTATTATTTATCACTTCCCAAGTTAATCAAACATAAATCAAAAGAGTTATTAAAAATGGAGCCAATATAAATATTATCTCCTCGTACGCTTTTAGGAAACTCTAGTTACCATAAACTATTATGGATCAATCTTTGGCCATCTTATGAGCCTTTAATAACATTGTTTCCCTTGTATACACATAATATTTTCAATCTTTATCAATCACTGATGCTTTATATCTTTTAGGAACCTATCGAGTCTCAATCTCTCTAAGTGTACACCTTAAATAATACACTAAGAAAGGGGTGGGTAAACCATTGGTTCTTTGCAAAATTATTGTCCCTTATTACCACTTACTATTAATCCAACTAGCTCTTAAAAACATTCCCCTAAGCTTTGCCTCCTATTTTACACCCTCATATAGTCATTTACCATATTCATTAGCCCTTTCCTTAACCTAAACCCATTTTTGGTATTTTACATGACTAAGTCAACCACATCAACCTTGCATTATTATTTATAGAGCTTACTAAGAACTAGGTCAACCATGGTTGATATAGTTCATAACCTAGTTAGTTTTTGCCAATTACAATACTAGGTTGACTAGGTCAACCTTGTCGGCCTGAATTTTTAGAAGGGTTTAGGGTTAGATCCACCTATATAAACACATCCATTTTTCCATTATTAGAGAGACAACAAGATTTAATTATTCATTTATGCTTCTTTACAATCTAATTTTCCACCATTCTACTTGAGGAGTCTTAGCTTAGGGTTTCTACTTGGATACGAATCTAGTATTTTGGAGAAGTCTTAGATGATTTGGCCTTTCTTAGTGATCCTTAAAAACTAAAACAACCTCTTATGAATCACCTTTGGATAAAAAAGATCCACAAGTTTATCTTCAAGGTAAGTATCTCTAACTTTACTCCTATCTTTAGTAGATAAAAGTAGCATAAGGAATGGCTTTTGAATATATTACTCTCTCCATGCATTAGGGTTTTACCTATATATATCTTAAATAGGATTATTTTATGAATGTTTAATTTTATTGTTTACTAACCCCATGTTGTGCCACAAGCTTTGGTGAGCACTAGATTATACTTTTACTTTACTTTTTATTAATATAGTGAATATGAAAACATAGAACCAAGTTAGGTTTATTATGTAGTTTTGCTTGACTGGAGGTTTTGGAACCCTCCCCAGTGATATTATTGTGGTAATCGATCCCTTGGATAGGTCTAGTAGATCCATATTGGTTATGACCCCAATTATCTAATGTATCCCTAATCGGTAGTGTAAATAGGATTTATCTTCTCTGAGCCAGAATTGATTTGTATATCTACTATATTTTCCATTGCATACATTATAATGAACCCAATGTGAATCTAACCCTTGCAAGTTTTATTTCACACTTTCATTTCTATCATTTTATTATTTTTATATATTTATGATACTATATCTAACTAGATGATATAGTTATAAATTTTGTTCACAGGTTTAACATAGTTGTATCAAAATGACTTTGTTCTTTCTATGTTGGTCTTCATCAGATATAGGTTACTAGATTAGATAGGTCAACATGGTACTCTTATTTAGTCCAAATAAAAAACTAAGTTGAATAGGTCTACTTAGTCCTTCAGTCAGCATCCAGATCAATAAACTAAGTTAAACAAGCCAATTTAGTCGTTCAATTATCATCTAAATCAACAAACTAAGTCAAACAGGTCAACTTAGTCTCTTAGTCAGCATATAGATTCACAAATGAAGTCAAATAGGTTGACTTAGTTTACAGAACTTGAAAGTAGCATTCAAGGCACTTTAGTAGAAAATTTGTAATCCTAATCATCATCCAAACTCCTAAGTTTCTTCTCTTTCTCTCTCTATCAATTCAATATTTCATTATAGTTATATTTTATGTAAGTTTATAGTCTTCAAAATTGTAATCCTACAATAAACTAAGTTGACCTGGTTGACTTAATTCTATAGCCTTTATTTTATATAAAATACTAAGTTGACCTAATCGACTCTATTCTTAAAGACTCTTGCTCATACAAAATAGTAATGACCTAGTTAACTCTATTCCATAATGTTTGTATATAATTCCATCTGAACTAACTCTATACCATTATTAATTTATGAATTGACAACTATTTGTTAGTAATTAATTTACACTTTCATTTTTAGTTATTTGAATGATTATAATAGCTCACATAGTCTAATTAGGTGGTTTTTCAAAATTCCATTTAGTTACAATATTTTGATCTTTTTTCACACACTAACAAATTACATAATATTCAAAACACATTTACTGTTTGTATTTCCAACGCCTACCTACTTGGATTTCATGACCAATGGAGAAACTGACTTGGTTTTTTGGCCAATATAAACACGTGGTTAATGGTATATATTGGCAAAGCACCCAACAACCTCATCACTATGGGATTTTGAAGTGAGGGGGTAGACCCAATATTAAGCCGATACCATTGCCAATATAGATCCCTTTTAGCCTAAAAGTCTTGAAACTATCCATAGATTGCTTTTTAGTTCCTTATTTTTAGCTAACTTCCCTTTCACACTTAAAATAACACTTTATAATAATCTAATAACACACATGATAAACACTTAGTTAACATTTAATTTTTAGTTGACTGCTTGCTCTCTGATCATTATGTGTTCTATTGTAAAATATTGCATTGGCTAGTGTTGGTGTAAGGTTTTGTGTTGTGTGTCCCAATTAGATCATTCTCATTGATATAATTATTCATGTGTTTGTTTCCATTTATTTATTCAATTACATTGTAATTTTTTCCCTACTTTTAGCACATAGTCATTCTATTTGACAAAGTCTCTTAAAGACTGTGTTTTCACTTATCTATAATATTAAGTCAACCTAGTCAACCTTGCACTCTTTTTTGCCAATCAAGTTACAGTACTAAGTCAACCTAGTCAACCCTATATCCTTCTTATCTCAATTTCCTACCCTATTTATAGTATAGAGTTGACTTGGTTGACCTTAAACTCTTTTCTACTAGTCATGTTATAGTCTAAGTTGACTTGGATGACCCTGTATCCTTATCAAGCTCAGTTTCAAACCCTATTTATAGTACTAAGTTAACTTGGTCAATCATATACCCTTATCTACCTCTTAGAATATAGTATTAAGTCTACTTGGTTGACCTTGAATCATTATTAGCCTTATGTCTAGTAGTACTAAGTCAACCCAGTTGACACTGTACTCTTCTTAGCTCCCTTTTTAGTAATACATAGTCAACACAGTCAACCTTATATCTGTTTACTACCCTTACTCTACTATTTGGCCAAATTAGTTCTTTATCTCTCATTCTTATTGCGTAGCATCCTTTTCCTTTTATCCAACATCATGAAATACCCTATCAAAATCTTTTTAGATAACTTATATCGATTTAGACACAATATGGGGTGCTCTTTCCTTATCTTTTCTTAACTTTTATTCCTATTTCTAGCCTTTTGGGCATCTTGTGATGCCCACCCTCATATCCTTTTAGACTCTAGGGCATATTGTAATGCCCATCCCTACATACACTTACCCCTTGGGTCATTTTGTGATGCCCACTCTTATTATCTATTACATCATACCAAACTAATTCAACTTCAATAAACCTTTCAAGACACAAACTTGTCTCTCACATGCTCATCTTTGATATAGATGTTAACTTGGAGTCCTTCAATTCTTTTCATACTTTGTATATGTTATTTATCTAATAATTTTTTTAGGATACTTACATGGGTCTCACCCTTTGTAGTAGCTCTCTCTTTTCACAAACCTTAATCATTCCTTTATATCTTTTGGTTTTTCCTTTTCTTCACAAGTTGTATTATAAAACATGGATAGGACCCATATTCCTCATGATTTATTTTTGCCCTCATTATTTTCTTGATTTCTAATACTTTTTGGCACCCTCATGTATTTATATTTTTATGAGTTACAGAATAAGACCATGGATAGAACCTGGCCTTCCTCATAAAATTACCATATTTTCATTCCTTATCTAAAATGTGTTTTGCAATGGTTATGATTTTTTTATCCTTTGTTCTCAACTTTAGTTTTTGTTTCTTTTGTAGATAAAATTTGCACAACAATCTATGCTACTATGTTTTCCTACATTCCCCTCATTTTTATGATAACAAATAACATTTCACTATCATTGTATCCTTTTTTCACCCTTTGTTACATTTTTTGTGATATGAATTCCTTCAAATTGTTTCATTTTTCATTCCTCTTGATTTTCTTTTCTTTCCCTTCACATTGGATAAAACAAGGTCAAAGTCAAGATAACACTTTTATTTTACCTAAATTTATGAGACTCATAGACACCATGTTATTTATGTTCTCTCTTTTAGCAACCAAGTTTCAAGTATTTAAATGAAAGTCATTTTTAGCACCCATATTATTTTTTCAAATCTGTATAGATAAAAAAATGCATCAAGAATGTTAAAAGCCAAATCATTTAAAATAAAATTCAATGATATACAAAAGGAAACATAGACATATTAAAAGTAAAAATCACACCAAAAGACATGATTATAAGCACATTTCCTATCTCCAATCTAAGCTCAAATTCCATATTAGCCTCACACTAGAGCTGAGGTCTATTGGGGTGCGGTAGGCCAGTAGATTGGAATAGGATAATTCAATAAACTTTATGGTACTACTCACTTTCTCATAAAATTACCTAATCTTTTCAGTAGACCGATGGTTCTATAAAGGGTCTTGATGAATTAGGAACATGTTGTGGGAAGGTAGGTCCATTTTACTTTTCATGCATATAGCCTTAATGAGATTATCTATATAATTCATTTATTGACCTAAGATTTGTGTGGCTAAGAGAAGTTCTTCAGAGTCCTTAAGGTCAACAGTCCTCTTATTTTGACAAACCTAATCTGAGTGTCTTGACTTTGATAAAGAATTCCTCTACCTTAGTTTTTCATTCATTATCCCCTCCACCCATTTCATTTCCCCCCTTAACAAGCAAAGTGTGATTCTAAATCTATTTTCCCTTATTATATACTTCCTTATTCTTCACATATTAAAAACATGCTATCACTTCTTTATTTCAATTTTATCTATCTTTAAAGCAAAACAATATGCTTGAGCAACTATGGATTATTTTCTTTACACTATGGCTCTACATTTCTATATGTGCCTTGATTTCTTTTACCATTTGTCTTTGTTGTACTACCCTTTTTGTGGACACCTGAGTCCATTTCTACTTTCATGTACTTTTTTCATTATTGAGTGAGGTTGGATTATTACTTCTCACTCACCAATGTTATTTTCCATTTTATGCACCTTTTTCCATTGATGATTAAGGATTGTTACTTCTTCATCAATGTTGTTTTATCATTTTTTTTACTTTCCCATCTTTATTTAGGTAAGGATTATTACTAATTTTAAATTGATGTTTTATTACCATACTTTTTGACATGTATCCTTGGTTTGACTGGGTGAGTTTATCTTTGTTACTTAAGGTTTAATTGTTTGAGTTTTTTTGTCATTAGTAGCCTTGGATTTTTGGTTGCCTGATTTACTCTAAAATTTTGAATAGGTCATTTGGTCTAACATATCACTTGTCACCCCAGCTTATAGAATTTCCAAGTACATCCCATCAACATAACACCAATTATCTTAGCTTTCCTACGTTTTTATTTTATTTTTGATCTTTAGTTTTGTATCTTTGGGTTCATTGAAATTAGTCTATGCAACCTCCATGATAAAAACTATAAACACAACAGACAACCATCCACTAATAAAGGTAAGTCAAGGTACGCATTACATTTACTTTTTTATTTATCTCCATTTTTGTCATTTACTTTCAATTATTTTATGCTTTAAAATACTATAATTTTTCTTAGCTTCCATGTTGTGTGTTGCTATATTTTTTATTGAAGTACCATCCCCTATTTCACTTGAGTGACACATGATGAGCTTCAAGTGGGGCATATGCATACACATACTATTTTAAATTTTTATCAATCACCGGTACTTCTATCTTGAAAGAACCTATCAAGTCTCAATATCTCTAAGTGAATGCTTTAAGGGGTACATTAGGAAAGGTGTGGGCAAACCATTGGTGCTTCATAGGATTGTTTTCCCTTATTACCACTTATTATCAATCCAACCAGCTCTTAAAAACATTTCCCTAAGCTTTGACTCGTATTTTTCACCCTCTTCTAGTCATTCACCATCTTCATTATCCCTTTCCCTAACCTAAACCCCTTTTGACAGTTTACATGACTAAGTTAGCCACATAGACCTTGTATTATTATTTACAGAGATTACTTGGAAATAGATCGGCCATGGCTGACATAGTCATAACCTAGTTAGTTTTTACTAATTACAATACTAGGTCAATCAGGTCAATCTTGTTGGCCTAAAATTTTGAAAGGGTTTAGGGTTAGATCCACCTATATAAACACATCCATTTTGCCTTTCTTAGAGAGAAAAAAAGAGTTAATTATTCATTTGTACTTATTTACAATCTTATCTTTCAAAATTCTAATTGAGGAGTCTTAGTTTAGGGTTTCTACTTAGAGAAGAATCTAATCTTGTGGAGAAGTCTTGGATGCTTTATCATTTCTTAATGATCCTTACAAACCAAAAAAATCTCTTACGAAGCACCTTTGGCCAAGGGAGAGATTGAGTCTCGATCAGTTCATCTTCAAGGTAAGTATCTCTAACTTTGCTCCTCTCTTTAGTAGATAGAAGTAACATAAGTAATGGCTTTTGAATATATTTCTCTCTTTATGTATTAGGGTTTTACCTATACATACCAAAAATAATATTCTCTTATGCATGTTTATTTTTATTATTTACTAACCCCATGTTGTGCCACAAGCTTTGGTAAGCACTATATTAGACTTTTACTTTACTTGTTATTAGTATAGTGAATATGAAAACATAGGACCTAGTTAGGGTTATTGTGTAGTTTTCCTTGACTGGAGGATTTGGAAACCTCCTTAGTGATATTATTGTGGTAAGAGATCCCTTGGCTAGGTATAGTATATCCATATTGATCATGACCCAATTAGCTAATGTATCCCCAATCAAAATTGTAAGTAAGATCTATCTTCTTTGAGCTAGGATTGATTTGTAGATCTGTTGCATTTTACATTACATACAATCCCCACATTAGGTACAATCATCTTACCCATCCAAGTAGGTATACAGACCATCCCAAAGATATTTTACATGATAGAGGGATAATTTCAATATAATATCCTACTAGGACATCCTTGGATACAAGTTATGCATTGTGTCCCCTCTACTTTACATCTATGCTTGAAATATGAACATGAGGATAAGATCCATGTCATCCCAATAGACCCACATCCATTCAAGATGTGCAACTTGACTTATCATCCTAATGATGTCTTGATCTCCATAAATAACTTGAGCCCATTATTTTTTGGGGAAACATCAACTAGTTATACAATACCCTCATCCCATATCCCTGATGAAAACTCCTTTGACTCAACATTCCAACAACTCTCTATAGGGGAGTATCAACTATTAACTCATAGTACCATATCAACCCCTTAGAGATATGGATACCTTGAAAAATAATGTAATTACCAACCCAACCTAGGAGTTACTATCCCCTTTGACCCCCCTTACCTCCAAACACACTTAATCTATGGAGTAATCAATCAATCCCCTTTACACAAGGAAATTTAAACACATACCAAACCATTATTGTATAAATTTTCCTTTATCAACAAAACACACTTCACACAAAACTATCTAAAATGATGTGCTCGAAAAGGATTTTGCCTAGGACGTAATGAAAAAGGACCTCAAGAGGTTATGATAAATGACCTTATAAAACCACATGAAAAACACAACCTTAATTTCAAGAAAACTCCTAAAGTTGACAAGATAACACTTTACTATCCATCATCTCTATTAATATGGATGATGAAGCACCCTCATCCTTGCTTGGTTCTCCTACAACAACCAATGACACCATTTCCATCCCACCTAACTTTTTTTTGATTAGCACCATTCACTTGAAACTACTAACTTATCAAAATAATGAAAAAATTGTACACCTTCCCCTAAATTTTCCTGACCTAATAGATGAAAATTACTCCTTAGTCATGTAATGGAGTGTTGAGATGATGACTAAATTTTATCATATTTAGGGGTTGGAAATTCATATATGAAGAATACCATACCATTTGATTCTCCTAGTCTTTTAAATGAGGTTACAACTGATATTAACATAGGGACACTCAAGGTCCTAAAAAACATCAAAGTTATCCAATCCTTAGATTCTCAAGAACACCAAGATTTCACAACATTATTTGCTAATAATAGCTAAGCCTTTACTTGGTCCTATAGTGATATGTTAAGAATAGATCCTATAATATTCATCTATAAAATCATCACCATTCCTGAAGTCAAACCAGTAAAACAAAAACTTCAAAAAATGTGTCGTTGTGTAGTACTTCTTTTCAAGGAAGAATTATAGTAGTTATTACCCATTAAATTTATCCAACCCATCAATTATCCTAAATGGGTATCTAACATAGTACCTATGATAAAACCCATAGGGGAATTATGCCTTTGTATCAATTTTTACAATCTTAACATTGCCTATCCAAAAGATGATTT
The DNA here is from genome assembly GCA_037957365.1 of Torreya grandis. Taxonomy (NCBI): domain Eukaryota; kingdom Viridiplantae; phylum Streptophyta; class Pinopsida; order Cupressales; family Taxaceae; genus Torreya; species Torreya grandis. The sequence continues at coordinate 1,225,577 of JARHVA010003893.1, read as the reverse complement.
TTGCCTTCCTAATATTGACCAACTCATGGATCTCACTACAAGATAGGAAATGTTGTCACTCATGGATGAATTGTCTGGCTATAACCAGATCCTTATCACCCTAGAAGGTTAGCATAAAATCTCTTTTATTACTCCATGGGGGAATTTTTGTTATAGGGTCATGCCTTTTGGTTTAGAAAATGTAGGAACAACTTACTAGTGTACCATGACCTATATTTTCCATGACTTAATTCAAAAAATCATTGAATATTATGTGGATAATCTCCTTGGTAAATCCATGCATCATAAAAATCACTTATCTATCCTTCAAATAATCTTTACCCATTTAGTCAAATATCAGGTTCATCTTAACCCCAAAAAGTGTGTCTTTTTTAAGTTTTATCATTTCCATTAGGGGGATTGAGGTTGATCCTATTTAAATTAAATCCATTATCGATATTCCACCTCCATCCAACCTTAGGAAGGTTCATTGTTTATAATGGAAACTGTATTCCATTCACTACTTTCTTTCACAATTATCTGACCAAGGTCAACCTTTCTATCACCTTCTTAATATAGACACCCAATTTGTATGGGATTTAAATTTTTAAGTAGCCTTTGATATGATTAAGAGGTATCTCGTATATCCCCTTGTACTTATTATACCAAGAGAGGATAAACCCTTTTACTTTTATATCTCATCTACAGACCATGCTTTAGGTGCCATGCTTAACCATCAAAATGAATAACATAGAGAGAAGGTAATTTATTATATAAGTCACACTTCAGTTGAGTATGAGACTCGTTATACACATATTGAAAAAGTATGTTTGGCCTTAGTATTTGAATCTTATAAACTCTACCATTATTTGCTTAATCACAAGACTAATGTGATTACTAATAGTGATCCCCTTAAGTTCATGCATTCGAAACCCTATCAGAATCAATGAATGGTAAAATAGATTATGCTTCTCATTGAGTTTGATCTTGAATTACTTAACCAAAAGTTGATTAAGGGGTAGACAATTGTTGATAAATTAGCTTGGGAATCCCTTGATGATAATCTACCATCTAGTTATGAGTTTCTTAATGAATCTATAACCTCCACATCCTAAGGAGATCTCACATATCAGATGATGTTGTTCTTTGATGGAGTTAAATGTGAACATGGAGGGGGATCAAGGATTATTATAATAATACCATAAGGCATTCCTATACCCCTATATTTCAATCTTGATTTTAACTGTACTAATAATATGGTAGAATATGAAACCCTTATTACAGGTCTCTAAATAGCTTTAGCTCTAGGTGTTAAGTCACTTCATATTTTTGGGGAATCCCAACTAGTAGTCAATCAAATACATGGCATATATCAGTGCAAGAATAACATCCTCTAGAGGTATAAAATGTTAGTAGAATAGTTATTATCCACCTTCAACCACTATGTCATCTAGGCTACTCCTCGATCAACCAATAAGTTTGTGATACCATGGATTCCTTTATCCTATCTTCCTCTCAACAATCTATGTTATTTATCCCTATCCACAAGGTCAATCAACCTTCTTATACTAAAACTTATCTTCTTTCTATCCATATTATAGAGGAAAATCACTTAGATTTGTGGTACACATAGATATTTGATTATTTGTCTAAAGGTATCATTCCTTTATATTTATCCAAAAATGTTAAGCATGATTTTCAATAGTGGAACACCTAATATATAATACTAGGGGGTGTGCTTTATAAGTAAGGGTTTGATGGTATTTTACTCTGTTGTCTCCATAACTCTAAATCAAATCTTGTAATCAAAGAAATACATAATGGAATATGTGGTGGATATTGTAGTGGTTTATCTGTCACAAAGAAGATTGTGAGAATAGGTTATTATTGGCCTACTTTGAATTGAGACTATTGTGAACATCTTAATAAGTGTGTGAAGTGGAAACAACACACCAACTTATCCCATGTCCATAGTCAAGCATTATAGGTAGCCAAGGACTTTTGGCCATTCTCCCAATATATATTAGACCTTATAGGGCATATTAATCCTAAATATTCCCAATGACATAGTTTATCATTATTGATACTAAATATTTCACTAAATAAGTGGAGGCCATTCCCATTATTTTGACCAAAGAAGATAAGATCATTGATTTAATTAATCATCATATCATATGTCATTTTGTTGTCCCCCCAAAAATCATTATAGATAATGGGAAATATTTTTAAAATAATATATTGTAAATAAGATGACTGAGAGGGGGGGGTGAATCAGTCTTAAATTTTTTCATATAATTCCACTTAACTATGTATGAACCATTCTAATATGCATGTACATCTTGGCAACCATAAGAATCAAATCATAAGAGCATGAAACACATGAACACATCATATATGTGGGTAAACATATATGGGGATAAAACACACTAATGAAGAAAATGGAATATATTCCTATAATACAAACATCAATATTTAATGAATCACTGACTTCATATGGAGTACCAACCTTGACTAGCTCAGCACCAATTCAGTTAGGCTTTAATAAACACCCACTTTCAAGGAGGCACCAACCCCCTAGATGACTCAGCACTAACTCAACCACTTGATTATTTGATCACCTTCAAACACCCTTGTTTCTATATAATATATGATGATCTACTCCTTCATCTCTTCACTCTCTTCTATCTCTCTCAAAATGGCCTTTAGGCTTCTTCAATCAACTAGGCCTTTTCATGGCTTGATTATGTATTTTAACTTTGATAATCATTTGAATAACCTCTATTATATATTTATAAAATTTATTTTATGATATTAATGACATCCTTATACTCACCAATGATTTATATCATTTTCTTATCCTCTTTTTCTCTTTCTCTAAACATACCAAATAGGTCTAAACTGCCTTGCTTTTATACAAGTCACTTAATCATATCCTTATCAGTTGGATACATATTAAAAAAAATTAGGTAGATAATGAATAGGTCTTAAAATATTAAAATAACATACTTTAATCATTAATAAATTAATACAATAGGTTTTACATACATCAATTAGCTCACAATTCTCTTTTAGGCTTATAAAGACCTAATAGGCATTCCTTACAACACATTACCCTTTGATAATTTTGAAGCATATCCAAAAATATCACATTGTAATAAAAAGTCTCATGTCACTCCAATAGACCTTATCTAACTCCAATTTATTTCCACAACACTTTTTATGTCCAACTACCACTTAAACCCTTCTTCAAATCACTGCTTATAAAAGGCCTGCACATATACACAAAATCTATCTTGAACAACTTAGGAATATACTTAATTTTTACAAATAATAATGGAAAAAAATTATAGATTAAGAAACCTCATGACCTCATGGTTATCACAAAATTCATCTTATGCTTCAACTTAGGGTAAATATGCTCAAACACTTCTTTGTAAGATGTTCACTTAGAATTGCCAATTGTCTCCAAAACATAGTCAAGGAAACATGAACATTTGAAATATGATTTAATACATTCAAGGTATTTAAATGAATGAATAATATCTTATAAAATCCTTATATAAACCTCAAACTATTATATCATGATCTCTAATAAAAACTATTAGTCTTATAAACCAATCTACTGACCTTCTATTTCACATAATCTACTTAGTCAGATAAGCTATTTTGGTTTCAATGTTCCAACCTATTACATAGATTTAAAAGCTCCTAAAAATCATGTATATATCATTAAATACCCAAAAAACATCATCATGTATTTAAATACATCACTCTTTCATGAAAACACATCAGGAAACATCTTCTCACTTCTATTTATTTTCCTTACTATTTTCACCACTAGGTCTATTAGTGACTAGCCAAATTGGATCACCAAATTTGCACATTTGAGATCTAGAATCTATCCAAAAATATTCATGGAAAAAAATACAAGTCTCACACTTTTATCTTCATCCACTTAGTAACTTTGACTCAATCAACTTTGTCTGCTGTAATAGATCTCTAAAAGATAACCACTTTCCTATAGGGTCTACTCACTCACTTGAAAAACCAATCACACCTAGGGATTCTTGGGAGAGTTTAATTCAACCTATAATCACTTTTATGATCATATAAAACCATTTTAATCTCTTTGGAACAAGATCTTCAATATTGGGTCACTATTAGGGTTTTATGAGGGTTTAGACCATCTTCCAGTCTTAACGATCATTCATAAAACATAGCTCCTCTTTCTAAAAATTGATGCTTGTAAATTTGATCTATAACCCTTCCTCATCTACCATGAATATCTTAAGTTATCATGTAGATGCTGCACATGGAAACAAGCACTAATAAAACATTCTTGGGTAGACAACTCTTCATTCTATGCATTTGAAAAACTTTGAAACACTTTTTCAAGCCTTTTATTACAAACCTTGATCTAAAAATTCATACTCATACTTAAAAAAAAAATAATTACCTCTATAAATTTTCAATTACTCAGTTATGCCATGGAAAATGATCCCATTACCTCATCTGGCCACCATCTCTCTTATTGCTTTCAAAGCTTTGACCTGTAAGTCTTGTTAGGCCTTTAATTTGACCTTTTATCCACTTTTTAGGCTCTACCTTTAAAATTTCCTATATTTTAATGTCTCTTACATATTCTCGAGCAACCTCATACACTCACTCTTCTTCATAACTTCAACATAATATCTTTGGATCTTACTTACAGATCTTTAGAGCACGATTGTGATCTTTGTAGAAACTTCAAAGCTGCAAACATAGATCTTTAGAGATAAATTTATAATCAATTGTAGAATACTCAACACCTCATGTACAAACTCAACCAATATCTCTAATGATCAAACATTATCAAGTATTCTTCAAATCATTCTCATCTTTATAGTTCATTTGGAGCATCTTCAGAACTGCTTACATAGATCTTTAGAGCACACAACTTATTTTTTAGATCTCACTTATATCATCATGCTACCAAGATATAGAAAAAGAATTAAAATATGATTTACACTTGTTGTATTGACCTTAAGGCTTATTTGACCAAGCATCTTCACAAGAACCTTTGACATCAATGATATTATATTGACATCAATGAAATAACCATGCATCTTTATATGAAATTTTGACATCAATGAAAATATTAAATATCAAAACTCAACATTTAATGATAATATTCAAAAATCTCTTCCTTAATCAATGATAATGTTCAACAATATTCCCCTTTGTCATTTATGGAAAACATACTAAAAAATCTTTGTCAACCACTTCTTGATGGCAGTCATCTGTTAGACATGGTTCTTACCTTTTCTTTATCCCTTTATAATTTTGCCCCTTTTTTATTCCTTTCTGATCTTTGTCTCTTTCTAATTTTTTTTATATTTCTCCCTCTTTGAAATTAATGACAAAGTTCTTCTACAACTATCATCTCTTTTATAATGAGCTCAAATTATAATATCACTTCAACACAAATCATGCTCAATCAATAATCTCTATAGATCCCCCTAAAACCAATCATCCATCATGATTCTTTTAGCAAAAGACATCAAATATCATTTACAACTATTGAAGACATACTCTTCTCCTTGTAAGCTAATACTATCTTTCAAAGACACTGGATGACACATAGTCTTCAAAAACTATGGTAACAACTTATGATAATCATTTTTAGAAGCTTCTTAATCAGGTCACTCTCCCAATTGATTCATAAAAATCTCAAAAAATAGAGTCTATGAGGCATCTCAGACACAATCTCTCCTTAACTCCATGCACATAAAAAATCAATCACCTTCTTAAAAAAGAAAACAAAGCTACCAAGCTCCTCCTTAGGCCAATCATATCTTCTTTAGAAGAATTAGGAACTCAAGATCACATAGTTTTCTTAACATGGCTGAATAAGATCAAACTCTTAACTGCACATAAGGCTATCCCATACTAGATGCCAAATGTAGAAATAAAGATTCCCCCTTTATCTTCACTGATCTAGATCAATCACTCATAACAAATAGATCTCAAAAGCCTACCTCTTATATACCAATTTTTTGCACTTTTACTTTAGATTCTTGATAACAACCTTAGATATCTAATCATGCTATCTTCTACACTTCAAACCACAAAGTTATCAACATAGGAATGGATAATATCCATATTTATCTCCTTGCTTGCAACATATACAACCTAGAATATTATCAAAATAAATATTCTTTGACTGCACCCTCATGCTTTTGCTGATTGAAGAATGTCTTTATGAATCTTAATGGAGACACCCCTTTTAATAGGTCATCAAAATAATATAAACTTAGGAGATTCCTAGATATATATATCTTTACAAGACTAAATATTCTTAAACATTCTTTTAGACTTGATTGGCACTATAGGTTTGATCTCATCATTAACCTTGTCATCCTTTTTATTTTTTTTTTGACTGCCTTATTAACACATGCAAATAACAAGTATTATTGATATTATTTACTTGATTTATCTCCTGAGATATTATCTATCTTAGTAAGTACTCTACTTGAGCTTGTATATTGATCATGACTTGTCTTTACTACCTTTGGTTTCCATACATTTATTTGCCTTCTTTCTTGAATTCTAGGAGCTTCAAACTTCCTACTTTGACTTAATTAACTTATAACCATTTTAGGATAGAATACTATAATGAAACAGTCACACACCACTCCAATATACCTTATCTAACTCCCTTTTATGTCCAAAACAACTTTTAGGTCTAATTACCACTTGAACCCTTCTTTAAATCACTACTTATAAAAGGCTTGTGCATATACAAAGACTCTATCTTGAATAACTGAGGCATATACTCAATTTTTACAAACAACCATGGAAATAAATCATATATTCAAAAACCTCATGACCTTAGGGTTATCACAAACTTCATCTGATACTTAAACTTAGGGTAAATAGGCTCAAACACTACTCTATAAGATGTTCACTTAGAATTACCAACTATCTCCAAAGCATAGTCAAGGAAACATGAACATCTGACATATGATTGAATACATTCAAGAAAATTAAATGTAAGAAAAAGATATTATAACATACTCAAAGAAACATCAACCAATCATATCATGATCTCTAATTAAAACTATTGCTCTTACAGACCAATCTACTAACCTTCTCTCTCAAAGATTGTACTTAGTCAGATAAGCCATTTTGGCTTCAATGTTTCAACCTATTACATGGAATTTTAAGCTTATAAAAAGCATGTATAGATCATTAACGACCCAAAAAACATCAACATGCATTTAAATGCATCACTCTTTCATGAAAACACATCAGGAAAAATCTTCTCACTTTTATCTGATTTCTTTATTGTCTGCACCACTAGGTTGTTAGCGACTAGCCAACTTGGGTTACCAACTTTGCACATTTGAGATATAGAACATATACATAAATATTCATGAAAAAAATAAAAATTCTCACACTTTGATCTTCATCCATTTAGCAAATTTGACTTGGTCAACTCTATCTACTACAACAAATCTCTAAAAGACAATCACTTTCTTGTAGGGTATACTCATTCACCTGAGAAATTAATCACACTTGATGATGTTTGGGAAAGTTTAATTTAACTTAAAATCAATTTTTTGATCATATCAAAACATTTTAATCTATTTAGAACAATATCTTCAATATCATGTCACTATTAGGGTTTTATGAGGGTTTAGACCATCTTCCAGTCTTAACGAGCATTCATAAAACATAGCTCCTCTTCCCAAAAATTGATGCTTGGAACTTTGATATAGAAACCTTACTCATATACCATGAATAGATTAGGTTCTCATGTAGATGTTTCACATGCCAGTGAGTATTGAAAAAACCTTCTTGGGTAGATAACTCTTCATTCTATGCATTTGAGAAACCTTAAAACACTTTTTCAAGTCTTTTCTTGCAAACCTTGATCTAATATTCATGCACATACTTTAAATAACTTGAATCACCTTTTTAAATGTTTTCCTACTCACTCATGCCATGAAAAATGATCTTATTACCTCATCTATCCACCATCTCTCTTCTTAATTTCTAAGCTTTGATGTATAAGTCTTATTAGGCCTTGAATCTGACCTTCTAGCCACTATGTAGGCTCCATCTTATAAATTTACTATGTTTTAATATCTATTGTGTATGCTCAATCAACCTAATACACTCACTCTTCTTCAAAACTTCAACATAATATCTTTAGAGCTTACTTATAGATCTTTGGAGCACAACTAGGATCTTTGTAGTATATGCAGAGCTATAAAAATAAATCTTCAAAGTTGACCTTCTTATCAATTATAATGTCCTAAACACCTCATGCATAAACTCAACCAATCTCCCTCATGTTCAAAAACTATCAAGTATTCTTCAAATCATTCTCATCTTCATATCTCATTTGGAACATCTTCAGAACTACTTACATAAATCCTTAGAACACATAACTTCTTCTTTGTAGCTCACTTATATCATCATGCTACCTGTAAATACCATCTCACAAGGTCTAGACAAAGCATTACAAGATGCTTTACACTTGCTCTATTGAACTCAAGGCTTACTTGACCAAGCATATTCATAAGAACCTTTGACATCAATGATATTAGATTGACATGAATGAAATAACCATGCATCTTTATAGGAACTTTTGACATCAATGACAATATTAAATATCAAAGCTCAACACTTAATGACAATGCTAAACAATCTCTCCCTTAATCAATGACAATGTTCAACATAAGCAAGTCCAAATATTGTGTGATTCCTTCAACATTAAGTTAAGCTTCTCATTACCTTATTATTCACAAGGCAATAGACAAGATGACTCATCTAAAAAAACCCTTGTCAAGATGTTAACCAACTAGTCAATCAAACTAGAAAGAATTGGCATCTTCATATACCTTTTGATTTATGGGCTTATTGAACTAGTATTTGAACCCATATAGGTGCTACCCCTTTTTCTTTAGTCTATGGTATTGAAGCATTTCTCCCCTAGAAGTCTAAATTCTTTCTCTTTAGATCTCTCTTAAAGATATCATTTTTGAAGAGGATTATCGTCAAGAATGACTAGCATAGCTAGAGATTTTAGATGAACATCAATCCACAACTCTTTATCACCTTCATGTATATCAATTATAGATAAAACATGCATATAATCAACATTTAAAAGAACAAAGATTTAATATTGGTGACTTTGTCCTTAAGGAAAATCAACATGTAACAAATATGGAAAGAAGTAAATGAGGAAAGTTTTCCTTGAATTGGATTGGATCCTATGTTATCACTCATAAATATGGATATGGGGCATATCGGTTGGCCTCCCTTAATAGGAAAATAGAATGTGAACCTCTTAATAATTTGCATCTACATCCTTTTTACTATTAATAATCCTATTACAAACTATATTTAGCTTAATTTCTCCCAAAAATCTTATCCCATATCTCTCAACATACCTAATAATGATAAAGAATCATGTGAATTTCTAGTAGTATACCCATTTTATCCTTATATATATATACCCAACTCTGTTCATAACATGTTCTCATGGATTATCTCCCATAAAAAGATGATGGTGTTCCAAATTATTATTTATTAAAATTATTTCACCTTAAATTTTTTTTTGAAAGGAATAATGTATTGTCTTGTTTCGTGGCTTGGTTTATGAAAACACCCTAGGTTTACTTAATCTAATCCATGGAAAAAGTTTAATTTGGGATACAAAATAAAGAAAAAGATAAAAATTATAGACTAATCCCTCAAAATATATATGTTATTAAAATCAATAAAAATATCAAAGTTGTATATTGATCTCGTTGAAAGACAACTACTCAAATATATACATCTAAACATATAGACCACTCCCTTGAAGGATGGATATATGCCTATTTTTAGGAAACTTCCTGCATTGATCACTTTCCTATTAGAATTAGATCATTAAATTTTTTATAAAATCAAAATTATATCCCATGAAAGTTTCCTACATTCATTAGCTTTCATAAATTTGTAGACTTATCACATTGATCAGTCTACATATATACATGGATTAACTCAAGTTAATCCTAAAGTTAACCTAAAAATCTTGGAAACATAAAACAAGATATGTAAATTCCTAGAGAATTAAGTTTTTTTCCCCATTCCCCACAAAGATAAAAACCCTTTTTTTAAGCCAAAGAATTATGAATTTAGTTGACATGAGATTGTTAAGAATTATTATTAACATTATATAAAAGAGCGCATATGCAAAAGCAACAGGAGTCCTAGTGTTGGTTAGGGTTCAAGAAATTTAGAAGTCATACATCTTTGATAAGTTAATATAGAAACCATTTCATCATAAATCGCCATTATTCACAAAAATTTAAATTCATAAAAACCATAACATAATCTAAATCCATAATCAACCATGATACAAAACCCAATCGATGATGTCCCACATGATCCAACTAGTATAATAAAAAAACACCATGTAAACACCATCCATGTAATATCAAATCCATAGCCAAATACATAATAAATTCATAATCGAATGAAATTATTTAATGATTTAAAATACATGATCCATCATAAATCTATTAAAACACATACATGTAAATCCATAATCAAGATAACAAATTAAAGCTACATCGCATGATTTAAAAAACCATAATCCATTTAAAAACCATATAAATAATATAAACCATGATACATCACATAAACAAACTCAAATAACATATAAACATAATATAAGTAATCTAGATCATAATCAAATAGTGCAAGATCATGTAACAAATATGTGACATATAAAAATCATATGTATATATAAAAGCTCAAATATACATCAGAATAATGTCATGATATGATATATATATACAAATCCAATCCATATAATAAGCCATATATATGGCTACTCTATAAATTAGAGCTAGTCAGGTAGATACTAACTTTACCTCCTCCAATGCCTCCATCCTCACCTCCATCTCCTTCTCCATCCCTCTCATCTCTCCCTCATGATACACTCCCCATGCTAGCTATAGCAATCAATGTTTGTCAAGGAGTCCAACCCTATGTGTCTATATGGGTAGCATATCTGGGAACCTCTGGTAGCTACTCTATAATAATATACTCATAATATCAGAGCTCTATCATGACATCCTAGTACTTATCCATACTAATAGTACTTGGTGGCCCCATACTCTTATATTGTGTCCCTCCCCCTATGGTAAATATTAATATAGTTCCTCATACAACCCTTGTCAATACATAGAGTCTCTTACACTCATCATGGTATCTATCATGATCTCAGCACACCTCATCATAACTCTAATTTAATGAATCACATCACCCTTGAAACTTAGTCAAGCTAGCTTTTATGTGATCCTGCTCAAACCCAACCCTAGATAGCTGTACCTTTAAAACATGGAATTTGAACCATAAATTATCCCTCTCTATTATCATTGCCTATATGTCTATATCTCCCTCCCCATCTCCTTATCTCTCCTCCACATCTACCATCTCTACATCTCTTGTATCCCGTTGAATCCATACCACTCTCTCATATGTTCCACTCCACTGGTCCATCCACCATAAAAATTATGCCTCTGTAGTCCTAACATCATCCACATCTACTCCCTCTATCTCCTCCTCTACCAAAATATAAAGACCTATGACCTATGGATCTAGTATCTCCCCCTCAAGGTTATCTCTCTTATATACCTATGGTACCTATAGTATATCTTGGAGTATCCCAAACTATCACCACATGTGCCCAAACTAAAATAACTCTACATGACTCTTGTGATGCCCTTATAGACACCTTGCCTACTTCTCCACTATCAAATCCCTATCCATCCTTGGCCATGATATAAATTTAACATATGGCCTCCATACTACCTCTTCCTATTTTAGCTCCTCTAAAACTCATCGATAATAGTCTAAATAATGTACTCTCCCATATCCATGTGGATGGAAAAAGTCATCTCTCCATCATAAAAATCCCACATTGAATACAAATCAATGCCATCTCATCCATGGTAGCCCTAGTGGTTACATTATTTGTATATGCTCATAGGCCCAACACTATAATACAAAAGTCACATCTAGACTAAAGTATCACTATGTCTTCCATCCCCATAGCTCTTTGTATATCTATGTTAAAAGTGTGGGAGCCATGAAAATATTGTACTATGCTCTTACATATCTACTTAACCCCTATCAAACTCCATGAAAATCTCCCACCACCTAAATCATGCAATGCATAACAAGAGATAGCCAACATCATCATGGTATCACTGATCTCCTAGCTTGGTCCTAATCATATAACACCTTAAAACTAAATCCTCCCTTATGAAAATAATATTTGTAACATCATATCCATAAAACCATGTCAATGGTATTGTTTTTCCTCTCTCATCCACTAGAGTAATGTCTACCCCTACATTAACAATCATAATATCTAGTATATATCCTCTAAAGTCAAGGTCATCTCCCAGTAGGCAATCAAAAGGTCCTTGTAGTTGGATCCCATCACTCTAATAGTGCCATCAGTAGACTTTAATCTCTATAAAATTGGTGATAGTGGCATATTCTACCTAATCCTACTACTTCTAGATGCTCCCAATCCACATTTTCCATCACCTCTCTAAGTGACTCTAGGAGTAGTGGAACCCAATCTTACATAGTGAGTCATGTCCATGCCTGCAAGCATATGTTCACCTTAGTGTTTCTTCTTACATATCCACCTAAGTTTTCTTAACCTATTTCATATTTGGTTTCCATCATCCTCAATCCTCAACATTTGATATCGATCATTCAAGATCGATGGTGATTGAGTGTAATCAATGCCTATCATTGGGCAATTGATGTTGATTTTTAGATATCTATGTTGATCCCTTCATACTTAATATTTAAAAATATACCTAAAATCAACAAAATATAAAAATAACAATCTTATACCTCTTACTTAATCTAATTTATAAAACATTTTAAACTATTTTAGAAAATTTTGTAAAAATCTCAAAAAACTAAAAAAACATGTAAAAATACTAAAATATTAAAAACACCTTAATAAAAAAATCCAAGCCTACCTCATCATGATACCATAATAACCTCCTTTTTACACTCTTGCTCATGTTCATTATTTGTATCTTACACTGACATGTGGATAGGTATCAATTTTATTGGCTCTAAATTGCATGTTATCAATTGTAAATGAGTGCCTAACATGCTAGGCATCCTATTTATATCCCTCTAAGATTGCCATTGATTATTTTGTGATCAACATTGATTCTCTAGAATTTATATCAATCCATTAGACTGATGTCAATTATGTCTATTTTGGATTATTCCTTGTATTAATTGTAATTTTTTTGCATCCTTATAGTCTTATCTCAAGGCCACTTAATTTATATTTTTTTAAAGCTATCCCATTATTTATTACCCAACATTAATATATTGTGGACATAGACCCCCCATGGTCCCACAACCTTTGAGAGGTCTACATTCATTTTATAGTCTATCCCCTATGGATCTTAAAAGTGTACCTCATTTTGAGAGCAAATGTTTCTAGGTAGCACATGTACCAAACATACTAGATGCTTTGGTTAGCCCATCCTAGCATTTTCCCTCTTGAAATACTTTAATCGAGCCCACATGTTTGTAGTTTTGATAATCCATTACTTATTTTCCTTAGGGAATTCCTATTCAGATATCCTATTTCTTGTTAGTGTAGCATTATACTTCATGCTTATCCTTACATCTTAAATGCTAATTTTCTATTTATTGTATCCATTACCACCTAATTTTAAAAATCATCTCTACCTCATCACCTTTTGTCATCTCTTAGTTTTAGGGAGGATACCTCCTTACATAAACTTGGGGTATCATAACCCTCTTGGTTTTTGTCTCACGACTAGTTATCATAAACCGCTCAATAAAAAGGGGCAAATGTAGACACTAAAAATTTATACCATTATATTAGTATGAATATATGTGTCTTATCACTTCCCTATCCTTTTTAATGCTAGTTAATTTAGTTTTACCAATTACTATCTCACTTCACGTAATTAGTCTTACTAATTAATTTCTACCTAGGTAACTATTTACCCCTCCCTAAATCTAGTAAAATCTCCCCAAATGTATTATAAGTAAGTTGTTTTTAACCTATTAACAACTTCTCACTATTTGGAATTAATTTAAAACATCCTAGGACTAAGTTTAACCTTGTTAATTAGATTTGTTTGAATGAACTTTGTAAACTTAGACTGGATCGACATTGATCCCTGTGATCATCATCAATCTTGTTAAGATTGATGTCAATTGAAAATTATACCATCTTTAAGAAAAAGGATCTCAGATTCATACACTATAATTATAGATAAATTATTTTGGAATAATTATGAAAGAATTACATACTTGTCTCATTCCATCCCCACTCACTCAAAGATTAAGAACATCCTCACCAATGTGATAATTCTATGCAATATTAGAATCATTTCAGAGGTAAGTATAATTCTTGTTTGAATATATTTTAATTCCTATATTGTTTTATTACATTCTATTTATTTCCCTTAGTCTAGTTAGATAACCATTACTCATTCCTAAATCTAGTTCAAATCCCTTAAAGCCTACCTTTAGGCCCCATCCTGAGCTTTCTTTCCCTACTGTCAAGATCGATGATGATTCTTGATGGAAATCATCCTCGATTATTGGAATTGATAATGATTTGAAGTAATAGACATCGATCCCTATGTTTTTAATTTTTATCTATAATATGAATCTAGTTTAAAAGTACAAAGTAATTTCAATTAGTTATTTTTGGTCTTAAAATCATGAATATCTGCTTATAGATGACATTACCAGGAGTTGTACATGATGTGGTTTCCATCTATGATTTCCCCTAATCCCTCACCTACTCTTCATAGATTAGAGTGATATTTCCTTTGAACTAGGAATTTGTGCAATTGTCTTTGACCCTACTCTAGAAGCAGTCACTAAATAATTAGAAGTAATACAAGAATAAGAAGATTCAACTATAGCTTAATGGAATGAAAAATTTGAAAAAACCTATGCAATAGATTAATCTATTTCATTTTAGTATCACATCTACATCATCATATGCTTTGTTTTAATTTTTATTATTGCATTTTTTGCTTAATTTCTTAATACAATAGACTAACATCCTCTTAAGGAAGTGTACCACTTCTTGGAATTGATCTAGTATTAGGTAATCTACTTATCTATCCTATTAATCAATCTTTTTCGAGTTGTATTTTATGTGAAGGTAATCCTTCCTAGCCAAAAAGGAGTTCCCACTTCACTAGATCAATGGTGTACAACCTCCATCATAGGTATCACTTTAAAACCTTGTATCATAATTTCTATTTTTAGTAAGTTTATTTATTAATAAAAATGAACAAAAAAATACTAAAAGATTTATTTAAAATCTTACCCATGGAAGTGCATCTCCTTGGCTAGGTGGTTCCTTATGCCTTTATATTAAATTTCCATTTTTAAACCCCAAAAACACAATAAAAACATTATAAAATGATAACAAGCAAAATACCAAAAACATTGCACTATACCTTTGTTTATTCTGATCTTGAACACTCTCACTATTTTACAAGTAACCTGAGCCATGCTCTTTCCATTTTTCAAGTTAGAATATTTAGTCTCTCATAATTCTCAATTGAGTTGTGACACTTATAAAATCACAAAAAAATTTGTAACAAATCTAAAAAACCCTAAAAATCATAAAATCAAGAAAATTGGCTTAGAATCTCCTCTTGAGATATCAAACCATCAAAATTTTTGGGATGGGCCATATTTTTTGTTTAGTTTATTTCTAGAACACCTTGGTATTTTTCATCCCATTTTTGGGAGAACTACATCAGCCTGAGGTCCACACAGACTATGTAGGAAGCACTTGGATACATGGGGTATCTCAAGTTATCTCAGCCACGTCTTCTCTTCTTTTTTGACCACTTATTTTCCTTAAGGATCTTGGGACTTATAGAAATTTCACAAGTAACCACTTATAATTTAGTTTTCCCATCCTTATTTATCTCATCATATGTTCTCACCATTTTAAAAGTCACCATTATGTACATTATTCATTTGAACTAGATCTATCTTGGCTTATTTTACGCTCTCACCATTTTGTGAGTTATTTATACTTTCACCATTTTGAAAGCTCATTCTCTTTCCAAACCTTAGATGCAATAGACACTCTAAATTATCAATTCAACTTCTATGTGCCTACTCATTTCTTACCTTTTAATGTGGTTTCACCTAAAACATACTCTGTATTTTCTTATGCACTCATTGTTTTACGAGACCATTCCCATATTCATCTACATGTTAATAATATTTATTTATCATCATTTTTATTCTATCCCATTTCCTGAGAGAACTACATATGGCCTAAAGTTCATGTTGGATCTTGCATCCATGAAACTATGTAGGCAACGTCCACTTACCTAGTGCATCTAGAGTCACCTTAGCTATCCCTTCCTTTTCTTCTATCCCCCCTTAATTTTTATTTGTTTTATTGCCTCCTCTAGATTAGGGGTAATTTTTAACTTATTTATGTGTCATTGTTTCCCTATTACTTGGGGGAAAATTTGTATCCATTATTTGTATTTTGTTGTACTGGTGTCATTGTCACTTAGCTTAGGGGCCACCCTATCATAAAGCATAATGCCTCTATTACATGCACACAAAACAAATATTTTCTATTTGAACTAACATTGTGATTAACCATTACTTGTGTTTGTTTGTTTTTATGTGCTTAGAATAGTTTGCTTATGGAACTTTTATTTAATTTAGATTGTTTAGTTGTTTTTACTCTCTTTATTTATTCATATTGGTGTTTTATAGTGCTTTGTGTTATCCCCCAAAAATATCACTCATTTTTGGGACAAAATTTGAACTATTTTGGTTCAACAGACCAAAATCCTCTCTCCCCTTTTCAAGAATTGTTCTGAGCATTCAAGTTCTTCATTTTTCAAAGCTTTTCCAGAAATCTATGGACTCTACAGGCAGGTATCTATGGACTCTACAGGCAAGAATCTATGAACTCTGCAGGCTTAAATATATGGACTATATAGGCTTGAATCTATGGACTTTACAGGCTTGAATCTACAGACTTTGCAGGCTTGAAACTACGGACTCTACAAGAAAGAAGCAAGCTCTCAACACTTAGGCAATTTCAAAGTTGGTTCAATGACAAGGTTCAACCAAAAAAGCTCATCGACAAGCTTCTAAGTAAGGATTGAACCATTGAAACTTGAACCATTTTGGTTCAACGAGTTCAATGGGTTCAAAGGTTCAAAATCTGTAGCAAGAGTTAAGTGCATTTATCAAGGTTCAAATTTCAACTACTTCAAGGTTCAATGGCTTCAAAACACTTATCAAAGAGAAGGCTTGAGCCATTAAACTATTGAACCATTGAACCACTTTGGTTCAAAGGTTCAGCGGGTTCAATGGTTCAATAGGGTCAATGACCAAATGGTTCAATGCATTTGGTTCAAAAAGATCAAAAGGACTTAACCAAATAAAAATAATGAACTGATTGAACCATTGAACCATTGAACCACTTTGGTTCAAGGTTCAACGAGTTCATAGGCTCAAAGGTTCAACCAGTGCGATGAAGATCAAAGAGATTAGAAAGAACAAGGAAGTGATGGACTAATGGTTCAGTAGATTTAAAGGCTTCTATAGGTAGGTTAAATCAAAAGGACAAGTTTTCAACACTTAGTTATTTTTAGGGAATGAACCATTGAACCACTTTGGTTCAAAGGTTCAATGGGTTCAAGGTTCAATGGGTTCAACGAGGCTTGTTTCAAAGAATCTTGGTTTAAGCAGTCAATAGAAATAAGGGAATGAACCATTGAACTGTTAAACCAAAGTTGGTTCAATCGGTCAGTTCAAGTGATAAGTTTAAAGGAGTGCCCCAAGCATCAAAGACACAAGTGCCCTTGTGGAGGGAATTTTCATGGCAAAAGTGACTAAGGAAGGAAACAAAAACCCAACAGAACTTAGCAGATGCTACCAAGTGTCATCTTTCGAGCCTCATTTCACTTTGTTTCTAAGAGTAATGGATGTTTCCACATGTCCTTTATAAGCTAAGTGAAACACGCTAAGTGGCATCATCTGCATGAATCTAAAATGAATCCCACATGATTCTATAGTGTTTCCAAAATGTAACGGAAGCCACCAAGTGTCATCTTCTACAAGACACTCAAAAGGCGTCCAAAGCTTCTATAAGTTCAATGGATGCTGACACGCATCCTTACCTATTTCACAGTGGATGCTGCTATGTGTCACAATTTGAGATTCACATAAAATTGACTAAGGCAAATTTCTAAGGGACAAACAACCCTTTCGAAGGACACTAAGAAGCTGAAGTGAACCATTGCAAAACCTTGAAAGGATAATTTGGAGCTCAAATAGCCCTTGTGGAGGGCAGGAAGGGGGAAAATGGACTAATTCAAAGGCTAAAAGAGCAAAGGGATTTCCTTCAAAAAAGTTCCCCTGGCAAAAGTGACACATAAATAATCCCTTCAGACAAATTGTCTAAAAGAATTCCTTTGGACTTTTTCCTCTGAAAGAAAAGTCTGAAGAAATAGAAAACCCACTATGTTGCCATGTGTCATCTTCAAAGTCATAGTGGAAGCTGCCACGTGTCATCTATTGAGACACATATCAAATGCAGCAGAAGCTACCAAGTATCATCTTTAGTAGGGTTCTTGAAAGACCAGCAGGGAATGACTAAGGAACAAAATATCGAACTAAATCAAGGACCCAATTCAAATAACCAAAAAAGGAGGAATGAGGAGGAATGACCAAAAACATTTGCGCATCAGATATGTTTCTAGAAGTAGACCACCAGGTGGATATTGAAAGATGCAAACTTTTAATAAGCATGACCCATTTCTAGCATGTCTTCTTAACAAAATTCAATACAACATGATGTGTTACTATTCCCAAGTCCTTCTTGAAGAGGCTATATAAGGGACTCACTTTTATTGTTTTAGGGGCTCTCTCTCTGATTATCAGAAACAAAACTCTACCTAATTTGGAAGGCATTACTGAGACTTTGAGCTCAGATTGTTGATCATATTTTGTTATTGGAATAAGAAAGTAAGTGACTTTTCAGACTTTGTGCTGTGATATCTTTGTTGTTAGGGAAACTATTCTTATGTCTTTTTCCTTAATATATTTTCTATTCCTTTAATTCAATAATCAAAATTAGTGAAAGTAGTTAGGAAGGTGTCCTGAAGCCAACTGTGGGGAGACTTTGTGCCCCCACAATTGCCTTTAGTGTGTTTTCTTTTTGTTTTTGTGTAAAGGACTTTGGGATGACTTTGTGCCCTCATTGTCCTTCATATCTCACTCTTACACAATTGAGGTGGAGACTTTGTGCTACATCTCAATCTGCTGGTTACTACATCCTTGGTTACATTTTGCAATTACTACCAAGAAGATTCTTGTGGTTTGCTAAATAGTACTTTTGAAAGAAGAGAAGTGCTTTCTATCATTTCCATTGAGATCTCTCCTTTGATTTGCATACATCATCTTTGAAAAAAGAGAGATGAATGGTTTTTTCTACCCTTGAGTATTATTTTCTATATGGCATATCTATAAGGAACCTCCCTTTAATGAGAGGAGAGATTAGTCCCCTTTTGATGTGGTAAACTTACACATTTGGACAACCAATCTTCCTACTTTGGATGATCAAACCTATTTTGTTTATCAGTACGCTGATCGACAAAATATTCAACCAACAATTTTTGGTGACCTCACTGGGGACAGTAATTTTATGCAATTTGGAACCTCAAGTTTTAGATTGAAACATCAGCTATGTCTTACCCATTATCATTATACCCTTATCCATTACATATTATAGTGACTCTATTCCATGTCTTACCCATTATCATTATAGCCCTACCATCTTCCTCCATCTCCATTATATTATTTGGTCTGCAAAACCAGAGCTGTTGGGAAAGAGTGCACAGTTTGAAGCCTCAAGCCTCAAGCTGAAGCAGAGCTAGTCCTTTTCCATTTTTGTTCTACAATCTAGCCACCCCATCCAGATTTGTTATCTCTATTTTTCTTAATTAAATCATGACAGTTCGAGGCCCTTGGGGTAACTCTTTTAGCCCACTCAACTTGACTCCACCTCTGCATGAACTCCCATGCAGTTTAAGAAAGAATTTCTCCAAATTCTTTGGTGATGGTATAGTTCACCATAATGAACACATTAGAGCCTTTAGCATAGCCTATGGTTTTATAGGGGTATAATTTGAAGACATGGCAGTCAGGCTTTTTATGGAGACACTACAAGGTGCTGCTGCAGATTGGTTCTACCATCTACAAGCTAGATCAGTGATTGACTGGGATACACTCAAAGCCAAGTTTGAAGAAAGGTTCAAGCCTATAAAAGATGCACATGCCTTGCTAGCCTAGCTCACATAGATGAAGAAAGAGCCTCATGAGCCTATGAGGGATTTTATTTCCAGGTTCAACAAGCTAAGGCACAAGATTCCCATGGTCGCACAGTTGACACCTCAGAACCTCAAATGCTTCTTCATCAACTCACAACTGCCTAAAGTGAATTTTCTATTGAGATGAGCTAGCCACATAGACCTTGCTGCTACTCAGAACTTGGCTACTGAGGTAGAAGATGACCTTATCTTGGTAGGAAAGATAAGGAGAGACCCAAACAGAGGCAAACCCTCTTCATTTTATGAATACTCATCCACAGTTACCACTGACCCAATGGTATAAAAGTTGGAAAATTAATTGCTAGCCTTCAAAAGGCAAATGGCACAAGGTATGTCTTCTGATCCTCTATATAAAGATATACCAAGGAGGACATTCCCTGATCAGCCATATCAAGGTAATGTTGGTAGAAGTCAAGGGCAACCAAATCATCTTCCTCCCCCATAGAAGAACCTTGCCCTTGAAGCACCTCCAACCAACTCAGTAGTTGGATATTTGGAAATAGAACATGTTTCCTATTTCTAACCTGAGTTCAAGTAAGAAAATGGCATTGATCTCTTCAGGGAGGTTCTAAAAAAATCAACTGGAGACTCCCACATTGGTTTCCTAAATTTCCAGGATGAACCTAGAAGTGAAGGTGAAGCAATCAAAGGATCATACACAGTATTCACTAGGTCTAAAAATTAGTCAGCCTAGTAGATTGACAAAGAGAAGATAGAGGAGTGACCCTAACCATCAATTTCAATTGCTAAGTAGAGAACCCCTCTTCCTTTCCAGTCAAAGGACCTGATGATTGCCAAAGAAGTAAGTACATCAAACATCTCTGCACCTTCTACTTCAAATTCATAGATTAGTCCTCCCCCTCCCAAAAACCAAAAAGATGAACTCCCATCCTCTCTTCCAAGTCCATCTCAGTCATTTGCCATGATTGATCATGTCAATAAATCCAAAATTTAGATGACTGAGTTTGAATCCTTGCAAGCCAATCTTGAGCAATTAAACATTGGTGGAGAACTAAGTGTGGACCTATCTAAGGCAAATATTGTGGTCACCCAAACATCAACCCCTGTAGCTCAAATTTTGTTTGAGTCTTCAGCATGGGTAATTACTTCTTGACCACAGAGGATGCTCATGTCTCATCTGATGAAAGTCTCATAGTTGGCAATCTAGGATTTCATCCAAACAAGGCATCAAAAAAATTGGTAGGGCACAATACAAATCAAGAAGGATATTCCATCTCCCATGAAGAGAAATCTAATAGAAGATCAGCTTTTGATGATGCTTGGATCCTAGAATTTGATGGCAACAATTCTTCCATAGCTGGATGTGGATCTCTGTTACTCGAATTGAAAAATGCTTAGGGTGAAGAGGTCAAACTCCTTCACACCAAAGGAGATGCTGAGCTAATGGTTTGTCAGGAGTTTGATGCTAACAATCAAAGCATGTGTTGGACTGAACTAGTAGAACAACAAGTTATGATGGTGGACCATATTGTTGTATTTCGAAGTCAGCAAAAGGAACTCTTCACAAAGAGAGCAATGAGTTATGGTTTTCAGTTTGAAGACCACATCCCACCATGGGGCAAGAAGAAGAGAAAGCCAAGAGGAAGACACAAAAAATTGGTTTCCTTGTGGAGAGTTCCATTCGCCCGTCACCATTTTTGGGGACAAAATGGTTTCCTACTGGTTTATCAGGATGACACACCATTTTCATTGTCTCATAATGGGTAGCTTCTGAATCAATTCAATTCTTGAAGTATTAGAAAAGTTCACCTGTACATATGTACATTTGTATAGTCTTTAGTTCTATTTTATGCTTTTCAATTTCATTTGTTAGAGCCTTTCTTTTTGGGTAGCATGACTCCATAGCCCAATGGCACACTTCAAGGCACTAGAGATTCTGGTTTCTACTCCCCTCAGCTATTCCAAGTTTTAAACTAAAGAAAGTTCCCCAATTAGAGCCAACTATTGTCCCCAAAAAATATCACTCATTTTTGGGACAACATTTAAAATATTTTGGTTCAACAACCAAAATCCTCTCTCCCCTTTTCAAGAATTGTTCTGAGCATTCAAGTTCTTTATTTTTCAAAGCTTTTCCAAAATTATATGAACTCTATAGGCAAGAATCTATAGACTCTGTAGGCAAGAATCTATGGACTCTGCAGGCAAGAATCTATGGACTCTGCAGGCTTGAATCTATGGACTCTACAAGCTTGAATCTATGGACTCTATAGGCTTGAATCTACAGACTCTATAGGCTTGAAATTATGGACTCTACAAGAAAGAAGCAAGCTCTCAACACTTAGGCGATTTCAAAGTTGGTTCAATGACAAGGTTCAACCAAAAAATTTCATCGACAAGCTTCTAAGCAAGGATTGAACCATTAAACCATTGAACCGTTGAACCTTGAACCATTTTGGTTCAATGGGTTCAATGGGTTCAAAGGTTCAACATCAGCAGCAAGAGTTAAACACATTTGTCAAGGTTCAAAATTTAATCGCTTCAAGGTTCAACGGCTTCAAAACACTTATCAAAGAGAAGAAGGCTTGAACCATTGAACCATAGAACCACTTTGGTTTAAAGGTTCAATAGGTTCAATGGTTCAACAGGTTCAACGACCAAATGGTTCAACGCATTTGGTTCAAAAAGATCAAAAGCACTTAGCCAAATAAAAAGAATGAACCAATTGAACCATTAAACCATTGAACCATTGAACCACTTTGGTTCAAGGTTCAACGAGTTCATAGGTTCAAAGGTTCAATCAGTGTGGTGAAGATCAAAGAGCTTAGAAAGAACAAGGAAGTGATGAACTAATGGTTCAATAGATTCAAAGGCTTCTACAAGTAGGTTCAATCAAAATAACAAGTTTCTGACACTTAGTATTTTTAGGGAATGAACCATTGAACCACTTTGGTTCAAAGGTTTAATGGGTTCAAGGTTCAACGGGTTAAATGAGGTTTGTTTCAAAGAATCTTGGTTCAAGAGGTCAATAAAAACAAGGGAATGAACCATTGAACCATTGAACCAAAGTTGGTTTAATCAGTTGGTTTAAGTGACAATTTCAAAGGAGTGCCCCAAGTGTTAAAGACACAAGTGCCCTTGTGAAGGGAATTTTTGTGGAAAAAGTGACTAAGGAAACAAAAACCTGATAGAACTTAGTGTATGCTACCAAGTGTCATCTTCTGAGCCTCATTTCACTTTGTTTCTAAGAGTAGCAAATGTTGCCACATGTCCTCTGTAAGCTAAGAAAAACACACCAAGTGGCATCATCTGCATGAATCTAAAATGAATCCCACATGATTCTATAGTGTTTACAAAATGCAGTGGAAGCTATCAAGTGTCATCTTCTACAAGACACTCAAAAGGCGTCCAAAGCTTCTACAAGTTCAATGAATGTTGACATGCATCCTTACCTATTTCACAATAGATGCTGCCACGTGTCACAATTTGAGATTCAAATAAAATTGACTAAGGCAAATTTCTAAGGGACAAACAACCCTTTCAGAGGACACTCAAAAGCCGAAGTGAACCGTTGTAAAAACCTGAAAGGCTAATTTGGAGCTTAAACAACCCTTGTAGAGGGCAGGAAGGGGGCAAATGGACCAATTCAAAGGCCAAAAGAGTAAAGGGATTTCATTCGAAAAAGTTCCCTTGGAAAAAGTGACAAAGAAATAATCCCTTCAGACAAATTGTCCAAAAGAATTCCTTCAGACTTTTTCCTTCAAAAGAAAAGTTCAAAGAAATAGAAAACCCACTATGTTGCCACGTGTCATCTTCAAAGTCACAACAAAAGCCACCATGTGTCATCTATTGAGACATAGTATCAAATGCAATAGAAGCTGCCAAGTGTCATCTTCTGTAGGGTTCTCAAAAGACCAGCAGGGAACAACTAAGGAACATAACATCGAACTGAATCGAGGACCTGATTCAAATAACCAAAAAAGGAGGAATGACCAGAATCATTTGTGCATCAGATATGTTTCTAGAAGTAAACCTCTAGGTGGATATTGAAAAATTCAAAATTTCAATAAGCATGACCCATTTCCAACATGTCTTCTTAACAAAATTCAATGCAACATGATGTGTTATTGTTCCCAAGTCCTCCTTAAAGAGGCTATATAAGGGACTCTCTTTTATTGTTTTAGGGGATCTCTCTCTGATTATCAAAAATAAAACTCTACCCAAATTGAAAGGCATTACTGAGACTTTGAGCTCATATTGTTCATCATATTTTGTTATTGGAATAAGAAAGCAAGTGACTTTTTAGACTTTGTGCTATGATATCTTTGTTGTTGGGGAAACTGTTCTTATGTATTTTTCCTTAATATATTTTTTGTTCCTTTAATTCAATAAGTAGAATTAGTGAAAGTAGTCAAGAAGGTGTCCTAAAGCCAACTGTGGGGAGATTTGTGCCCCCACAATTGCCTTTAGTGTGTTTTATTTTTGTTTCTATGTAAAGGACCTTGGGATGACTTTGTGCCCTCATTGTCCTTCGTATCTCACTCTTACACAATTGAGGTGGATACTTTGTGCTACATCTCAATCTATTGGTTACTACGTCCTTGGTTACATTTTGAAATTACTACCAAGAAGATTCTTGTGGTTTGTTCAATAGTACTTTTGAAAGAAGAGAAGTGCTTTCTGTCATTTCCCTTGAGATTTCTCCTTTGATTTGCACGCATCATCTCTAAAAAAAGAGAGATGGATGGTTTGTTATACCCTTGAGTATTATTTTCTGTTTATATATATATCATTTCTATAGGGAACCTCCCCTTGATGAGAGGAGAGATTAGTCCCCTTTTGATGTGGTAAACCTACACATTTGGATGACCAATCTTCCTACTTTGGATGATCAGACCTATTTTGTT
Organism: Torreya grandis; assembly: GCA_037957365.1. Classification (NCBI taxonomy): domain Eukaryota; kingdom Viridiplantae; phylum Streptophyta; class Pinopsida; order Cupressales; family Taxaceae; genus Torreya; species Torreya grandis. Next base: position 1,200,268 of record JARHVA010003893.1, on the reverse strand, counting down.
TATCAGTACACTGATCGACAAAATATTCAACCAACACTTTGTTATCTCTTCAAGTATTTTTCTTAGTGTTTTGTTGTGCATTTCTTCTTGTCTTTTGTTTTAATATTTTGTCTTATTTATTGTGTTGTTTTTTTTTTCTTTTACTGTCATGTTTGAATACATTTCATAAACATTTTGAGTCTGACCTTACCTTGGGCGTGACTTGTTTACATTTACATTTAAATTGTTTTATTATTTTTTTGTTTTTTCATACACTCTTGTTCTTAATCAAGTCTTGATAATTTATATCTTGATTTTAAGTTAGTTACGTATTTGTATTTGATTTTTATTTGTTTTTTACCTTTTTATTTCACTTACTTTTTTTTTGTTCAAATGTAAATAGTTGTAACTCTATTTTTGGTAGTTTTTGTCATTATCTTTAGTTATAAATATTCACATTTGAACTATTCAATCACAAAGGAAATACACTATTATTATAAGTTATTCATAATTATAATGCATATATATTTTTTAATAAATTAAACACCAAGTACTCCAAAGTCCAACAGTCAATGTGATGCCAAAGATTGTTTTTAAAAATATTATCCTACATATCTGCTACCTAAATAAGATATCCTAATCCAAACATTAGAAATAAATAAGACTCTCTATATAGGTCATGAATCTCCTAGAATACAAATTGAGTCATATTGACTATTTCTATGATTAATTTGGGATGTGCATCTCCTAAATTATCCTATAGCATCTAGTCATACATCCAATAGAGAAATAAATACATTAACATCCATATGCTAACTAAGGATGTGCATCTCCTAACATTAGCATGTATCATCATATAATAGCAAGAAAAAAATAAATTTAAACATCATGATACACAAAGAATATTAAAATTGCATGTACAAGTAGCAATGAGCAAAAAAATGAATGTAGTATATATGTATCAAAATAATATTTTATACATCATAAGAATATCTATACATCTCATAATACAGATTAGAGCCAAAAAAATAAGATCTAATCATATCCATCCCTCAGGGGACTCTATTGGAAGCTTTGACCCATCCTTGAGGCTAGCAATGATGGTGGATGTGGTGGCAGAGGACCCATTACTAGATGCTATGATGATGGATGTGCCACCAACTGCTTTAACTCTGTAACATGTCTAGACTTGGAGGTAAAACTAGTTTTTTAGGATCTTGTATAATATCTATAAGGGGGCACTCTCCTCTTTACATGAACTACCACCTCATATAACCCATGCCAATAGTTTATCTCATCCTTCACATGTAGGACATCATATTTCATATGTAAGGCATTATCATCAGCCACAATCACATCATCCAAGGCTCTAGATAAACTTGCACCACTGTCTATCTCAACTCATTAAGCTTCATCTCAATCCTCAGTGAGCCTCTCTACTTGAGATACCAATATCTCCATATCTACCCAACCCCTATCCCACTCACCAACTACTCTTAGAAGCTATACATAATGAGTAGCTAAATGCACCTATACCCATGATAACTAGGCCACCTATCCCCTTAGATTAATAATATTTGCATCCATAGTTGTAATAAGTCACTATATCCTAGTGGTCTCCCCATGTGTAGTAGCTAACTATGCACATAAACTAATTACATTACTATGTAGGCCTATAATCTTTGATAATTGGGTTGTGATCTCTTGTTACAACCTATAAATTAGTGCCTACTCCTTTAAGGACTTACTTTTACTGGAGGACCCTACTTTCCCTATACCTATGCCATCTTGTCGCCCTCATCACCACTTGGTATATCCTCCATCTCTATATCCTATCCATATAGATCAACCATCTCAATATCATCTATAGGATCCTATTACACCTAAGCATGAACTACTTGTAAAAAAAGGAATGTGGAATAGACATCTAAAATGGTACTTGAACCTATCCCTATATTGGGGCCTAACCCCAATCTCTCCTCAGTTTCACCCATCTTTGATGTAAGACTAGCTGCTATGGCTATGGTCTGGTTAATCTAATGGCTTGGGCACCAACCCACCATGCTAGATAGGCATTTGTAATGCTAACATCTATAACACCACATATATAATCCCATAAAACATGCAAGACCCTACCATAGTCCATCAAAAATTTATCTTGGGGCACTATAGGTGCACATTATCAAATCTTCCTGGTCACATATGTAAAATAGTGGGGACCCTTTGAGATGTCCTATTAGAAACCAAACTACCTCTGTACCTGATCTAGTCTATATCACTCTACCATAAAGTCATGGTGGATTATAATATAACATGCTATGATTATGAATCCAATCAAGAATATGTCCTCAATCCATAATCACTACATCACTAAATAGGGCCACTAGATAAAATCCATGTCAACCATCTCATCTATCACTTGCCTATAAAAAGGCAGGTTTCTAAGATGGCCACAAAAACTTGGACTTGTTAGATACCACCTAAACACTAATGGACCCTTTGTTCCTCAATGATACCTTAGCTTCACTAGCCAGTCAATGGCTATGTGCTCCCATGCCTATACCTTAAGTAGTGTGCTTTGGCCAATACTTTATCCTCTACAGTAGACTATCATGTGAAGGTCTCTATATAACTAAGCCAACATAATAAGCCCCCATGTAAATCCTATCAGATGGTCAAACATCTCTTGGACCACTCTTATCATACCAAAAAGGAAGAATCATATGATCTTATCTAATAGTAGAAGGCCATTGATAAGAGACATCAAGATGAATAATTCTATGGGGATTTCCCCTTATGCTAGAACCACCACTAGAGCCTATGTTACTATTGTACCTACTCCACCATTTGGAGGCCAAGCTAGGCCCTCTAATTCATCTATTTTAATACTCCCATCAATGACCTCTAGGTCAAACACTCTAATCAAGTCCTCTAAAATATCCATCAACCTACCAACATCTAAGTAATCCTTTAACCCTACATCGACACCTATAATATATGGTGAACATCCTTTAACATGATTATTGCCTCCTTAGTCAACAAATAGAATGTAGAGGTCTCTAAATTTCACCTCTCTATAAATGATGAAAAATAGGACCTATTTACCTGAATCATTGGCAATCATTCCAGGTGATATAGCTCCAATTCTTCAATAATGCCCATGAGCTCATCTATCTATATACCCTATTGATGTAGTACTTGGGAGAATAAATCCCATGATGTGATCATCCCAACTCACTCTTGTAAGTCAAAACACAAGGAACCAAGTCAATCATTTTTTCTCTAATTATTAAAATCTACCTACATTATTCTAATTTTGGGCTTGGACTAATAGCCTATGGGCCCTATTCTCTCTTCTATCTTTCTTTTGATCCTTATGGTGACCTCACCATTTTATTAGAGATCCTTCCATTTAGCAGGACCTTTTCTTCAAACCATAGGTTGACCTTGTTGTCCCCTAAAAATATCACTCATTTTTGGGACAACATTTAAACTATTTTGGTCCTACAGACCAAAATTGTCTCTTCCCTTTTTTAAATTTGTCTTGGGCATTCAAATTCCTCATTTTTCAAGCTTCTCAAAAATCTACAGACTCTATAGGCTTGAATTTATAGATTCTACAGGCTTGAATCTACAGACTCTGTAGGCTTGAATCTACGGACTCTACAGGAAATGAAAATCTACGGACTCTACAGGCCAAGTTCAACGGGCTTCATAGGTTGAAATCTATGGACTCTTTCAAGGTTAGAGAAAACTACAGACTTGGTTTCTATGGACTTTTTAGGTAGGTTCATTTCTACAGGTTCAAAGGCTTCTATAGGTGGGTTCAATCAAAAGAATTAGTTTCCAACACTTAGTCATTTTCAGGATTGGTTCAGTGCCTTGGTTCAATCAAAAACCTCCATTGACAAGCATCTAAGAAAAGGAGGCTTGAAATGTTGAACCATTGAACCACTTTGGTTCAAAGGTTCAATGAATTCAAAGTTCAAATGGTTTGTTAGTCGGTTCAAGGCTTTGTTTTAACCGTTGAACCAAAGCTTGGTTCAACGGTTGGTTCAACATCTTTTGGTTCAAAGGCGGGTTCAAACAAATGGTTCAAAGGTGGGTTCAATCAAGTTATTCAATGCTTTGGTTCATTTAATTGGTTTATCGGCTTGAACCATCAAATTGAACCATTTTGGTTCAAAGCTTAGTTCAACGGAGTGGTTTAATGGATTGGTTCAACATTTTGGTTCAACGTTTGGTTTAATCAAACGGTTCAACGGCTTGGTTCAACCAAGCGGTTCACTCAGAGGATTCAAAGGAGCAATTCAATGTAAAAGTTCAAAGAGCCTCCTGAAGGACAAGTACTCTTGCAGAGGGAACTTGGTCGACAAAAATACCCTTCATAAGGGTCATTTTCAAAGAAGGCCGTAAAGGTAATTCTTTCAGATTTTTGTTTAAGGAATTCAAAAAAAAGACTAAGGTAGACAAAGGCATAATTCCTTCAAACAAAAAGTCTAAAGGAATTCAGGAAAGTAGCTACAGGTAGAAAGCCTAAATAAATTTACAAGAAGACAAATGAAATAGTTCTATGGACTTTTTGTTTGCGAGAAATTTCTACAGACTTTTTGTCTGCGGGAAAATGCCAGCGGGAATTGTCTGTGGGAAAATCCTGGGAAAAAGTCTACGGAAATGTCTGCGAAGACTCTAAGGAAAAGGCCACCAAAGGACCTCAAAGGGTAGGTGCCCTTATGGGGGACTCTCAAATGCCAAATTGAAGGACACTTCCCTGAAGCCAAAAGGTCATCTTCCCTTTGGGAAGACATGAAACAAGAAATCCAAAGGAAGAACTCAGCTACCCGCCAGAAGAAAGAAGCTTAAAGGCCATTCGAAGACTACCCAAAGGGTAGATACCCTTGTCGGGGGATCTTCCTGACCTAAAGTGTATCATTTATTAAGGCCCAAAAGGGAAGGTTCTTTTTAAGAAAGTGTCAAACAAAAAAGCCAAAGAAGGACCAAGGGGTGACGCGCTTGAAGATGTCAAATTTAAGACAGTGAACTAGCTGTTGAAAATGTATTGATGGGTGCACGAACATCAATTTCAAAGCTCATAAAATAACTGTTGATCCTTATAATCTATAGACCTGAATGTATTCATAAGATTTAAGGCCAAGACCAACAGAAAGAGAGGAAGGAATAGAATTGCAAATTGAATCCAGGACCCGATTCAATTAACCAAAAAAAGAGGAAAGATGAAGGAAGGATCATATCGTCAGGTGGACATTGAAAGTTTCAAACTTTCAATAAGCATGACTTGTTTCTCTGCATTGAGAAAAATAAATGGGTAGATGCCCCTAATTTCTAGCCTGTCTTCCTAACAGTTTTCAATGCAACATGATGTGTTACTATTCTTCAGTCCTTCTTGAAGAGGCTATATAAGGGACTATCTTTTATTGTAAATGGATCTCTTTTTGACAATCAAAATGAAACTCTACCCAAATTGAAAGGCATTACTAAGACTTTGAGCTTAGTTTGTTGATCATATTTTGTTATTGGAATAAGAAAGCAAGTGATTTTTTAGACTTTGTGCTGTGATATCTTTATTGTTGAGGAAACTATTCTTATGTTTTTTTCCTTAATATATCTTCTGTTCCTTTAATTTACCAAGAAAAATTAGTGACAGCAGTCAGGAAGGTGTCCTAAAGAGTCAATTGTGGAGAGACTTTGTGCCCCCATAATTGCCTTTAGTGTGTTTTCTTTTCATTTCTATGTAAAGGACCTTGGGACGAATTTGTGCCCTCATTGTCCTTCGTATCTCACTCTTGAGCAATTCAGGTGGAGACTTTGTGTTGCATCTCAATTTATTGGTTACTATGTCCCTAGTTACATTTTGCATTTACTACCATGAGTATTCTTGTGGTTTACTGAATAGTACTTCTGAAAGAAGAGGAGTGTTGTCTATCATTTCCCTTGAGTTTTTCCTTTGATTTGCATGCATCATCTCTGAAGAAAGAGAGATGAATGGTTTGTCCTACCCTTGAGTATTATTTTCTATTAATATATATATATATATATATATATATATATATATATATATATATATATATATATATATATATATATATATATATATATATATATATATATATATATATATATATATATATATGGAACCTCCCCTTGATGAGAGGAGAGATCAGTCCCCTTCTGATGTGGTAAACCTACACATTTTGATGACTAATCTTTCTACTTTGGCTGATCAGACCTATTTTGTTTATTAGTATGCTGATCGACAAAATATTCAACCAATAGTTTTTGGTGACTTTGCTGGGGATATAATATCCATTATCCACTAATAATCTATCCATTCACCTCCACACTAACTAAGAAATAACACACAGTTTAAAGCCTCAAGCTGCAAACTAAAGCAAGGTTAATTCTTTTCCCATTTTTTGTTTCACAATCTAGCAGATTCAAGGTATATGTGAAGCCAAAGGGCTAAAGGTATCATTGACCCTGTATTCAAGTTGGTACAGTAAAGCAATTTTGATCTGTATCCTTCACCATCTCATCTCTAATGAACCAAGAGCTTTCCTCCTACTAAAGTCAGATCTCCATTGCCAGACAAGGTATCTACTTCTGCTATTGATAAAGCTTTGCCAATAATTACCCCTCTGAGATTTGTTATCCCCCCTTTTCATAATCCTACAATGGCAATTCAAGGCCCCTGGGGTAATGCTTTTGGTCCTCTCAATCTTACTCCACCTCTACATGAGCTTCCACATAGTTCAAGGAAGAATTTCCCCAAATTCTATGGTGATGGGAAAGTTCATCCTGATGAACACATTACAGCCTTCAACATAGCTTGTGGAGTAATCAAAGTAGAATTTGAAGATGTAGCAGTTAGGTTTTTTGTAGAAATATTACAAGGCACTGCTGTAGATTAATTTTATCATCTACAGGCTCAGTCAATGACTAATTGGAATACTCTCAAAGATAAGTTTGAAGCCAGATTCAAACCTACAGAAGATGCACATGCACTTTTGGCTCAACTTACACAGATGAAGAAAGAGTTTTATGAGCCTATGAGAGACTTCATAGCCAAATTTGACAAATTGAGAAATAAAATTCTTGTAATTACTTCATTAATTCTTAGTTAAGTGAACTAAGTTTTCTCTTGAGACGTGCTGGTCAAATAGATCTTGCTGTAGCTCAACATTTGGCCACTGAGGTAGAAGATGATCTCATCTTAGCAGGGAAGATAAGCAGAGATTCAAATAGAAATAGAGCTTCATCATCTTCTGAATATTTATCTACAAGCACCATAGATCCAATGGTGCAAAAATTGGCAAATGAGTTAGTTGCTCTCAAAAAGCAAATGGCTCAAGGAATGTTTTCTGCTCCTTCATACAAAAGGAAATTCCTAAATCAGTCATATCAGGGCAATGCTACGAGGAATCAAGGGCAACATAATCGCCTTCCTCCCCCACAAGGGAAACTTACTCTAGAAGCTCCTCCAACTAATTTAGCAATGGGATATTTTGAATCAGAATTAGAATTCTCTTTCTAACCTGAATTAAATCAAGAAAATGACGCTGATCTCTTTGAAGACAATAAAAAAGAATCAACAGGCGACTCCCACATTGGTTTCTTGAACTACTAAGATGAACCTAGAAGCAAAGGAGAAGATTTTGATGGATCATATGTAGTGTTTACTAGGTCCAAGAACCAATCAGTCTAGCAAGCTGATAAAGAGAAGATAGAAGAGCAACCTTAGCCAATAATCATGATTGCTAAGTGTGGAACCACTCTGCCTTTTTAGTCAAAGGATCTAGTGATCACCCAAAAGACAAGTACATCAATTTCACCTTCCCCTTCTACTTCAAATTCACAAACTAACTCACCTCCTATTCCTCCTAAAACTCAGAAGGTTGAAGTACCTTTCTCTGTACCTAGCTTAATTCAGCCATTTGACATAATCGATCATGTCAAAAAGATAAAAATACAAATGTCTGAGTTTGAATATTTGTAGTCCAATCCTAATCAATTGAATAAGTTGGTCCAATATGTTAAGAACCAAACTATCTCTATAAGACAAAAGGCTAAAAAGGTAACTCCTAATTCTCTAAAGAATACGTCTATACCAAATAATCTTGTCATTACTCCTCTAGCTGCTCCTAGAAAAATAGAACCTTTGTATGTTTTCCTGTTAATTAATGGCCACAAGCTGAGTAACTGTATTATAGACTCATGCACATCTAATAATGTCATGCCTACTAAATTAGCTGAGTCTCTTGGTTTCACACTGACCAAGACATTTGGGAGATGTTTTTCCATGGAGAACAAGCAAGTACCATTGCTGGGGCAAATCAAAGATGCCCAATTTGCATTTGTAGCCTTTCCAGACAAGAGAATCAAGATGACTATCTTGGTGGCTGACGTCCCAACATCCTATGGCATTTTTATTGGATGAAATTTTTGTAAAGACGTGGGAGGAGAACTAAGCATGGATCTATCTAAGGAAAGGATCCCTATCCAAGGCGTAATGAAGAGGTTGCTCCATGAAAAGGAGGCAAAATATATGGTCACCCAGACATCAGACCCTAAAGCTCAAATTCTTTTTGAATCCATAGGTATGGGCAACTATTTTCTATCTATAGATGAAGTACATGAAACACCTGATAAAAATATTGAAAGTGTCAACTCAGAAATCAATTCAACTAAAATAGTAAAAGAACTAGTAGGCTGTAATACAAATGAAGAAGGATCCTCCATCTCTAATGAAGGAAAGTCTAAAAAAAATTAGTATCAAATGAAATATGGACTTTGGAATTTGATGGTAGCTATTTTTCTACCAGTTCAAGAGCTGGGATTGTGTTGATATCTCCTCAAGGAGATATGTTTCCTTCATCTTACAAATTATAGTTTAGCAACACTAACAATACAGCTGAATACGAATCTCTGCTATTTGGAATGAAGGCTGCTCAAGAAAAAGGCATCAAATTTCTTCATGCCAAAGGCGATGCTGAATTAGTGGTTTGTCAAGTGAGAAATATTTACCAAACCAAGAATGAAAGATTACACCACTACCACAACATGGTTTGGGACCAAATTGAAAGCTTTGATGCTTTCAACATTTCTACCATACCCAGAGAGTCTAATGATAGAGCTAATACACTTGCTATTTTAGAAACTCTTTTAGTTCCCCACTCAGATTTCAAAGACGATAGATATACTATTGAGCTAATCAATAGACCAAGTGTTCCTAACAAAGCTTATCATTGGAAAGTATTCAATGATGATTATCAAATCATTGATTTCCTGGAATGAAAAGACAATTTTGAACAACTACATTTTGAAGGCAGTGAACCTCAAAAGTATGAATCAGCCTCTGCATCTAGTTTAGATATAAATGAAGAATTCTTACAGCTAAAAGGAAACAAAATTCCCAAAGGCCTAGTTTCTCTTGAGAAGCTATTTGAAAAGCATGATAGATTCATCAAACAATAGTATCAAATCATTGATTTTCTAGAATGAAAAGACAATTTTGAATAACTACATTTTGAAGGCAGTGAACCTCAAAAGTATGAATCAGCCTCTGCATCTAGTTCAGATATAAATGAAGAATTCTTACAGCTGAAAAGAAACAAAATTCCAAAGGCGTAGTTTCTCTTGAGAAGCTATTTGACAAGCATGATAGATTCATCAAACAACAACAAACAGACTCAAGTTTCTCTCAGGGATTTGATCAAGTAAATTTGACCACTAAAAAAAATCCCAAGATGGTTAACATTGGTAAGTGTTGCACCCCTAAAGAAAGATTCAAGTTCACCACTTTGCTCCATCAATACATGGATGTCTTAGCATATTCTTATGAAGACTTGAAGTCTCTCAGACCTGATGAAATCTACCATGACATTCCTCTTAAAGCTGATTCAATGCCATACAAGCAAAAATCTAGACAGTATAATCCAAAAATATCAAGTACTATTCTGTCTAAGATACAAAAAATGTTAAATGCTAGAATCATCTTCCCAATCCATCATTCCACATGGATTGCAAACATAGTGCCTATAAGGAAGAAGAATGGAAAAATTCACATTTGTGTAAATTTTAGGAATTTGAATCAAGCATCTGTTGATGGCATAAAATTGCGTTAGATCTTAACCAATCAATAATGGGAAGTTTTAAGTTGTGGGACAATGCGGCTTGAAACAACCTCCATATTTTACAGAAGCTAGTCTCTTCTTTTGTATGGTTGTTGGGGAAAAGGGATAGGAGACTAAATAGAAATGCAAAATGCAAGAATTAGAAACCTAACTATGGCAATGCGCCTGAATGTAATCCTAATCCTAACCTGAGCACAATGAGACTATTATATGATTCTATTACATTTAAGAGTAGACAAGTGCATGATCAATGTAAAAGATTATAATAACAGAAATAGAGGCTCACAATAGGGGAGTCTTTTGCTGAGATATAGGAATTGTCAACAAAGGCATAGTGTTCAATTTTCTTATTAGAATCTTCCAATCACATAAAAGGCACAAAAGTCACACACATTTATATAGAACTTCAGACTCCAAAAAATGAGACAAAAGCAAATAACATTACAAATCATAACAATAGAAAATCTACAGCATAGACTACTTTGCAAATGACACATATAACATCAACAAGGGCATAGTGTTTAATCTTCTTATTAAATCTTCTAGTCATACAAAAGATGCAGAAACACACACAATCATATAAACCTTTCAACTTGGGAAGATGAAACAAAAGAAAATGATATTATTGGTCAAAACTCTAAAAATCTAAAACTATAGAATAACCCCCCCTTTTAGTTTTACAATTCCTCTTCTTTTATAGCCTCAGACTCCTAGATAAAATTATTTTTGAAATTTGGTGCATTCAATGCCTTGGATACATCTTGATTCAGTGCATTCAATGCCTGGGATAGGCCTTGCTGGAGAAGAGTAGCTGCCCTAATTGTGGCATGTCAATTCCTATCTGGTACCTTTCTTCACACCTAATTTTTTTTGTTTCATCACCCATTTTGGTCGCTCAACTATCTCCTCTGCCTCCATTTATAAGGGACAAATAGACGACATCTTCAATGCTTGCAAGCCCCAAAATTCTACTTGGTGCACTATTCTATCTACCCAAAATAACTTCCACCTATTTTCCCTCCATCTCTATTGTAGCAGATAGACAGACATGAGGAAACTTAGTCAACTAATGAAATTTCTCCTTTTGATCTAGAAGGCACCAGAGGATGACACTTCGCTGCTTCTGCTTTCTTTATATTTTGCTAAGGAATGCTCCACCTTCGAAACCTATCACAGCCCGCTTCCTCGATACTTTGCATCTTTATTAAAACAAAACTCACTGCATTCCTTACATTAGAAACTTTTAGGAAGGGATGGATGCACATGACAATCTTCACTTGTTGACACTCAGTGCTTCCTCGGTCCTTTGAAATATCATCTGGGACCCACCACAATCTTTATTTGGAAATTAGGCTCAAGATAGTTTCTTAGAGGTTGACATGTGGTGACCTCCACTGCTCTTGGAAAGATACGTGGCATCTTCTGCTTCTCCTTCTGGGGGTATGTGGTGCCTTCCACTTTCTTCGAGAATAGAGTAGAGAGGGACTTGAAGAGTGACACTTGGTAACATCTGCTGATTTATGGAACTTAAGCAAAATAAAATGATGCCTTCATGTGTTGAATGAAAACATTAGACCCACGTCTTCCCAAATGCTGACACATGGTGATCTCCACTATTTCATCAAAAGGGTAGTTTAGGGCCTCCACAACTACCACTTGGCGCTTTCTGCTCTCTATGCTACTTAGCTTGTTGAAAGTCTTTATCAAAAAGAAAATGTGGGTGCTCTTATGAAATGCAGATGCTAGCACGTGGTGCATTCCACTTAGCCATTATTAGGTACGTGGCACATTCTGTGATCTACCTAAAAGTTATAAAAGGGTGTTTGAAGGATGCCAACTACCCAGCTTGATCTCCCAGACATCGACACTTGGCGACTTCCACTTGAATTTGATACTTGGGCAAAAAGAGATGAAGGAAACAAAAAGGGGAAAAGGGATCCACTACCAGAGGGTGACACTTGACAGCTTCTGCTACACTTTGACACTTAGTCAAAATGAATCAGCCCTCTACTTCAAAATTCTACTGTGACGTCCAAGGATATGCAGGAACCAAAATTGCAGCACTTGAACCAAAAAATAAATTAAATACAACGTAGAGTAGGAAATTACTCTACAATTATTGGTGACCTCTAAGAATTTTGAGCCTACCCAAAAAGAACCTGACTCTCTCTCGATCAAAATTTCAAAATTTACAGCTTCAACAGTGCTGTTTGGAAGATAAACTACTCATGGCCAGATAATCCTTGCTCGCTCTGCAACTCAACAAAAGCCATATCCAAGTTGATGAGATCCTTGTGCGAAAAGGTTTGCAGGACCTAGGCAGTGGCTTTGAGCTTGAATTCTAGATAGAAAATAGGAACCATAATGGTTTCAACCTCTGGGGGTGAGGAATCATCCTACAGGCTTTGGAAAGCTATCTGATCCCTTTGTTTGGTGAGTAGCAGTGGTTCAAGTTGATCCACCATCAGCACCATCCTTGCATCTAGAAATGAGGAAGGGAGGCCTAGTTGCACCAAATATTCAATGTGGCATCTCATCTCACTGATGCCTTCTTTCACGACATCAAGACAACTTCTACAACTGTTGGCCACGACATTGTGATTGAGTTCTTCATTGATCCATCTCATGGCAGCCATTCTGTCAGGGATCCCCATGGATACCAATGTCACATCCCTTGAGCTATAGATCTTCTCTATTAATGAATGAGAGTCTATGACTCTCCTAGAGATCGTGGCTAGAGTGTTTTGTACTAGATTTTTTGCCCTTTTGCATAGTTGCTACACGTTGAGTAGGAAGGTGAAAAATGGCCTGAGCTAGAGAATCTCTAAAGAGATTCTCACCCATGCTGACTTGTAGAGCTCATTCACCAGTTGCACTACTTTAACACCTCTTGGCCTGTTGGCCAGCTCAATTGCTAGTTACATGGTCCTCTGCTGCTCTGCTTAAAACTAGGCTTGAAAAGCCGTAGCTTTGTTCTGTTCTTCTAGCAACCCTTACTGTGATTGGGTAACCTACAGTTAGAGTCCTTTGACTCTTCCCTAAAATGTTACATTTTACCTTCTTAGAGCTATTGCTGCATCCTTCGCAAGTGTAAGCTTCCTCTTCAATGAATCATTTTGGGCTTGAATTGCCTGTTGAGTCTGGAGGGAAACAATATCTTACAATTGTTTCTACAAACTAGCTATCTCATTGTCTTTCCTATTTATTTGTTTGACCAAACTATTATAGTTTGCCTTCTCCTGGGCCAAATCAGCCTCCATCTTTTGTAGTCTCCTTGATTTCTTCAAGTAATCTTCTATGACCATAGATGTGGATTTAGTCAGTAGCTCAAATTTGTCTTGAGGCCTGAACAGGGACATGTTAATGGCCACTGTGTTCATGGTGTAGTCTTTCGACTGCATTTGTTCACTCAGCCTGGCAATGTTGGGTGACAAATGGGTCACCATCAGTTGCTGTTGGATGGGGTCAAATTGTGACCTCAAATGTGGAACAACTGGCATTTTATTCTCCTTAATCCTCTTCTTCTCTAATTAGGCTTCTCTTGCCTTCCTAGTAGCATCAGCCTGTGCCTGGAAGGTGGAAGGGGATACAATATGTCCCCCTATGAAAGGAAATCCTTGCAACAAGCTATATTGGAGAGCCATTGGTTAGCTAGGGGTGAGTTGTAGGGGCATCTTTTTGGGGATAGAGGGAGAGAAATGGGGTAATGTGAGGGCATGAGGTGCTGATGATGGGGTGGCTTGTGAGATGGGAATGGCAGCAGTGGTAGGGGGTGTCATCTAACTGGGTGTAAGCGTCATGCTAACAGGGTGAGAAATAGATTGAGAGGGAGGAGGGGGAGGAATACTTACTTGAGGAGGAGTTGCAGTGGTTTGTGATGGGCATTGTGAAGGCTCCTCCTCCTTTAGATCTAATTGGAATTTCACCCTTATTCTTTTTTTGGGTGTCTCTACCTCCAGCTACATTTGTCTCCCTTCTACCTCTATTGTTGTCAGTGGCGCATGTGCAGAATTGGGGACTTCAATCACTCCCACTGATGGGGATGCCTATGGTGGTGAAGATACCATGCTTCCTTATTATTCTGTGGCCTCTGTAGCTTGCTCTGAAGCCTATAGTTGTTGGCTTGGTCCTGCTCCAGCTACTTGCTCCACCCCAAGTGTCGGTGATTGGCTTGTTTTTGGGCTAGAAATAGGGATGGATGCCATTCATCCCAAAGTTCTTCCCACCTTTCATCTGAGTCTACGTCTCTGAAGGCATGGGTGGTCTGGGAGATTTCTTGCCTATATTTCTAATAAGCCTCAATTTTATTTGCATCCCATCCTTTTTTCCTCAGCATCCTTCTCAAACCAGAGGTCATTCTGATCTTGGGATCATAATCCCTCTATTTATCATAGAAGGTCTCCCACAGCCTGTTCGATGGGAGAGGCAGGTTTGTAAGTTTAACATAGAGACCAGGGGTGTCTTCCACAGGAATTTTCTTGGTTTCCCAATAGGGGTGGCTCTCATGTGTAATCCTGGCTCCAATTCTATTTGTCCTCACTATGGAGGCTATGTAATCTGCTGGGTCATAAACCCACTTGTCCTTGACTAATAAGAATCTGAGGAAGGCCAACTTCCTCAGCAATACACTTTTAGCTTCTCTGGCTTCTAGGCTTACATTACCTGCCATCCATGGGAGATTATACATTCTCCTCTTCTTCTTCCCAAAACCATATTCATTATCAACCATTGACACCTATCTGGTGATTTCCAAGAATGTTAACTGAAGAGTCAAAACTTTTGGTAGCAACACTAGTTCCCCATAAAATCCATGGGCCCTTACGGTCATGTGATGGGCCCAAAAATAGAAAGCACATGGGATGGGATAACTAAACAGGAGATTTGTAACACTTGGGAATAGCTTGTTTATAATAGGGTCAGGGCTGAGGCAATGAAGAATAGGGGTGACAAATAATTCCTAAAAGTCATACCTGTCACTGGTTTTTGATAAAACATGTGTCCACACGGACATAGGAATGGTCCTTTGGGGGTCAAAGGCTAGGTCATAAAGGTTTAGGCTCATAAACTGGGAGAAGAGGTCAGGGTTCTAGTACATAATTAGATGAAATAGAAAGGATGATTACCTAAATATCCCCTTCACCCTAAATTGGATTAGCTGCTCCACTATTGAGAAGGCAAGGTGCTTAGAGAAGTCCAGATGATACTCCTACATTTTGTCAACTGTCTTTAGCCTAAAGAGGATGGCCATTTTCTCTATGTTTATCATCATGCCATCCTTCATGCTGAAGATGAGAGCTATCATCGATAGTGCGTCTTGGCTGGTAGGCGTGAATTGAGTTCTTGATGTCAAGAGCATGGGTACCATTATATCCCCATCAGCCATTTGTAACTCAAAAACCTTGTCTGATTGTTGATGTTCACCCACATCCTTTACATTTTATCAATGGTGGGGAAGGTGGTGGTACCATCATATTATAGGGAAAGCATGTCCCTAATAGCCTATGGGGTGACTTGTAGCATGAAGGGGCCTTGTTGAAGAGAGCAAGATTGTGGATGGAGCAAGTCCGTGCACAATTCAATTATATCTGGGCATAGGTGCATAGTTGGGATGATGAACTAAGCCAGTTGTGAGGTCTAGATCCTCATCTCAAATGTTTCATATTGCCTTGTCCTGGCTCTTTGCAGACACCTTTGGTGTGTCCCTTCTCTGAGGTTATTACTGCTATCTCTTTGTAGGGTTGGGTCCATAATCCCATCTACATAATCTTTTACCCTTAATGGGTCGCTGGTCTGATCGATTCCCAGGGCTTTTGTTCTTAGGTAGTTCCTTGGTGGTTGCACAGGAGTGGCAGCATATGACTTACTCACCAATAACTTGTCAAGATATCCCGGTGCCCCTACTCCTTATTGGGATGATGATTCTTCCGCCATCTCTATGTTTCTTGTATGATACCCTGGTATGAACTTTGCTCAAGATAAAAACACGCTTGCTAAAATAATTTCACTAGGCGCTAACAATCACAATGAAAAAGATATTTTCACAGGAATGCTTGAGAGTTTGTAAACTTTAACATTTTCTAAGGGATATTTATAAGCCTATCATGTCCCAAATAGTATTAACTTTGGGTGACCGTTAGCAAATCCTACTCAATCTTCAATAAATAGTGAGGCAAACATGTTATTTGGTGCAAGGTACCTTGGAAATCTCAAAATATTTGGGGAAGCATTTATTGTGGCAAAAATTATAGAATTAAAGCTTCTAAGACACTGACTCTGCGTTTAAAATGCTTATTTTTAAAGAAAAGTGGGAAAGCAAAAAACAAAAAACAAAACAATGTAGGAATGGGAACTACCTAACTACATTAATTACAAATCCTTATTTCCCTCCAGGATCAAAAATGAACCTTCCAATGTCTTGTTTATGACAAGCCAATTTGTGTTGCCATACTAGTGATTGCAATGGGTCTACCTTTGATGGGATGTCCTCTGCGCTGGCCACATGAATTTTTTTGCACTCGAACGAGTCTGAGAAAAATGTGTATTCGACACCTACAAACTCTTTTTATCCTTGAATGCCCATCGAATATTGGTTCTTTATGTTGTCAGGTGTCATCAAGAAATCATTGGCTATTAGTTCTTCACTCTGTACCTTTGGATAATCATTATTTTTCAGCTCATCTCCTTTTAATTTCAGCTTTATTGCATCAGCATGCTCCTTGATGACTTCATCCTCTTGAAAGGATAAATCTGAAGGCTAGCATTCCTTCTACATACTCTAATGAGTCTCAGAGCTATCTTCTCCATATTCAGCCAATTCATAGCCTTCTTGTAGGATAGTGTCATCTATCTCAATGGCTTGATCAAGGGAGTGTCCATGTTCTTCCATATCTTCTTGCAGAGTGAGAAAGAATTCAAAAATGATCTCCTCCTCATCAGAGGTGAAGACAAAAGCTTGTGACTTGTCCTTATGTTCTTTGAAGGGTGCTCCTATGGTGATTTCTTCCTCATTTGTACTCATGGAATCCTCTTGACTAGCCATGAATTGAGTGTACTCTTTTGCATACTCAATTGCTTCCTTCAAAATATATTCTTCTTCAAAAGGGGATGAAGAAGAAGGATGTGATGGAAAACAAGAAGCTTCTTGAATAAGGGTGGAAGGGACTTGAGGGGAAAGTGAGAGTTTGGGGTCCTCTTGACTTGCTGCTATCATAGACTCTACATTATTGGGGAAATGATCTTGACAAGTCTAACCTTGTTCATGAACAGGGGTGGCATATGTTTGATATGGGGTTTGTGGTGGTGGATATGAAGTTTGGTAGACTTGGTAAGGCTGGTTTTCATGAACGCTTAGCCTCTCTTCTAGAAATTTAATCAATCCACACACATCCAACATTTCGTATGTAAGCTCTTGCCAATTTTCCCTTTCAATGGGATCCCACTCACTTTTGATCAAGTCTATTACTTCCCTTACTTGATAGATGACCTGACAAGGAATTTATTGGCCATATCCCCTTCTGCTGTCAAGCTCTAACACATATTTTTTAAATCCAAACAAAGCTTTTTTGAAGGTGAAAATAAGTTCAGGTTGAGCATGATATGTGGCATATTAGGGAAACTGGTCATAAGATTGGTATAGCTCATAACCATCTGCATCCTTGTTACTTGACATGATTCTAGGAGAAGCTTGTTCTTGATCAAATACATAAGGAGAATAAGACTCATAGCTATGAGTGACAGAGTTATGCATACCAAAAGGTAATTCCTTGATGACATTTGCTTGATTGGTTGATGACTTAGAGTCATTGTGGGTGTTGCTGAAAAACCTCCAAAGGCTGATTGGCTGAAGAATACACCAAAATTCTTCAACTCATTGAAAGATCCATCCCACTAGGCATGCCAAAAAATGTTGATGGCATAAAATTGTGCTAGATCTTAACCAATCAATAATGGGAAGTTTCAAGCTGTGGGACAATATGGCTTGAAACAACCTCCAGATTTTAGAGAAGCTGGCCTCTTCTTTTGTATGGTTGTTGGGGAAAAGGGATAGGAGACTAAATAGAAATGCAAAATGTAGGAATTAGAAACCTAACTATGGTGATGCCCCTAAATGTAATCCTAATCCTAACCTGAGCACAGTGAGACTATTATATGATTCTATTACATTTAAGAGCAGACAAGTGCATGATTAATGTAAAAGATTGGAATAACAGAATTAAAGGCTCATAACAGGGGAGTCTTTTGATTAGATATAGGAATTATCAACAAAGGCATAGTGTTCAATCTTCTTATTAGAATCTTCCAATCACATAAGAGGCATAGAAGTCACGCACAGTTATGTAAAACTTCAGACTCTATAAAATGAGACAAAAGCAAATAATATTACCAATCATAACACTAGAAAATCTACTGCATAGACTACTTTTCAAATGACACAGATAACATCAACAAGGGCATAATGTTCAATCTTCTTATTAAATCTTCCAGTCATACAAAATATGTAAAAACACACACAGTCATATAAACCTTTCAACTCGAGAAGATGAAATAAAAGCAAATGATATTATTGGTCAAAACTCTGAAAATCTAAAACTATAGAATTTCCCCCCTTTTAGTTTTACAATTCCTCTTCTTTTATAGACTCAGACTCCCAGACAAATAATTTTTGAAATTTGGCACATTCAATGCCTTGGATACATCCTAATTCGGTGCATTCAATGCCTGGGATAGGCCATGTTGGAGAAGAGTAGCTGCCCTAATTATGACATGTCAATTCCTATATGGTACCTTTCTTCATGCCTAATTTTTTTTATTTCATCACCTATTTTGGTCGCTCAATTGTCTACTCTACCTCTGTTTATAGGGGATAAATAGATAGCATCTTCAATGCTTACAAGCCCCAAAAATCTACTCAGTGCACTGTTCTATCTATTCATAATAACTTCTACCTATTTTCCCTCCATCTCTGTTGTAGCAAATAGACAGACACGAAGACACTTAGTCAATTTATGAAATTTCTCTCTTTTTGATCTATAAGGCATCGGAGGATGACACTTGGCCGCTTCTGCTTTCTTTATATTTCATTGAGGAACACTCTACCTTTGACATCTATCACAGCCTGCTTCCTTGATACTTTGTAGCTTTATTAAAACAAAACTCACTACGTTCCTTGCCTTAGCAACTTTTAGGAAGGGATGGATGCACGTGGCAGTCTTCACTTGTTGACACTCGACACTTCCTCGGTCGTTTGAAATATCATCTAGGACCCACCACAATCTTTATTTAGCAATTAGGCTCAAGATGGTTTCTCAGAGGTTGACACATGGTGACCTTCATTGCTCTTGGGAAGATACATGGCATCTTCTACTTCTCCTTCTGGGGCTATGTGGTGTTTTTTACTTTCTTCGGGAATAGAGTAGAGAGGGACCCGAAGAGTGACACTTGGAAGCATCCACTACTTTATGGCACTTAAGTAGAATAAAATGACGCCTTTATGTGTTGAATGAAAGCATTGGACCATGTATTCTCATATGCTGACACATGATGATCTCTATTATTTTGTCAAAAGGGTAGTTTAGGGCCTCTGCAACAGCCACTTGGTGCTTTCTTCTCTCTATGTTGCTTAGCTTGTTGAAAGTCTTTGTCAAAAAGAAAATGCAGGTGCCCTTATGAAACACGGATGCTGGCATGTGGTGCATTCTACTTAGCCATTATTAGGTACGTGGCACATTATGTAATCTTTCCAAAAGTTACAAAAGGGTGTTCAGAGGACGCTAGCTGTCCAGCTTGATCTCCCAGACATTGACACTTGGTGACTTCCACTTGAATTTGATACTTGGGCAAAAAGAGACGAAGGAAACAAAAAGGGGAAAAGGGATCCACTACCCAAGGGTGACACTTGACAGCTTCCACTGCACTTCGATACTTAGTCATAATGAACCAGCCCTCTACTTCAAAATTCTACCATGACATCCAAGGATACGTAGGAACCAAAATTGCAGCACTCAAACCAAAAAATAAATTAAATATGACGTAGAGTAGGAAATTACTCTACAACATCTTTGAAAGATAATTATCCTTTGCCAATTATGGATCAAGTGCTTCAAACAGCGATAGGTTCAGAGATGTTATCAATGCTGGATGGCTTCTCAAGATATAATCAAGTTGAAGTTGGTGAAGCAGACCAACACAAGACAGCATTCACCACACCTTGGGGTACATTTGCATATAGAAGAATGCCTTTTGGCTTGATAAATGTTGGTGCTACCTTTCAAAGAGAAATGGATCTAGATTTCAAAGATGAGATTGGTAAATTCATAGTGGTATACCTTGATGACTTGACTATCTTTTCAAAGCGTTGATCTGATCATGTACGCTACTTACAACAAGTGCTAAAGCGCTACCACTAGAATGGTATTTCCTTGAACCCTAAGAAGTCTATTTTTGGAGTAACAAAGGGGAAACTCCTTAGACACATTATGTCAAAATAAGGCATAAAGATTGACTCAGATAGAGTCAAGTCTATTCAAGAGCTTAATTTGCCTACAAGCAAAAATGCTGTTCATTTTTTCTTCGAAAAGGTGAATCTCTTACAGAGATTCATCCCCAAATTTGCTGAGAAGACTAGACACATTATGAACATGATGAAAGGGAAGACCATATTCAGCTGGACTAAAGAAGGTAAATCAACATTTCAAGATATTAAGACTACCATTGTTCACGCTCTTACCTTGGTTTGTCTAGATTACAACAAAGATTTCATCATATACAGTTATGCGTCTGAACATACTCTTTCAATAATTCTTGTTCAATAGGACAAGGAAGGTATGGAATCTCCTATCTCTTTCATGAGTTTCCCTCTCAAAACCCATGAGATGAAATATTCAAATGTAGAGAAGCATGCTTATGCATTGGTGAAAGTATTCAAACATTTTTGAGTCTATATTCTAAATTCACACACTATTGCCTTAGTTCGTGACACTACAATCAAGTCTATATTAACTCAGTAGGAGTTTGGCACAAAAAGAGGTAATTGGATTGCAAAGATCCAAGAGTTTGATCTAGATGTCAAGATGATAAATCTGGTCAGGGGTAAAGGCCTATGCCAATTAATTGCTGACAACAAGCCAGAAGATACACAACATGAAGAAGCTGAAGTGGAAGATACTCCAACAGTCCTTTTTGTCTCCACTACCAATGAGTGGTATTTAGGTATCACTTATTTACTTACTTATGGTGAATGTCCTGCTCATTTTTCTTACAAAGAAAGGAGGACTATCAAGTTGAAAGCTACCAATTTTGTCCTTTGGGACAACGGCTTGTATAAGAGAAGCATAGATAGAGTATTCCTTCACTGTGTAGACAAAGAGAAACAAAGCCAAATTTTAAAATCTTTCCACAATCTAGCTTGTGGATGAAATTTTTTTTCTCCTGTAACTGCTCACAAGATTCTGCGAGCCAGGTATTACTGGTCAACTCTTTTCCAAGATACACATAAGTGGGTGAGAAAATGTGAACTCTGTCAGCAATTTGTTGGAAGACCCAAGTTAGTTGCTATGCCTCTCAAGCCAGTGATCATAGAAGAACCTTTCCAGCAATGGGGGATTGATTTTATTGGGACAATAAACCCATCTTCAGGTGCTGGACATGATTATGTCCTTACATCAATTGACTATTTCACCAAGTGGGTAGAAGCAATCCTAACTAAGCATGCTACTTTGGAAGTTGTATGCAACTTCCTCAAAGAGAATATCATTTCCAAGTTTGGAGTTCCAATCAAAATTGTTACTAATAATGCAACTTGTTTCACCTCCCAAGAGATTACACAATTCTATTTCCATTATGGAATTATACTCTCTCACTCTTCTGATTATTTTCCATAAGGGAATAGACAAGCTAAATCCAACAATAAGAACCTGGTAGCTATCATCAAGAAGCTAACATATGACAATCAAAGAACATGGCATAAAGCATTGGTTGATACTCTATGGGCAGATAGAATCACACCAAAGAGAGCAATTGGTATGTCTCCTTTTCAACTTCTTTATGGTATCAATGCTAAGATACCAATCACCTTAGAATTGCCAGCCTTGAAATTGGCAAAGGCAATTGAAGATCAGACATATGAAAGCTCTTTTGATAAAAGAATCATGTGCTTGACTGAGTTGGAGGAATAGAGAACCATGGTGGTGGATAGAATTGCTACTCATCAAATTTTGGTAAAGAAACTCTTTGACTAGAAGGCTAAAAATTGTGATTTCCAAATTGGGGATCAAGTCCTGCTGTGGGACAAAAGGAGAGAACCAAAAGGGATGCATGGAAAGTTTGACTCCCTTTGGAGAGGCCCATTTATAATTCATCAGCACATTGGTGAAAATATATTTCTATTAAAATATCAAGATGACACACTCTTTTCTCTGCCCCACAATGGGCAACATGTGAAACACTTTAACTCTTGAAGTATCAGATCATTGCATCTGTATATATGAATATTTGTATATTTTTTAATTCTATTTTGTTTTATTTGTTTCCTTTTTTATGCCTTTCATTTCTGGGTAAGCATGACTCCATAGCCCAATGGTACACATGAAGACATTGGAGATTATAGATTCTACTCCCTTCAATTCTTTTTTACAATTGATAGAAGTTCCCCAACTAGAGCTAGTTGTTGTCCCCCAAAAATATCACTCATTTTTGGAATAACATTTGAACTATTTTGGTCCTACAGACCAAAATTGTCTCTTCCCTTTTTTAAATTTGTCTTGGGCATTCAAATTCCTCATTTTTCAATCTTCTCAAAAATCTACGGACTCTACAGGCTTGAATCTATGGACTCTACAGGCTTGAATCTACGGACTCTGTAGGCTTGAATCTACGGACTCTGTAGGAAAAGAAAATCTACAGACTCTACAGGCCAAGTTCAACGGGCTTCACAGGTTAAAATCTATAGACTCTTTCAAGGTTAGAGAAAACTATAGACTTGGTTTCTATAGACTTTGCAGGCAAGTTCATTTCTATAGGTTCAAAGGCTTTTGTAGGTAGATTCAATCAAAAGAATCAATTTCTAACACTTAGTCATTTTTAGGATTGGTTCAGTGCCTTGGTTCAATCAAAAATCTCCATCAGCAAGCATCTAATCAAAGGAGGCTTGAACCATTTAAAAATTGAACAACTTTGGTTCAAAGGTTCAACGAGTTCAAAGTTCAAATGGTTTGTCAGTCGGTTCAAGGCTTTGTTTGAACCGTTGAACCAAAGCTTGGTTCAATGGTTGGTTCAACATCTTTTGGTTCAAAGGTGGGTTCAAACAAATGGTTTAAAGGTGGGTTCAATCAAGTGGTTCAATGATTCAGTTCATTTGATTGGTTCATCGGCTTGAACCATCGGCTTGAACCATTTTGGTTCAAAGCTTGGTTCATCGGCTTGGTTCAATGGATTGGTTCAACGTTTTGGTTCAATCAAATGGTTCAACGGCATGGTTCAACCAAGTGGTTCACTTAGATGTTTCAAAGGAGTGATTCAATGTAAAAGTTCAAAGAGCCTCTTGAAGGACAAGTACCCTTGCGGAGGGCACTTGGTCGACAAAAACACCCTTTGGAAGGGTCATTTTCAAAGAAGGCCACAAAGGTAATTCTTTCAGATTTTTGTTTAAGGAATTCAAAAAAAAGACTAAGGTAGACAAAGGCAAAATTAATTTGGAATTTTTGTCTGAAGGAATTCCTTTAGACAAAAAGTTTGAAGGAATTTGGTAAAGTAGCTGTGGGCAGAAAGCCCAAAGAAATTTACAAGAAGACAAACAAAACAATTCTATAGACTTTTTGTCCACGAGAAAATGCCTGCAGGAATTATCCGTGGGAAAAGCCCAAGAAAAGCCTATGGGAATGTCTGTGAAGACTCTAAGGAAAGACCACCAAATGAGCTCGAAGGGTAGGTGCTCTTGTGGGGGACTCTCAGCTGCCAAATTGAAGGACACTTCCTTGAAGCTGAAAGGTCATCTTCCCTTCGGGAAGACATGAAACAAGAAATCTGAAGGAATAACTCAGCTACCTACCAAAATAAAGAAGCCCAAAGGCCATTCAAAGACCACTCAAAGGGAAAATACCCTTATGGGGGGCTCTTCCCAACCCAAATTAGATCATTTCTTAAGGCTCAAAAGGGTAGGTTCTTTCTAGAAAAGTGCCAAATAGAAAAGCTGAAGGACCAAGGGGTGACGCACCCGAAGACGTCAAATTCAAGATAATGAACTATCCATTGAAAACATATTAATGAGTGCACGAACATCAATTTCAAAGCTCATAAAATAACTGTTGATCCTCGTAATCTACAGACCCAAATGCGTTCATAGGCTTTAAGGCCCAAACCAACAAAAAGTGAGGAAGGAACAGAACAAAAAATTGAATCCAGGACTGATTCAATTAACCAAAAAAAGAGGAATGATGAAGGATCAGATCTCTAGGTGGACATTAAAAGTTGCAAACTTTCAATAAGTGTGACTTGTTTCTATACATTGAGAAAAACAAATGGGTAGATGCCCCTAATTTCCAGCCTATCTTCCTAATAGTTTTCAACGCTATATATATGTATGTATGTAGATGCGTATGTGTGTGTGTGTGTGTGTGTGTGTGTGTGTGTGTGTGTGTGTGTGTGTGTGTGTGTGTGTGTGTGTGTGTGTGTAATTAAAACATATACCTAGAGCCTTTCCCCAAATAATTTCATGATATTAATCATGGAAAAATTAGCAAGCAAACCAAATCATCTACATGATATAGATCATAGAAAATAAAAAATAATTGTGAATGATATTGATCATGACACAAATCAAATAGGAATGTAGAATAAATAGAGTGAACAAGGAATGAACACTGATCCTACATCAATCACACCATATAAAAATACAACAAATGAAACAAGACAAACTAAGCACACATAGTGAAAAAACATGATGTGTTACTATTCTCGAGTCCTTCTTGAAGAGGCTATTTAAGGGACTATCTTTTATTGTAAATGGATCTCTTTTTGACAATCAGAATGAAACTCTACCCAAATTAAAAGGCATTACTGAGACTTTGAGCTCAATTTTTTAATCATATTTTGTTATTGGAATAAGAAAGCAAGTGATTTTTTAGACTTTGTGCTGTGATATCTTTGTTGTTGAAGAAACTGTTCTTATGTCTTTTTCCTTAATATATCTTCTGTTCCTTTAATTCAACAAGCAAAATTAGTGACATTAGTTAGGAAGGTGTCTTAAAGAGTCAGTTTTGGAGAGACTTTGTGCCCTCATAATTGCCTTTAGTGTGTTTTCTTTTCATTTCTGTGTAAAGGACCTTGGGACGACTTTATGCCCTCATTATCCTTCGTATCTCACTCTTGAGTAATTCAGGTGGAGACTTTGTGTTGCATCTCGATTTGCTGGTTACTACGTCCCTAGTTACATTTTTCATTTACTACCAAGAGTATTCTTGTGGTTTGTTGAATATTACTTTTGAAAGAAGAGGAGTGGTGTCTATCATTTCCCTTGAGTTTTTCCTTTGATTTGCACGCATCATCTCTGAAGAAAGAGAGATGGATGGTTTGTCCTACCCTTGAGTATTATTTTCTGTTTATATATATATATATATATATATATATATATATATATATATATATATATATATATATATATATATATATATATATATATATATAGCATACCTATAGGGAACCTCTTCTTGATGAGAGGAGAGATCAGTCCCCTTTTGATGTGGTAAACCTACACATTTAGATGACTAATCTTCCTACTTTGGCTGGTCAGACCTATTTTGTTTATCAGTATGCTGATCGACAAAATATTCAACCAATAGACCTCACCATTTCTAGATGTATGTTTGTGAATTCATCATTTTGTAGGGTGTTCTTGCCAATTTATAGAACATTCCCACTATTTGATAGGTCAATATCACTATTTATAGTGATATCACCATTTGACTAGGTGATTTCCACCAATATTGGTGATATCACTGATTAAGGGGTGATCTTGTCATTTTGACTCAGGGGCCCACCAAATATTTGGTGAAATTGCCATTTTTGATGGAAAATTTACCATTATCGAGGGTGACCTTGCCATTTACAAATTTATACAAACAACAAGATCACTAATCTACCTATTAAATGCAATACATATAAAAATAAATACCAAAAAAGGGTACTTACCGATGGTTTGCTCCCCTATGGTCTTTGATACTCTTGAACACACTTGCCAAGGTGTTAATGATATGGGATATTAGCCATCTTTCTTAGCTCTATCATGCAAAAATCTTAGAGATCTAGATTACTATAGCTAGGGGTGCAAATGAATAATTTTTGCCCCTAGGGATAAAATTATAGTAAAATTTTCAAACTTTTCACACCCTAGGCCTATATTTAACCCATTTATCTTCCTTGGGCTATCATTTAAGCCCCGTTTATCCATTTTTACCATGTTTTCTTCTATTTGCTTCATTTTTCATCCTTATTTGTTGAATTACATGATTATTCTTCTTTTAATTGAGGGCTAAACCATCAAAATAATTTTTTCTATCCTACCCTCAAGGGAGCATCATAGGCTGCCCAAAATCTATTTACACCATTTTCATAACCTTGTCTCTTAGTGATTCATGAAAAATTTAGTAGAAAGTGGGAGTGAGTTTATTTCTTCTAATTATAATGATATTTTTATTATTTGAAAAGATGTTACTTTGACTAAATGTTTACTATGCCTTCTTAAACAGGAGTAAAATGTAGACATCTAATTCCTATCACTATTATGCTAAAATTGCAAATTAGAGAAATATTCTACAATAATGCACAATTTGGACCAAAATCACCAAAACACTCTAAATCATCTGCACACATCACATGTAGGTGCCAATTCTTATCTATTGATCCATGATTTTGGCAAGACATTTTATAGAATCATTATAATTTCTTAGTTCACTGTGAACCAAATTTTGATATGCAAAATGACATCCTAGACCACTAAAATCTTCTAATTCAATCACACGTGTCACATAGATGTGTCAATTCAAATCTATAATATCCTAACTAGGATATTACCCTATACACAATTGACATCTTTTTATGATTATACTCTAGTCAAATTTTGACTCATTAAAATAACATTTTTGACCAGGTTGATTAAATGGGCAACCAATCTGTAAAGAATTATAGAAAATTAATTAAAATCATTTATTTAAATTAAAACCAAATTAGGGGATTAAGAGGAAAATCCATGAAAGTTTTTGAGTATCTATTTATTGGAAATTCATTATTGAAATATACATCACTCATGACATCATCATAGGAGTGTCATCCATAAAGCATTAATGGAGGAAAATATTAGGATTAAGCTCTCCCATGCCTCATTAATGATCCATTCTTCCAAATATTGATGAAATATTCTAATTTATCCACACATATCACATGCATGTGTCAATTCATGTATATAATATCCTAAATAAGATATTACACTATACACAATTAACATCTTTTTATGATTATACTCTAGTTAAATTATGACTTAGTAAAATGACATTTTTGACCAGGTTGATTAAACATGCAACCAATCTCTAAAGAATTGCAGCAAACTAATTAAAATCATTTAAGCAAATTAAAAGCTTAAGTGGAAAATTCATGAAAGTTGTTGAATATCTATTTACTAGAAATTCATTATTCAAATTTGCACCACTCATGACATCATCATAGGAGTGTCATCCACAAGGCATTAATGGAGGAAAATATCAAGATTAAGCTCTCCCATGCCTCATCAATGATCAATTATTCTAAATATTTATTACCATATTTATTGCTTTTCCCTCCAAGATTAAATCAATCCACGACCACACATCTTGATCTCAATATGGATGGTCACGGTTGATTCTAAAAATTTAATAAAAGCTATAAATAAATGAGCCAAGACCATAAATTTTAAGCTATTTTTGTGTAAACTTATTATGAAAAAATACCTTCAAAATAAGCTTCAATTGAGTAGTGTTAATATGCAAAAATAGTGCTATATAAGCTTAATTCATTAATCCAATTAGACCAAATCAAAGAGCCAAATACATTAGTGAACTAATATATGATGTAGGTGCATGCTACACCATATTGACAAAGACTTGGAATGCCATATCTAGACATAAGCATGCTTCTTGACCATTTTTGAAGGAGAGTCTCTATTTGGAAGGTATGGATTGTCTTTCATAATAAGTTTGTTGAATTCATTAACACCACCCTTTGAGGGAGTAGGCTTAACACATTAGTTCTTTATGCATATTTTGAGATTCATTGACTAATGCATGGACTAAATTGTTTCATAATTATATTATAAATTATTCTTACTCCCATTTATTCCTCCTATTTTATTCTAATTACTTTGTTTTTAACCTCATTTACTGAATTATGTGATTATTCTTCTTCTGATCGAGGGCCAACCCATCAAAATAATTTTTTCCATCCTCCTATTGAGGGGCATCATGGGCCACCAAAATTTTATTTGGGACATTTTTTTAATCCTATTTCTCCATGACTCATGAAAAATTTAGTGGGAAATAGGAACAATTTTATTTATTCTAATTATAATCATTATATCAAGCTTTTTATTATTTAAAAAGTCCTTGTTTCAACCAAATATCTCTCCATGCCTTCTCATATAGGGGAAAATGTAGACATATAATTACTATCACTATTGTGATAAAATTGAATATTAGAATGATATTCTGAAATAACACATAATTTGGACCAAAATCATTGAATCAGTCTAAATCATTAGTACACATCACATGCAGGTGCTAATTCTTGTATATTGATCCATGATTGGGGCAAGGCATTTTATAGAATCATTATCTTTTATTAATTTACTTTGGGTTAAATTTAAACCATGAAAAATGACATATTGGACAACTAAAATCTTCTAATTTAGCCCCACATGTCACGTGCATGTGTCATTTCACATCTATAATACCCTAACTTTGGTATTACCCTGTACACAATTAACATCTTCTAATTATACTCCAGTCAAATTATGAATCAATAAAATGACATTTTTGACCAGGTTAATTAAATTTGAAATAAATTTACAAAGAATTTCATAAAACTAATTAAAATCATCTAATAAAATCAAAACCAAATTAGGAGCTTAAGTGAAAAGTCCATGAAATTTGTTGAATATCAATTTACTCAAAATTCATTATTCAAATTTACATCACTCATGACATCATCATAATAGTGTCATCCATAAGGCATTAATAAAGAAAAATATCAGTATTAAGCTTTACCATGTCTCATCAATGCTCTATTCTTCCAAATATTGATGACCATATTTATTACTTGTCCCTCCAAGATTGAATCAATCCATGGCTAGACATCTTGATCTCAAGATGGATGGTCATGGTTGATTCTAAATATTTTAGAAAAGCTATAAATAAGTGAACCAAAACCATAAATTTTAATCTATTTTTGTGTAAAATTATCATGAAAAAATACCTTCAAACAATCTTCAATTGAGTAATTTTATTATGCAAGAATATTTCTTGAGAAACTACAAATCATCCCTCAAATTGACAAATCTAGGAATTGTTAACTACTAGACTTGCACTCTTGTGAACGTAGTTTCAATCCTTCAAAGTATGAATTAACATAGAGAAAATATTAAGTTATGGGTAGAATAATAGGTGTATTTAATCTATTTATTATAAAGGCTATATCCCCTTGATGTATCAGTTAGGATCTCTACTCTACACTACCAGCTTTCAAGGGAAAAGAGAAGAAGGTAAACTGAAAGGAAAACCTATCTAATTGAGGTGATACACCAAAATGTGTCCTCCACTTGTCTAATATTAAATAATAAGGGTAAATAAGAAATAATCCTGATGTAACTTATAAAATGAGAGTCTCCAAACAACAATGTTTCACATAGGGGCTTGGCTTGATGCATGATCTAAGGCAATAGTCAATGTCTCTCAAAGACACTAAGGAAGGCTCACACTTGCCATATATACAAGATGATTTAAGCACATTATGAAAAATAAAAGGATGAAATAAAACCTAAAAATAGGTAAATATGAAAGGATAATATGATAATAATGTACTATCAATCTCATTCATCAGCTAACCATTAACATACACTAAATACAAGCTTTGAGGAGGCTTGAATTTAGTCTTATTTATTAAAAATAGTCAAGTAAAAACATTTTTTGATCATGGAATTAAAAAAAATTAGGTTAATTATTGTTTTCATTTCCAAATAGAGGATTAAATATAGTGATAATGAGAAAGGAGAGAGAAAGACAAAGTAAATCCTTAAAACTAGGAGATGAAACCTTCACCAGGTCCTTTTTAAACTCCAATGTAGCACTTCCTTATTATTATATTTTATTCCTTATATAAAATTGGATTTTGGATTCATGTTGAATTTTATTATAATCATGAATAATTATTGAATAGGTAATCAACCTTGATTGGTGGAGTTTGACCAATAATAATGCCTAAATCCTTGCCAAGGAACCCTATACTCTTGGTTAAAAGCCCTTTTTGAAGAATGAGTCTTCCTCATAGAAATTAGGTATTCAAATATCATTAATGTATCCATTTTAAAAATATTTAAAGCCATTAACGAGGTATTTACACTTTGAAATGGTTGTTGGAAGACTCTGTAAGTTGGTTTTGACTTTGTCTTCCTTGACTAGGAATTAGAAGGATAAGGTCTTTTCAAGGTTGTTTAAGACTCTTTCAAGAATTTAAAAAATTATTAAAATAAAATTATGACTTATTAATACTATTAAATTTTCATGTAAATAAGGACAAACCTCAGTAAATTATTTTGAAATGTTTTTATGCATCAACTTGGTGCTTTGCTCACTTGACTCCTTAGGCAAAGAGGCATAGGAGAGAGAAAATTGGTTTTTTCATTGAAAATGAAAAAAATACACCATGTATGGATTATAAACATGAAATAATTCCTAAAAAAAGTCATTTGGAGCCATCAATTAATCCAAAAGATGCAATTTTACTCATTTTGCTTGCTTTTTTTCACATTCTTTATAGCCCTAAAAACTTATAAAGCTCATTGTATAGATAAAATATGAAACATGAGAACATATTTGAGTACCATATATCCCATTAAAACTCCTCTCAAAATTTCATAATCCAAATCCAAGTGAAATTACTCCTTTTCTATGATTTCTCTCTCCAATTAGGCCTAATTAGCCCTCAGAGGCCTATAAAGTATAAATATTACTCCAAAGAGATACCACACATGTGAAATAACCCAGAATAATGTGATTAAATTTACATAGGATATCACCAAATTCCATGTCAATTTTTGGGTCCTAAGCCCTTGTGGAAGTATGCAAACCAAGAAATCACTTTGTCACTTAGTCTCATTTTGTACTTGTTTGAGACTGACTTGGAAAACAAGCCTTGTTTGATCATTTACATAATCTATTTTGCACATTTTTGGGATTAAATTTTTATGAAACATACCAATTGACATAATTTAATGATTATGAAGTTCTCCCTTTCTTTGAACAATTGTAAAACACCAAAAAAAATGAAAAATAGGGTATTTATGATAGTTTGTACAACTAAAAGTACATAAAAATTACATGTGAAGAACAAAATTGGAATCTTAAACAACATAAAATAGGTATTATGATAAAAATATGTAATAATATGTGAATTTGAGGTCCATTTTCATTGATTGGTCACACTTATGGTTTTAAAAGGGTTTAAGACATGTTTGGGGTCTTAATGATTATTCATAAAGAACAGACCACCAAATGACATCCTTCCACTTGTAAAAACTTCTTGAATTATTAAATAACATATTAAAAATGGATCATCTGCCTATTAAAATATTTAATGATGGTACAAGTATGTGAAATTGCTCCTTGGGTGTCATCCAGCTTCCTTGAACTTGAGAAAGGTCAAATTTGAGTTTTAGACCTCACAACTTAAACTCACTACTAGGAGATGTTCATACACCTCTAAAAAAATATTATTAATTATTCCACATGCTTTGGTTATGATAAATACCCCTATGTATACATTTGGTGTACTGGTTAGGGGGTCTTGGGTTTTAGCCCTATCTCCTTCTTGCTAGCCCTCAAGGGTGTTTAAATTAAAAATTGAGATTTGGTGCCTCATGAAAATGTATGGATAAATTTTATACATATTTTTAATACCACAAGGACCATCCATGATGTTTTATATGCCTACTTTGTGTTTAGAACTCAAACAAGCCCCTTGGTCTCATGACTGCTTCTTGCCAATGGAGTGGGTAAGGTCTAAGATAGAAAGTGGGTATGTATGATATTAGTATGGAATTGAGGTGAACATTATTGTATTTTTAAAATCATAAAAACCCCTTTTATCAAATAAAAATGTGTGATTGTGCCCATAAAACCATCAAAACACCATCTTTCCTTAAGATTGGCTAGGTCTACCTTTGTGTGTTAAGGAAAAGAAGGTTATCTTGGGTTTAAGACCTTAAAACTCACTTTATCATCAAAAATAGCTATTAAAAATGTCTTAAATGATATATTAAAGTGATCCATGATGATTATGTATAAGCATTTACCTCTCAAATAGGTCCAAACCATTGAGTTTCACCACTGAGGGTTTGCATGCAAACAAGCATTATTGACGCTAAAGGTCAGTTTTGAGTGTTTATCTCATTATCCCAATGTATGAAAATTTATGTAGGAATTCATGGAATATATATATATATATATATATATATATATATATATATATATATATATATATATATATATATATATATATATACATTCTATCACAATATTAAGCATCAAATTATTGGTGAATAACATGTTCTATCACCTTGTTTAAGTGGAACCTTCAAGTCACTAAATGATTGTGTTAGAAAACTATGTATATCGACTGCATTCTAACCTCAAGATCTTTAGATGGAAATGGATTACAAATATTTAAACTATATAATATATCCTTTATATTAATTTATAACACCCAATTGACTTTAATCATAACACCTATCCATATCTCCACTCTTCCCTTTGATTGACTTTAGGTCATTAGATGATTATAGGCAGAGATTTGATGTGTTTGAATATTTTGAGTAGTAGGGATTTACCAATGATCTTAACCTTATTATGAAAATTAAGACTAAAATATTATACCCTTTGTATACATATATTGGCTTGAGAGAGCCACTTTACCTCAAAGTCTACAGTTTAGAGTCAAAAGAAAAGTATAACCCAACTGTAGGTGATCTTTTAGGGTATTTAAGCATTAGGCATTATCATTTAGAAATTAGTATGTTCATCATGTTATGTTTCTTGAAGAATAAAAATAAAATTAATTAACTTCATAATATGACAATGTATGTAAACTAATCAATGACATTTTCAAGTCTCATTTACTTTTAGGTACAAATCGTACACCATACTGTAGGTTGATATTTGACTATGTACTTCATCCCAAGACTATCTATGACTATCTAAGTGACCTAGTTTCTCTTTTATGGGTTATAATATATATTCATCTGCATATAAATTAATATTTTCATGTATTAGGCTTTATTTTATTTTCCTAAGGTGTTGATTTGGTCCATAACAAGGACCTACAGTCTTGAGGCTTGTAGATCTCATTTACTTGTTTTAGGACTACAAAGAGCCCTCTTGAGTTATTTAACCTCATAAAAAATTTTAATACCACAAATCACTTCTTATAATTCCTTAAATTATCCATAGAGTATATGAAAATCATATGACACCTTCAACTCACTTAACTCACAGATCATTATGACAAGCATATGACTGTAGGCAGAGGTTTTACTGTTTCTTTAGATGTAAGTGTCATTCAAGATGTAATTATACCTATAAAGGTATATTATGTTTACTTAAAACTATAAATATCTCTTGAAAATAAAATAAACTACTTCATCATCTCATAAACAAGATCTCACACACTAGCATATGACTTACCGTGTCATTAAACCATAGTTCTAGGTCAATATTAATTCTTGTACAGATTGTAGGTGATTATCTTGGTTTCTATTCAATTTGAAAACTTTATTTATTATTTAAATAAGTCACGATTGAACCTTACATAATCTCAACAAGTACTTTGTATTTAACTTGAACTTATACACAAGAAGTTCACATTGCATAGGCAATTATGTATGCTAAAACTATATGGCTATAGGTGGTGACTGGTACTTTGTATGGACTATAGGAAGAGATAAATTTAACCTACCCTAAGGCTGAAAATATGCCAATCTCTCTTTAAATATAATTTATATCTCATACCCTGAAAATATACCAGTCTTCCTCATGGTGATAACATGATGTTCCTTCAAATATCCCTTTAGATATGACTGATAACTGTAGGTAGCTATTTCTGCCCATTGTATAGACTAAAGAGGGATATGATATTGGTTACAAGAGATAAAAGTGAATAAAATACCTCTATTGACTTTCCATAATCCACACTTAACTTTAATAAGCATCAAATTTGCCATAACAAGTTTGAAGTTCATGGAAACAATAAATAACATATTACTTTAAACAATCCTAACCTTAAACTCTGCTAAACTAAGTTCTAAGGAGGTTTTCTTCATGGTATTGCTGTAACTTAGAGCTTAACTAAATAATATAATATTATTTCAATTATCTTAGATAAATTTTAAGGTTCATCTAAAACCTCATAAATATATTATGAAGACACCAAGTCCCTTGAAGGTCTCTGAAATTAGTAGCATAGTCATACATAGTCCCTACTATGTTATTTAGGCATTTGAGGACCCCAAGAGGTCATTTATTCTCATAGTTCCACTAGTCATCTTTAATACTACTATGAACATTATAAAATAATATCATGCTTTGGAAATAAACCTCTATTGCTCATAATATCTAACCAAGGTCCTATAATCTACCATGATATGCTTCTCACCTATTGCTAAGAATGCCTACAAGAGAGACTTTGATTTTTTAAAAGAATAGTCCTAAAACCATACATGGAATTTCATTAAAAAATGAATAAATACTTACCTTTTATAATCACTTCAAGATCATGAAAATTCATTGAGATGCTTTCATACACTGAGAATGTCATTAGACCTGCTACTGTACCTTGTGGAAGGGCTAAATGACCACCCAAGCTATCTCAAGAGAGACCTTTTCAAAACTAGGGTGACTAAATTTTATTATTTAATGAAAGAGATGTATTTTACCTAAAAATTTATATTGAAAAATCTTGAAAATGAATACATTCAACTGATGTATAAAAATTACTCAAAAATTGCCAAAACTCAAGTCAACATAGGCACCAATTTCTTGTCAAAAAGCCTCTTATCAAGGAAAATTAGATGATGATTAAAAAATTACAAATTTAATATTCAAACTTTAAATAATCCCCAGAAAACCATGTTTATCCATCTATCTCTGAAGTGAATAAATGGAGATAAACCTGTACCTTATCTAGATGACTAGGTCATAGTGAACCCCTTACACTCTTAGAGATTGTTTATAAATATGGGGGAATAAATATAACAAAAAATACTACTAAATTTAAGGTCATATTTCCCCCTATAATTTACCAATATATTTGGACCTAAATATCTATCTCTTGCTTATATTGAGCAAAAATTGATGGCCCTTTTAGAGCTGCCAAGGAGGTCGATATGAGAGATAAATTATTTTTATTAATTTTGAGACATGAAACCTATTAAAATTCATTTTTTTAACCTTATAATATGAAATTAAGGTCATTAATATACTTTCCAGCTAACAACCCTCTAAAAACCTATATGGATGCCTCAAAATGGCCTATTTTAGCACTAAAAATGCCATAATTACTTAGGAGACCTGATTAAAATTCTATAAAAAGTGTTAATAAGGCCTAAAAATGTATTAATATATACACAATTATGAAATTAATATTATTTTTAATAATATACTATCATTACCTTGTAAAACCTTCTCTAAAAATCATAAAATGGTCTATAATGCATACAAATGAGGCATAAAGTTAGTCTAGAAAGTCATCAACCTGATTGATCATATGTAAGGCATGAAATGATATACTATGAGACCTATAAATACACTCTATATTATTTTTTACCATTGAAAATATCTTTAAAATACCAAAAGGAGACTAAACAAGCACAAGCCCATGATGAATAAAACCTCAAACCTATCCAATCAACCTTAAAAATTTGCTAGTCAAGGCTTTAAGTGATCACACTAAGGACATTTCAAGGTGAATCATACTGATAAATATGACAAATAATAATTACAAGATTTTTTTTGAATGGTAGGGGTGATAGTTTGACCTATGAGGTCAAACTTATCAACATTTTGGTGACTTGTCTGGGAAGCATGCTTGCTATGCTTGAGAACTAGACCATTGACATCTATTTTGGACTCATAAAATCACTCTTACATTTTGAAACAATCAGAAACAAATCTGATCCATGAATATAAGTCACTTTAATCAATATAAGATAGTTTTTCTGCTCCTCAAAGATAATAAAAGGAAATACAATAAAATAAGGAAACTAGAATAACAAAACACATGTGCTAGAAAAGCACTTATTAAAACAAAATGTAAGAAAACTAATGTGCTTGATATAACTTGGAGGAAATCTAAATTGAATATAACTTACCTTCAAATATTCCTCTTCTAAGATTAAAAGGAAAGTTTTTTGGATTACTTACTTCATGAGGTATGCAATGGTGTGTGAAATCACATTTAATTGACTTCTTACTTGGTTGAGACTTCTTCTTGACTGACAACACATTTGACATGTCTTGTAATAGGTCTACATCATCAAATATATATCTAATGAACACATATTAGTCTTGGATTTTAACCTCTACCTTATGCTATTGTTCTTCTTTGGTAATGGTCTCCAAGATGGCTAGACATTAGTTTGTAAGATCTATTGCATCATAAACCTTATATGACTGATTGAAGTAACATACCTGGTCCTTAGTATTATCTTGAAGATTTTCAAATAATCCATCATTATCTCCATAATAGAGATTTTTTTTTCTTTGATAAATTATGGCCAAAAGTGAGTCTTTTAAGAGGGCACTAAAATACGTAAATAAAGTGAGACGATGATAATCCATTTGAGAATATCAAATAAATCATCATCTAGTGAGGCTTCCTCTTGAAAAGGCATATTTTCAAGACTAAATCTCTCAAATTTGTTGATTGGTTCACCAAAATTTCCTCCTATTACCTTAATAAACTCATAATCACCTATCTAGATTTCAAAACTTCAAACAAGTCTTCACTATGCTCTTGACTGATACAAAGGAAATCAAAGAAAGGATTTACATTCTTCTCTTATGCTCAATCACATCAAAGATAAGCTCTTGAAATAAGTTAACATCTCCTTCATTTTCTCCTATAACTTCTTCATCGTATCTAAAAATTAGATTGCCTTTCCTCTCATCAAGGGGAGTACCAATAAAGATTTCTTCTTCATGCACACTTTCCTTATCTTCTCCACACTCTCCTTGAAAATTACTTAAATTCTTAACCTCTTCTTCATATCTAAAAATTAGATTTCATTTTATCTCACCAAGGGGAATACCGATAAATATTTATTCTTCATGCATGTTTTCCTTATGTTCTCCACACTCTCCTTGAAAATTACTTGTAGCTGTAACCTCTTTATTTGTCTTCCAGAAAATAGTCTCCTCTTCAAAAAGGGAGATGGTGGGAGGGCAATGAATAAGCTCATAAGTTTTCTTGGGAGTCAAGGGAGTAATTTTATAATTTGAGGTTTTGGGAATGGAATATTATTGTAGTAATGCTTGAAGAGAGAGTAAGTTGAGTTGAACTATGGATACTGTAGACACCTAAATCTGGCCACCAATGACCATCAATCAGGATTTTGACCAGTTTCCACCAAAATACACAATTTAGCCTAAAAAAATAAAACACATTAAATGGGTTTAAATTGACATATTCAAGTGCCAATTTTTGCTAGAGTGTCATTAAATGGGGCAACGTAATTAATGAAGAAACTAACTTTGATCAGATCATTTTGAGTCAAAATGACATTTTTGCACCTGGGTGCTCTAGATTTCTCTTTTATATCAAATTTTTTTTACAAGACATGTGCCTTTGTTATTTTGAATTAGAAACATCCTGAATGGGATAACGGTTCTAACACATCTAAAAATAGCTTCTAATTCTAATCCAGTCAAATTTTGAGCCAATAATATGACATTTTGACTAATTTGATTAATTTGTGCACAAAGAGCCAAGGTTTGCACCAAAGTGACTAATCATGTTTAAGGATAATTAAACCAAATCAAGAGCTTAAGTTAATTTTACATAGAACTTTTTGAATATTTATTTTTATAAATTTATTGTCATTAACTACATCATCAAATGACATCATCTTATGGGGTGGCATCCACAAGCCATAAATGCCACAAATATCTAAATTAATGCCTCCCATGCCTCATTAAGACCCTCTATGCCTATTTAGTTCCCCTCTATCCAAAATATTTATGAGACTATTTTAGAATTTTAATTATATAATTGAATTGATCTTTAGCCACACATCTCAATCTTGAGATGGATGGTCATGGTTGATCCTAAACCATTTCAAAAATCTATAAATAAGAGGCTTTGCCTATTAATTTTTAATCTCTTTTATACCGATATTATAATGCTCAAATGCATTCAAAATCATTGCATCTTAGTGTTATAATGACCAAATGTTAATCCAAGCCAAGCCAAGCCAAATCAAATCCAAATAAGGTGCCAAGGAGAGATAGAGGCAGCCACACTTCATTGATGCAGATTTCATGAGCACAAACCAAGAAAGCCACTATAACAGGCTATTTGGAGCATATAAGGGAGGTGAAAGAGGTTTTATTTCATGTTTTATTTGTTGTTTTCATATGTATGTTTTTAATTATGCTCTTCCTTAGTGTCTAGGCCTAGATATGTATGTGTGTTAGTGTGTTTCTTTCAATTTGATTTCATTTTAGAACTAACACAATATTAATCATATCTCTTGAGTTAAATTCTTAGTCTACATAATGGCACACCTGGTGGGACATAGCCTCACAAATTTAGTCAAATTACACGCTAAAATCAACATACTAGCCATTTTCATGTAGGATCTTGGAGTGTGGAGGCAAACAAGATAAAAATTTGAGAAAAAATCCATTTTTTCTAAGCTATAGTTTTGTTCTCGAGACTGTGCAGCCCAACTCACCTATCAACCCAATTCACTTGTTATCCCAACTTGCCTATTAACCTAAATCTCATGTCCAAACCAACTCACCTATCAACCCAACTCACTTATCAACCCAACTCACCTATCAACCCAACTCGCTTGTCAAACCTACTCGACTGTCAACCCAACTCACCTATCAACCCAACTCACCTACCAACCCAACTCGCTTATCAACCTAACTTGCCTATCAACCCAAGAGCTAAATTCTTAATGTCATTTGCTCAAAATATTAAGTGCTTGAAATTAGGCCTTTATAATTATGTTTTTGTAGCTTGAGGGGGTAGTTTGTAAGTTGGTTTGAATGCTTTTGACTAACCAAACATACTTTCAATTGGGTTTAAAATGAACATGCTTGATTTCACACATTTGAATTAGTGCTTAAAATGAACCTAAGTTTTGGATGAGTCTTAGATACATTTAATTTAGTGCTTAAAACACATCATACATCTTAAAATATTTTCAATTTGGTGTTTTAATCTTAAATTTAAGGTATGTCTTAAATTTTCAATTTGAGTTTAAAAAAAACTTAGGTTTTTATTGCTTCATGTGGTTATTTTATGCAATATTTTCCATTTTTTGTACTAAAGCCAAAGGGATAGTAATGAATCTAAGCAAACATTTTCAAATTTGATGCAACAAATCAACATCACTTCAATTATATGTAAAACTTATTTGTTGATTATTTTAGTGAAAAGAGACATGCGTGTATACTCTCCCATGTGTCCCCTTTAGGGAAATTTTAGGATCAAAAGTGCCATCTCATTGCAATTTGAGCCTAGTCGAATGCATAAAAAGAATGTCATCTAAAGCAATCCCCAAAAACTCATAATAGTTTGGGTGATCTTAAAATGACCCTAAGTATTTCTATTAGTCATATATTTTATTGCATATTGGCTTAAGAGGGGGACTTCATTACTTCTTGTAAGTTATATAAGAAAGATTTGACCTAGGGTTTCATCTCCTAACATTGACTTCAACCACTCCCACTAGGATTGGAGGTTTAAACCATTAAACCAACTTATAGTGTTGGAGTTGCACATGGGATGTATCTATAATTTGGACATCGTACTATACTGAGCAAGTGATGGATGTAGTGGTTGCAAAAAGGACAAGACCTTTTTATAATAAGCTAAGTGTCACATACACCTAATTAAAAGTTTTGCTTCTCTTGTTTTCTAACATGAAAGTTGGTAGACATGGGATCCATCTAGAAATGATTAAAAACTAATTATTTTAGTCAACCCCACTTTTCCACATCCTTAATAAGAATTTGGATGATTTACTTATATTTTATCATTTTATTACTTGGTGTTTTGAGATTGAAACTAATATGTTTGTTTGTAAACCATGTCAAAATCAATTTATTTATATGTCACTCTTTTGTCTAAAGAAGCATTAAGCCGTCTATTTTACACCACACTTATGCCTTGAAATTTTTGCTAAACATGTTTGTGTGTGTGTTACTTGTTTGAGGGGGATAGTGTTATGATGACAAAATCATGTCAAACTATTTTTCCTTTGAGTCTTTGAACCATAACATTGATCACATCATTCAAGCATGTTTATACCGTTAGGCTACTTATTTATTTCAAGACTTATTTACCATTGCAAAAAAATCATTTGTTTCAAACCAAGTCACATCAGTAATTTGGATCTTGTTTATGCTCCATCATATTATCCAATCTTGTCTAGCTTGTTTGGTCAAATCCTAGTTTTCAATTAACCTTGTCAAAGTTTGGATTCAAACATTAATTGATTTCTGTTTAGGCCTCAATTCATGGGGATTATACAAAGATATTTCTCTTTTGGGTTGTATAACTTTAGTTAATTGATTACACAAATTTGAAGACTATTGATTGTTTGTTTGTTCAATGCATATACTCATCATTATTTGTGCCTTTGTTTAGGAGAAAATATCCTTTCTCCAAGAGCCTTTTGCCTTATGACTTATACCAACTGATCATGTTTATGTTGATCCCATGTGCTGGGTATATGTCAAAGTTATCTCCAAACTTGTTAGATTAAATTAAATTCACATTAATCTTTTGTTTCAAGTCTAGATTTCGACACTGTTTGGCCAAAAGTCCTAACACAACCTGTTTGAGCCTAACTTTTGACTCCACATTTAGACAAAAGACCTAGTGACTCTTTTCCCTTTCCTAGTTTAAAACTTGTTTGGAACACTTTGACCTAAACTTTGACATGCCAATTTTTATTTAGATGCTTGAACTTTTGTGTGTATAAAATTTGACATTAGATATTTGATGTTAGAATATTTTATGCCAAGTCTTAACACAAACTATTTTGGAGATACAACTCCATAATCAAATCATTGTTTGGAGATACAAGTCCACTTTTGACTAAGTTAGACCTAGTTTGAACCATTTGTCCTTTGGTCATAGTTTTTTAGAGTTTACAAAACTCTAAGCCTTTTGTTTCAAAGCTTTCATCATTTATGTAGTTATTTTTATCTACACTTATGGTGGAGTCACATAAAATCCAACAAAATCCCAATAGGAAACCCTATAGAGAAAGATTTTCTAAGGAGTTTTATTATTGTCCTTATAATACTCCATATGGGGAACATAGTCAAAATCCACAAAATCCAAATAAAATTACTAATTGGGATGATATAGTTAATGAGGAGGACTTTGAAGACCCACTACAGATAATGTTGTTCAGGATATGAATCCATACCCTCTTTATGATAATCACTACATGAAATATAGTAAAAAATTGGCTTATTATCAAACTAAAGATTGGGATGATATGGTTTATAAGGACTTAAATCATTGGCTTGTGTAAGCAATCAATCTCCACAATGCCCCATTATCATTTCAAGACCTAGTCCTTTGGCTTATAGGATCAATCAAGCTCCACATTACCCTATCATTACCATTTCAAGACTTCATCTTTTGGCTCATGTGAGTAATCATGCTCCCAAATACCCTACCATTATCTAACTATAGGTCATTCCTTATCCAAAACCAATCCAATCAGTCTTTCAACTGAGCCAATCATTAGAAGACCAAGCTATTTTCAAAACTAGTATTTTCTAACTCTTTAGAAACCAAGGCCAAGAAAACCAACCAATTCAAGATGTTTTTGTTCAACCAACCACTTGTGATAAGTCAACCTATGATGAATTACTTATTTAACCTATACCATTTTTCAAGGAGTCTCACTTTAATGAGCTAGTCTTTGCTGAGTCACTACTTAATGATTATAACCACCTTTGGGAAAATCATTATCTCAACCATATGCCTCTTTTTCAAGAGTCTCCTATTAACAAGCCATTATCTAAGGAGTTTTATCTTGACCTTTTTCCCATCCTAGAGGAGTCTCACTCTGACAAACCAATTTTTGTGGAACCCATTATGCCATCACATGCCATTACTTGTCCAATACCAAACATTCAATAAGATATCATTGTAACAAAGTACCTATCAAATGAGGAATCAAAGTGAGAGTCAGGTTCTATTCTTAGACTAACGTCAGATTTAGTATCAAAATTAGAATCAACATTAGTCTCAACATTAGATTCAGAGTCCTTTGAGTTAGAATTATATTCAGAAGAAGAATATATTTGTGGCTATTATAACATTGGCTATGCATGCCTCATAGATCAATTTGAATACATTTGTGATCTTTATACAATTTTTGAGGATGAGTACTTCAGCTTTGACATGAGTTATCCTAGCATCTTCTATGAGGATAGTGCAACCTCTCCCCATTACATTACCATTCCATAAGCTATTACCATCAATAAAAATATCCATATTATTGACATTTGATCTCCCACAAGTGCTGATTAGGACTGATAGAATCACACTTTATTGATTTACATCTATGGTGACATAGCAGTTGAAGAAGAGCAAGAAGGATAAGACCACATTCATATAGCATAATAACACTCTCTTAGTGAAACCTTTTTAGAGGCACTAGGGGACAAGTAAAGTTCAAACTCAACATCTTCTAGTGAAACTTTTTCAAAAGTGATAGAAGATAATCAAAGTCAAAATTTAACATTCCTTAGTAAAACCTTCTCAAAGGCATTATATAATAATCAAGATAACTTCATTGGTGAAAACTTTATCAAGGAATTGATAGCTGAGCACAAAATTCCTTCATTGCTTGATGAAGGTAATATCAAATATCAAATCAAAATAGCTTCCAATCTACAGCCTAATTAGATGGTAGCTACTCTCAAGATAAAACAACAAAAAAATCTTGTGATCCTATCAAGAGAATATTCATAGGTCTTTAGCCCCACCACATCCAAAGTTATGTCAAATCTGACATTAACAACATTATATGTGACTAAACATCCTAATCTTCATTTATTTTCCAACCATTACCTGTTCCATTATCATTTACCATTCTATTTCACAATCAAACCTACCATCCATTATTTGTCCCTATTTACCATTCATAGCTACACTTCCTTTATAGAGGCTAAAAAGATACCTTATCTCAATTTTTGAAGGAATAAGAATCAATTACCAATAAAGATCACAATAACATTCTTAGCATCTAGATCTACAACTAGTTCTTGATAGAGTGGCTATTTAGATGATGTATGGGATAGTAATTAACATGATTGATTATTCTGTTTGTATCATTTGTTGATCAATATTTGCATCTCAATTTTATCAAGAATAATAAAATCATATTCTTTTTTACCATACCTAGACCAAATAGAAAAAAAATCAACAATCACTCAGGCCAAAACATGTACCATACCATTTCATTTGCCATATCCATTTGCCATTGTCACATATTCCTACCATTTACCCCATAACTTTGAGGAAACCCTCCTACAATTTTATCTAATCTATCAAAACCAATCATTATCCTAGAGCAAGACCATGCCATCCTATCATTCCATTCTTATCTAAACCAAAGCCTATTTTTAGTCATCCTATCCAATCCTATTTTGATCTTGGTTACTTTGGTTCTTCTTGCACATTTTATGAAGGGATTCAAATCAAGTTTAAACAATCAATCTAATCCATGTTTATAATGATAGTCTATGAAAGTAGTGTGATAGTTGATATGGTAAGATATCTTTCATATTCCATCCTATATCAAAGTTGGTTTACGTGAGCCTGATTATAACCACCTATGGGAAAATTAGTGTTCACCAATATTGCTACTAAATATAACCACCTATGTAAAAATTAGTAACATTGATCTAATTTGTTGTATCTTAGTTATAACTACCTATGGGCAAACTAGGGGTAACATTTGTTTATCATGCATTTTTGCATCACCTTGCCATTTTTATTTTCATTTGACTAGCCATTTGTTAGATTTGAGAACTTGTTGTTATCTAGTCAAGTTTTTCCTCACCTTTCGTGTGGGAGGAATTATTATGACTTGAGATCATTTTAGGGCTATGTGGGCCATGCTCAATTCATGTTGAGGTCACCTCAATCCCCCTTTC
Organism: Torreya grandis; assembly: GCA_037957365.1. Lineage (NCBI taxonomy): Eukaryota > Viridiplantae > Streptophyta > Pinopsida > Cupressales > Taxaceae > Torreya > Torreya grandis. The sequence continues at coordinate 1,155,435 of JARHVA010003893.1, read as the reverse complement.
CATGTGCTCTCACCATTTTTTGAGCAACTTAAGACAAACAGTCTTACCATTTTATGAGTAGGTATCTTGTCATTCTCTAATAAGTTAAGATACCTCAAAATTCCAAAAACATTCAAATATTTTAAAATCTAAAAACATTTATCTTGTCTAAGCCTAGTTAGTTATCCTTGATCTACCCTACTGGGGCATGGTCATTATTAGGATGCTTTCTTTTGCTTTTTGCTTTTTTTTCAAGCTTTCTATTTATTTATTTATTTGAAGTTGTTTGTTTGTTTTTTTGTGTGCTTCTTATTTGTTTGTTTGTTTGCCTATTTGTTTGCTTTTAGCACTGTTGCCTTGACTCAATCTATGTGTTCATTAGGTGATTTCTTGCACACATTATTTTTGAGTCCATCCATATTCATACATCAACTTTAGCATCATGGTTTTTATAATTGGTGTATTATTTTTGAATGTTTATTGGATTGGGAGTCAATACTTATGCATATTTTAGGATAGTATCTATGGTTATCTATCATGATGCTTACTATTACATGCTACAACAAAAATTAGCTTCAATAAGGTCTACAAGCAATGGAGTATCAGAAGTTTCTCCTTGGCTCCTTGGAAAAATTATCCCAATCCACCCTTGATAAAATCAACCCATTGACCATTCTAGTTGTATTATTTATAATAAGGATAATCATCTCCTCATTGGCAGGTACAACTGAATCATTTCTATTAATCAATCTTATTATTCTATTAATCTCTTTCATCACTTTTTGCCCACTCATATTTAATCTATATTCTAGGTTATATAATTGAGTTATACTAGATAATTAGCCCTAACTAGGGCACAATCATCTTTATAAAATAATCCAAGTCCCCTTAATGATTATAAACGCCTATGGGTAAATCATTATTTCAATTTTTATTCTTGATTATAACTGCCTTTGAGCAAATCAACATCCTTTTTCAATAAATTTATACAAGCATTTATCATTTGGATTAATATCTCAACCATGGGTTAATTCCACCTTTCTTCTTACTTATTTTCAAGGGATCATCCATCCACATGTGTGATGTCCACTCCCTTAAGGGGGCATCATCATAAGCTTCCTAGACACTCTTTGGAGATTTTTATTCAACCATCATCTTCTTTTGGGCATACAAGCCATCTGTCATTATTTAATAAGACATTGCTTTGCATAAAATTTGCAACATATTTCCAAATAGGGGAAAACTATAGACATCTAAATCTAGCCACCATGACCATCAATCAGGCTTTTGACCAATTTTCACCAAAATACACAATTTGGTCTAAAAACACTAAAACACATTAAATGAGTTGAAATTGATATATCCAAGTGCTAATTTTGGCTACAGTGTCATTAAATGGGGCAATGTAATTTATGAAATAGATAACTTTGATTAAATCATTTTGAGTCAAAATGACATTTTTGCACCTAGGTGCTCTGGATTGCTCTTTTCTATCAAATTTATTGTATAAGACATGTGCCTTTATTATTTTGCATTGGCAACATTATAAATGGGATAATGGTTCCAAATCATCTAAAATTGAATTTCAACTCTAATCTAGTCAAATTTCAAGCTAATAATATGACATTTTGACCAATTTGATTAATTTGTGCATAAAGAGCGAAGGTTTGCACCAAAGTGACTAATCATGTTTAAGGCTAATTAAACCAAATCAAGAGATTAATTTAATTTTCCATGGAAATTTTTGAATATTTATTTTTTTAAATTAATTTTTATTAATTGATTCATCAAATGACATCATCTTATGGGGTGGCATCCACAAGCCATAAATACCACAAATTTCTAAATTAATGCCTCTCATGCCTAGTTAATGCCCCTCTATCCTAAATATTAATGAGACTATTTATGAATTATAATTACATAATTAAATTAATCCCTAGCCACACATCTCAATCTTGAGATGGATGGTCATGGCTGATCCTAAACCGTTTCAAAAATCTATAAATAGGAGGCCTTGCCTATTGATTTTTAAGATATTTTATGCCAAACTTAAAATTTCCAAATACATTCAAAATAATTGAATCTTAGTTTTTAATGCCAAAATATTAAGCCAATCCAATCCAAGTTAGAGCCAAACAAGGTATCAAAGAGAGATGGAGGTAGCTACACTTAATTGATGCAGACTTCGTGAGCACAAACCAAGCAAGCCACTACAACAAGATTTTTGGAGCATACAAGGGAGGTGAAAGAGGTTTTGTTTCATGTTTTAGTTATTGTTTTCATATGTATGTTTGTTATTATGCTCATCCTTGGTGTCTAGACATAGAGATGTATTATTTTTAGTGTGTTGTTTTAATTTGATTTCATTTTGGAACTAACACAATACTAACCACCTCTATCGAGTCAAATTCCTAGTCTACAGATACTTGGTTTTATTCTTCATCATTTCCTTCTTCACCCTCATGATTCAATTTATAAATTTCATATGTAACTTAAATTTTATCATCTTCATAAATCACTTATTCTTGCCTTTGGATGTTTTATTGAATTGACTTCCATGAGGGAACAACTATAGGCATAAGGTATCCTTTGTGCTCAAACTCTATAACACTCAACTCTTCCTATTTCTCCCAAGACTTAACTACTTGGTTCCAAGGTAGGACTTTTAAAGTAGTAGGTTAACTTGGAGGTTAAATTGAATCTCTTGGAGGATCCATCTAAGAATAGTCAAAGACTTCATGAGAACAAGGAGCACAAGAGATTTGATGTGTTAAATATGAGGGTTATTGAAGAGTGATGGGAGGAGATTCATCCACAAGACTTGGCATGGAATAACCAAGAGTCATAGCCCAAGAAGGAATCCAATATGGAATAATATTATTTTCTTGAGGAAGGTTATGTGTGGCTGAAAGGAAACTTGGAATACAAAAAGTTTAATTAGGGTTAGGAAGAGATGATTGAGATTTTTTGGGTTGGATTTATTGATTATCCCACCTCACTAACCTATCTACCCACCATTAGATCATGGTTCTCATTTCATGAAACTCATAAGTCATGACATAATAATTTTCTTATCCAAATGCTACCCACCTACTTGTCAACATCTGTACTATCTTCCTCATCTTTTCTAGAGGTGAACATGAATCACATCAAACTCTCTATCACATACTCTCATCACCCCTTCAGACTTTAGCATATTTGGCTTGAATTCCAATAAGGATATTATAGGGGAAACATGATTATAAGTTAGAGATGGAGTAAGAGGAGGTGAGTATGATTGATGAAAGTCATGATAAGGATGTTGAGGAATATAGTCAGGGTCATAGTGAGGCTAATAAGGGTCACTATAAAGATGATATGAATCATCATACTCTTGATAAGAATGATCATAGGGCTGATATACTTTGGTAAGGATGATTAGACTCATAACAAGGTTAATATGGATCATGATAAGGCTCATATGGATCATGAATAGGCTGGTATATCTCATTATAAGGTTGATAAGGAAGTATAACATAAGAATTTTCCTCATACACAACCATAAAAACAACATCAAGATAATGCAATGAAGATACACTTATGTAGAAACTATGCCTAGACTATTAGAAGTAGTGGATTGAGATTGGAGTCACCAAATAATTCATGAATAATTATATTAAAACTATGATTTCACCAAGACAAAATCCAATCTCTCCCACTGGGCATACCAAAAAATTTTAACTACTAGACTTGTACCCTTGTGAAGGTAGTTTCAAGCCTTCACAGTTTGAAGTAACATGGAGAAAATCCTAGACTATGAGTGGCCTAATAGGTGAATTGAATATTTATATTATAATGGATATCTCCAATTGAGGTATTATTTAGTATCTCTAATATACACTACAAATTTGCAAGGGAAAAGAGAAGAAGGTAATGTTAAAGGAAAACCTATCTAATTGAGGTGATACATCAAAATGTGTCCTCAAATTATATAATATTAAATAACAAGGATAAATAAGAAAATAAACCTATTTTCACTTCCCAAATTAGAGTCTTCAAACAATAATTTTTCACATAAGGGCTTGGTTTGATGCATGATCTAAGTCAACTAGTCAATAGGTCTCTCAAAGACACTAAGGAAGGCTCACACTTGCCATACATATAAGACAATTTTATAAAATTATGAAACTTAAAAGGATGAAATAAAATTTAAAATTAGGTAAAGAGAAAAGGACAAGATGAGAGGAATCATGTACTATCACTGTCATTCATCAACTAACCATTAGCATACACTAAACATAATCTTTAAGGAGGCATGAATTCAGTCTTGTTCATTCAAAATAAGCAAGTAAAAGTGTTTTATGAGAATGACCTTACCATAAATCAGGTTAAGGATTGTTTCAGATTTTAAGCATAGGCTTAATTATAGTGATAATGAGAAAGGAGAGATAAAGATAAAGTAAAGCCTTAAAACTAAGAGATGAAACCTTCACTAGGTCCTTTTCAAACTCCAATGTAGCACTTATTATTATTATTATTATTATTATTATTATTATTATTATTTATTAATTATAAAAAATTGGCATAGGTTTTCATGTTTACCTCTCTTATAATCATTAATAAGTCTTGAAGAGTTCATCAACCTTGATTGATGGACTTTGACCAATAATAGTGCCTAAATCCTTGCCAAAGAACCCTATATTCTTGGTTGAATGTCCTTGTTGAAGAATGAGTCTTCCTCATAGAAATTAGGTATTAAAATATCATTAATAAATAAATTTAAAAATTATTATAATACATTAATTAGGTATTTACACCTTGAAAGGGTTGTTGGAAGACTCTTTGAGCTGGTTTTGACTTTGTCCTCCTTGATTAGGCATTGGAAGGAAAATATATTTTCAAGGTTGTTTAGGACTCTTTCAAGCATTTGAAAACTTATTAAAATAAAAATATGACTTATTAATACTATTAAAGTGGTTTGGAAATAACTATCAACCTCAATAAAGTATTTTGAAATGTTTTTATGCATCAACTTTGTGCTTTGCTCACTTGACTCCTTAGGCAAAAAGGCATAAGAGAGAGAAAATTCATTTTTTCATTAAACTAGACAAAATTACACCATTTATGTCTTATTAAAATGTAATAATACCTATAATAAGGCATTTAGAGCCATCAAGTAGTCCATAAGATGCAATTTTGCTCATTTTTCCTACTTTCCTTCACATTCTTTATAGCCCTAAGAACCTGTAAAGCTCCTTGTCCAGAATATTGTACGAATAAAATTGGAAATTTGGGAATATTTTTGAATACCTATATCCCCTTATAACTCTATACAAAATTTCATGAGATAAATTCAATTGTAATTATTCCTTTCCTATAATTTCTCTCTCTAATTAGGCCTAATTAGCCTTCCTAGGCCTAGAAAGTATAAATATTGCTTCATAGATATCCAACACATGTGAAATAAATAAAAATAATTTTATTAAATTTACCTAGGATATAAAAAACCTCCATGTCAATTTTGGGGTCTTGAACCCATGTGGAAGTATACAAACAAAGAAATCACTTTGTCACCTAGTCTCATTTTGAGCCTATTTGAGACTGCCTTGGAAAACAAGCCTTGTTTAATAATTTAAATAATATCCTATGATTTTTTTAGGATTTAATAGTTATTACACATCCTAAATTACATCATTAATTTATTTTTAAGTTCTCCTTTTCTCAGAACACCTATAAAACACCAAAAAACATGAAAAAATAGGGTATTTATGATAATCAGTACAATTGCAAGTACATACTGGATATATTTAGAGAACCTCTTTAGAGTCATAAGAAAATATAAAAAATTTGGCATTATATTTGCATTTTAGTTCCTTTTTCCTTGACTAGTCATAATCAAGGTTTTAAAAGGGTTTAAGACCTATTTGGGGTCTTAACAATTATTCATATAAAACAAACCATCAAATGATCTCCTTAAAATTTTAAAAAATTATTTACTTACCCCATAACCTATCATAAATGTCTCATATTCCCATTAAAAGTGTGAATTATGGTATGTGTATGTGAATTTGCTCCTCGGGTGGCATGCTTAGCTTCCTTGAACTTGAGAAAGGTCAAATCTGAGTTTTAGGACTCAAAACTTAATCTCAATATTTTTAAAGGTTTATAAAAATATAAAAAAATATTCCTAATTATTCCATATTCTTTTTTTATGATCATTACTCCTTTGCATACATATGGTATACTAATTAGGGGTCTTAGGGTTTAGGCCTATCTCTTTCTTGCTAGCCCTCAAGGGAATTTGAAATTAAAATTGAGATTTTGTGCCTCATGAAAATGTATGGGGAAAATTTATATCAATTTTTAATACCCCAATGACCCTCTATGATGTTTTATATTCCTACTTTGTGTTTAAACCTCAAATAAGCCCCTTGGTCTCATGACTGCTTTTTGCCAATGGAGTGGGCAAGTTCTGAGACAAAACAATGGGTATGTATGATATTATTATGGAATTAAGGTGATTATTATTATATTTTTAAACTCATAAACATAACCTATACCAAATATTAAGGTATGATTGTGCTCATAGAACCCTTAAAACACCATCTTACCTCATGACTGGCTAGGTCTGCCTATGTGTGTTAAGGTGAGGAAGGTTATCTTGAGTTTAATACCTTAAAAATCACTTTATAATCATAAATATCTTTGAAAAATGTATTAAATTATCTATTAAAGTGATCCATTATGATTTTTCATAAGCATTTACCTCTCAAATAGGTCCAAAACACTGAGTTTCACCATTAAGGGTTTGTATGCAAATAAGAATTATTGACCCTAGAGGTCAGTTCTGAGTGTTTATCTCATTATCACACTGTATGAAAATTTATTTAGGCCTTAATGAAATATATATACATTTTATCACATTTTTAGGCATCAAATTATTGGTTAATAACATGTTCTATCACCTTGCTTAAGTGAAACCTTCAAGTCACCAGATGAATGTGTTAGCAAACTATGTATATAGACTATATTCTACCATCAATATCTTCAGATGGAAATGAATTTCATATATTAAACCTATATAATATATATTATATCTTCATTTATAACACCCATTTTCCTTGACTCATAACCCCAATCCATATCTCTACTCTTCCCTTTGACTGACTGTAGGTGGAGATTTGATGTGTTTGCATATTGTAAGTACTAGGGCTTTCCCAAGGCTCTTACCCTTATTATGAAAATTAATACTATCAGTTTAGACCCTTTATATACCCTTGTTTTCTTGAGAGATCCACTTGACCTCATAGTCTACATTTCATAGTCAAAATAAAAGTATAATCCAGTTGTAGGTGATCTTTTAGGGTATTTAAGCATTAGGCATTGTCATTTGGAAATTGGTATGTTCATCATGTTATGTTGATTTAAGAATAAAAATCAAAGGAATTAAAGTCATAATATTACAAGGTATATAAACTCATCATTATAATTTTCAAGTCTCATTTACTTTTAGGTACAAATTGTACACCATACTGTAAATTGATATTTGATTGTGTACTTAGTCCCAAGACTATCTTTGAATATCCAAGTGACCTAGATTCTCTTTTATGGGTTGGATTATGTATTCATATACATATAAATTAATATTTTCATGTATTATGTTTTTTTTTATTGGCATAACATGTTGGTTTGGTCCATAATGAGGACCTACAAGTTTGAGGCCTAGAGGTCTCATTTACTTGTTTTAGGACTATAAAGAGCCCTTCTTGAGTTCTTTAAGCTCATCAACCCTGTCAAATCCAATAATCACTTCTTATCATTCATTTAATTATATAAAAATAATATGATACCTTCAACTTGTGATCTAGGAATTTGACTCAAGAGAGGATGGTTAATATCATGTTAGTTCCAAAATGAAAGAAACACATTAATAGCATAACATATCTAGGCCTAGACACTAGGGAGAGCTTGGTAACAAAAACAAATGACAAATACAACTAAAAATTAAGGAATAAAACCAAATAATTCCTTTACCTTCCTTGGATACTCCAAATTCTTTTGTAGTAGTGGCTTGCTTAGTTTGAGCTCATTAAGTCCTTGACAATGGAAGCTTGGCTACCTCCATCTCTCCTTGGCACCTTTGGCTTATGGCTTGGATTGGAATAAATTTGGAATGGTAATACTAATTTATTGAATATTTGTAATCAATTATACATTATAAATTTTCATTCTCAAGTCTTAAAATTGATGTTCATGGCCTCTCTATTTATAGATTTTTAGATTTGATCAGAATCAACCTAAACTGTCCATCTCAAGATTGAGATGTGTGGTTGAGGATTAATTAAATTTTTAGAATTGAGTTTTTAATTATCCTCATCATGAAATTTGAATAATGGTCAATTAATAAGCATGGAGGGAATCATGGAAGGCATTAATGAGGCATGAATATCATGAATCCTGATATTTATGGCCTAGGGATGTCTTCCCAAGAAATGAAGTCACCTGATGATGCAAATATTCAATATTCATTTTGAAAAACAAGTATTCAAAAATTTTCCATGGAATTATTTATTAGGCCTTGATTATTATTAATTATCTCTTAAGCATGTTTAAGCACTTTGTGCATAAATTACTCAAATTGATCAGAATGCCTTATAATTGGTCCAAAATTTGATTAGATTAGAATTGGAAGGCAATGTCAGATGTATTGGATCCATTATCCATTTTAGGATGTTACCAAAATCAAATAACAAAGTCACATGTCTTGTGAAATATATTTGATAGGAAATAGCAATCTAGACCACCCAGGTGCAAATTTAGCATTTTGACTCAAAATGATCTGATCAAAGTTAGCAGGCCCATAAATTGCATTGCCCCATTTAGAGATACCATAGCCAAAATCAGCACTTGAATACATTAGTTTCACATATTTTAGTATTTTTAATCCAAATTGTGCATTTTGAGTGGAAATTGGCCAAAAGCTTGATTGGAGGTTATCGATGGCCAAATTTAGGTGTCTATAGTTTGCCCTTATTTAGGAAGGCATTGTAAGCTATAAGCACAACAATGTATTCTCAAAGAATTAAAAGTTCATGTATGCCTTAAACTATAATGATGATAAAATAACTGTATGATTCCTCCTCAAGGGAATGATTGGCACAAGCAGGTCAGCAAATGGTCCATCAAAAAGAAAGAAGTGAACTGAGGGGACCAAAGAAAGGAAAGATGATGGGGTGAAAAACACAATAAGACTAAAAAATTAGTCAAAATCATTGAGAATGCAAGCGGTATGGTGTGCAATGATTTTCTCAAAGGTGGTTATAAATATTGTACCTTGATACTGGCAATGTGGTATGATAACACAATGATTTCCCCAAAAGTGGTTATAATCATTAAGAAGATGGAGCTACCCCAGTTAGGACAAATAAACAATAACATGACCTTGTATGGGTAGAAAAAGTAAAGTGGTGACAACACAATGATTTACTTAAAGGTGGTTATAATCATTGATAAATGTAGGTAGGATGGTGTGTAATGATTTTACCATAGGCAGTTATAATCATTAGACCCCGATTATGGAAAACATGATAAACTGGGTCAAGGATGATGATAACTTAAGATAGAGGATAATCATAAATTGGAATAACCTACTAGGAGGGAGATGCTCATCCAAACTAATAAAAGTTGAAATTCTTTCATGGATAATTACTTTAATTGGGATATGATTAGGATTGAATCAGGATGTCAGTGCTGAAGAGATGCCACCATTGTTGAATAAATTTATTAAAGCTAAGGTTTATTGTATCGCGTGTCGATAGGCATCATGATATAACATCATGAGGACTTGGATGAAATATGCATGAGGATTGACTTCCATAATCCAATACTCAATAGAAAATAATGCACCAATGATATAAACCATGATGACAATGTAAACATATGAATATAGATGGATTCAAGGATAAGTGTAGGCAAGGAATCACTTAATGAACACACATAAATTGAATCAAGGCAATAGTGTTGAAAGCAAATAAACAAGAAGACAAATAAACAAAATAAGTATAAATAAACAAATAAAAAACCCTATGAACATTGCCCCTTGAAAATAGGTGATAACTTAACAAACAAACAAAATGGGGGAATAGAAGAAAGGGAAGGGGGTGGCTGAGCTATCTCCATATACACTAGGTAAGTAGACACTACCTACATAGTTCCATGGATGTAATATCTAATAAAAAACTTCAAGCAAAATGTAGTTATCCTAGGGAATGGGAAGAAAATGATAACTGATGAAAATAAATAGAATGTCTATGATAGAAGAATAGAAATGGTCTTACAAAATGGAAAGTACATGAGAGAAAAAGGGAAAAAAGGATGGGGAAACTTAATGGCAAGTGATTTTCTTGTAACTTAGTAAGGGTTCCTAGAATCCTTAAGGCAAAGAAGTGGTCAATGTTTTTGTTCTTTTCTATTGATTTGTCAAATGTTTTTGGAATTGTTTTAGAGGTATCTCAACTTGATGAAGAATGATGAGATACCAAATGGTTCAAGCTCACAAAATAGTGAGAGCATTTAAACTTAGGTTGCTCACAAAATAATGAGAGTGTGGCTTAGGTTGCTCACAAAATAGTGAGGGCATGGTGGAAAAGAGTGATTTAGCTACCTCAATAAGTATTGAGCACTACCTACATACTCCTAGAGTAGGACCTCAAGTCACTATAATTCTACCTTTACAGTGGAGGAACTCAATGAGTATAGCAATCAATTCAAACAAAAATAGGCACAGTTGGTAAAAAGGCATAGCGTGGCATAGGAAGTGGTAAGTTGGTAAATCAAGGTATAATATTGCCCCTAATTTTCCCATATATGGTTATAACTAGGACATAATGGCATAGATCAATGGTACCAATTTTCCCAAAGGTATTTATACTTAGTAGCAAGACCAGTGGTGAGAAAGGAATAACAAATTAAGGATGTAAATACCAAAATTTTTATCACACTATCCCAAAATATGATTTTTTCTTGAAGTAATTGAACCAAACGATGAAACTAATTAGATATCTTGATGTTAAAACTATGTAATGAATGGTAAAAACCAAGGTCAAATGGGCTAGGCTTTAGAACACACTGGGTTGATAGAATGGAAGCAGGAAGTGGATATGATGAAGATGACAAATAAGGATGGTATTTATGTAAATAAGAATAGTGAAAAAATGGCATAACTAAAATGGTCCTTACAGACAATACACCTTAGTTCTTAAGCATATATCACTTAAGATGAATAATATTCATCGGCTCAGGAAGTTCATCTTCTTAGGGTGTGGCAAGCCTGTATGCTCTTGATCCATAATCTACAGTAATGATGAAAGGCCCTATCCAGTTTGGTTTTAATTTCTCTTTATGATTCTTATCAACCAAGGTATTCTCTTATTTTTCTTTAAGAACAAGATCACCAAGTTGAAATGTTCTATACTTAACACACTAATTATAGTGGCCTTTGAGTCAGTTCTAATATGCTTGAAGATTGTTGAGCATGGCTCTACATTTTTCATCAAGTAGATCTAACTCTTGTAGGTGAGCTACTCGATAGTCATGCTTAAGTGAATATGGAGTGGCTCCTATGGGGGTATGATGATTGGTATGGTATTCCTGAAGGGTATGCAATATTTAGAGGTGCCAATCACAACTGACATCATTGAAAATCCTTTTGAGAATGTTGATAATGGTTTTTTTGGATACCTTGGCTTAGCCATTACCTTGAGGGTAATATGCTATAGAACATGTTGTGTGATGTTGTATTCATTACATAGCTATTCTACATCCTTGTTCTTGAATGATCCTTCATTATTAGATATAATGTCAGAGTGGATACCATAATGACAAATGAGGTGGTTGAAAATGAATTTGGAAATTTGCTTTCCAGTCATGTAAGTGAGGGGCATAGCTTCAACCCACTTAGTGAAATACTCAATGGTGGTAAGGATATATTTATGGCCATTAGATGAAGCAGGGTTAATCTTCCCAATGAGGTTAAGTCCCCATGTAGAAAATGGCCATGGTGTTAACATTAATTTTAGAGTTTTTACTGGGTATGAATCAGATTAGCATGCCATTGACATTTGTTACACTTTTTTTACATATGTAGTGGCATTTGCATCCATTATGGGACAATAATAAATAGTACATAAAAGCTTTTTAGATAGGACTACCCTGATAGAATGAGCTCCACACACTCCTTCATGAACTTCTCGTAATGCTAGTGTAGACTCTATCAAGTTTAAACAATGAAGCAGAGTTTCATCAAAACTACGATGGTAAAGGGTGGATCTAAGTAGAGTATAATGAGTGAAGTGATAATGAAGGATTTGGTTTATTTTCAAGATAGGTTAGGTGGTAGAAATTGGTCATGAAGGGAGTTGTAAAGATCTAAGTACCGAATAGAATTAGGACCAATAATATCACAAATCATGGCAATGGTTGAAGGTTCATGAGCTGGTGCTGACAAATTCTTGATGAGGAACTAATACTCTCTAGATTTATCTATTTTTTAAATTACAGAGCCAATATTAGCCATGTCATCTATATTTTTTTTTACTAGTCCTTGGTATGTGTTCAAACTAAATATTGAATATTTGTTGTTTAAGAGTGTCAACCATGGATTTATATGGAACTAGCTTGTCATCTTTGGTCTGAAAATGATCTGTAACTTGATTGATGATTAACTAAGAATCACCATAAACTTGGAGATGAGATATATTTTGATGCACTACTTGTCAACATCTTTCAATAATTGCTTCATACTCAGCCATGTTGTTTATACAAGGAAAGCTAATTTTGAATGATTTAGGGATTAGACCCCCCTATGGTGTAATAAATAATAAGCTTGCCCCTGATCCATGTGTAGTGAATGAACCATCAAAATATAGTTTCTAGGGCTTCTCCTCAAGGGGTGTATCAATGATGATCATGATAGATTCATCAAGAAATTGAAATGTGAGTGGCTATGTGTCTATGAGAGGTACTTCAGTAAGTTGATTTATGAGAACTTATCCCTTGATTACCTTCTGATTGACATAATCTATGTTAAAATCATTGAGAAGCATGATCAATTTAGCCATTCTTCCTTGCAAAGCTATTATAGATAGTAGATACTTGAGTGGATCTACTTTTGAAATGACCATGGTCTTATTATTCAACATGTAATGGCATAACTTTTGAGCTGTGAAGACCATGGCTAGACAAGCTTTTTTAACAAGTGCATAGTTATGTTCATATGTAACCAAGGTATGACTTAGGTAGTATATAGTGTGATCCTTTCCTTTGTCATCATGTTGAGCCAAGAGTGCCCTCAGAGCATGATCTGTAGCTGATAGGTATAACAAAAATGGCTTTCCTGGCATATGAGGTAATAAAACAAGCAAATTAACAAGATAGTCTTTGAGTTGTTGAAAAGCTATTTGGCAGTGATCATCCCAATGAAATGAAACTCCCTTATTTAAAAGGTGTGTAAATAGATGATACTTATTTTCTAATTGAGAGATGAAGCATTAGATTGATTGGATCTTACCCTGCAAACTACAAAGTTGCTTTAAATTGGTTGGTAGTGTCATCTTAGTTATAACATGAACTTTAGTTAGATCAACTTCAATACCTCTATGAGACACGATGAAGCCAATTAGTTTGCCTAAAGTTACACTAAACACACATTTCTTTGGATTGAGTCTAAATTTGTACTCCCATAATCTTTCAAATATCTTATGCAACATTATTGGATGGTTGGCCTTGGTTTTTGATTTTCCTAATATGTCATCGACATAGTCTTCAACAATATCATGCATCATATCATGGAATATGATAGTCATGGCCCTTTGATATGTAGCTCCAACATTATTAAGGCCAAATGGCATTACCTGATAACAAAATATTCCCCATTGAGTGGTGAATGCTATTTTATGTTGGTCTTTTGGTGCTATTCTGATCTGGTTGTATCTTGAAAAGCCATCCATGAGTGAAAGCATTTCATAACTGGCTGTGGAGTCAATGCTCATGTCACTATTAGGTAAGGGAAAATAATATTTAGGATAAGCTTTGTTGATGTCTCAAAAATTAGTACAAATTTTGATCCCTTCGAGATTTTTACTAACATGTACCACATTAGAGATCCATTTTGAATAGTCAATGGATTGGATACATCTTGATTCTAAGAGTTTTTCCAACTCTTTCTTTACCAATACAAAAATGTGAGGATACATCTTATGCAACTTTTTATTTACTAGTTAGTCATCAATATTAACCATAAGGTGGTGCAGAACTAAGGTGGGGTCTAAACCTAGCATGTTAGAATAGGTCCATGGAAAGATATCTAAAAATTCTCTCAACAGAGTTGTAAAGACATCACATTCCTCCTCAATGAGGGACATGCCTAGTTTTATCCATTTAAGGTCTAATGGAGTCCCAATATTTACCTCTATTGTAGCTTTGACTAGAAGGGTCAAACCATCTTTTAGGATAGTAGGTAGTGACTTGAACTATTGAATTATGTTAGGGTCATCTGTTAGGACTTGCTCTTTAACTTCTCCTAGGCATGATGAATTTGAGTCCCCTAATGGAAGATCTAACCATGTGACAAAAATAGTTGGAAATTATTCAATAATTTGATCAAATACTTGTTGTTGCTCAAAGCTAAACTTTAATCCATAGGTAAGTTCATCATTGATGGTCTCTTGGTCTAAATTTGAAGAAGAATGAACACCCCCATCTAATGGTGCCTGAAACAAGTTTTTACCACTAGATTGACCTTTATATTTACTTTATCCCTAGTTAAAAAGTGCCTCAAATAGGTTTTCAGTTTGGGACCTCAATGTTTTACTCATTTGTTTTTAGCTAAGGGTGTTCACTCACTCTCCAAAATAGATTATAAGATCTATTGTGATTGAGAACCCTAATTTGTGATCTCCCAACAGAACATTGTCTTTAAGGCCTAAAGAGTCACAAAATGCCTCATCATTTTGGAACTCATTAATCAGTAGACTAGATTCTTGGTGGTCCAAATCTATTAGTTGGGGATAATATAATGGAAAATGGTTGTGATGAATGGCCAAGGTAAGGGTATAAATGGCATTGTTATCAAACAAGTTAGTTTCAGCTAGGTCATCAAAGGTGAGACTATGATCAGACTCTACTTCAATTTTAGCATCATCATCACTAGTCCCTAGTGAGGGATTTTAAATAAGATATGTGGGGTCACCACCAGGTAGTTTAAATCTAAGTCCATATGGTATTTTATACTTAGTCATGGAAATTGGCTTGATAGTTCCTTGATAATTTGGTCTGAGGCCTCTTCTTTCATAATTTTGACATTCCATGATCATATTAGGAATAGGATACTTGGCATTTTTATACCAATCAGCTTGGTTGTCATTGTATAACCATGATTCATCCCCTTCAAGAGGGTCAGGTCCTAGGTTAAATGCTAGTACAAATGTGACAGGTCCCTTATCTTTGTTTTTTTGTTGCCAATACATATGTGGGGTGAATTTAGGTCACCCAAAGGTTTTCAAATTTTGAGGAATATTGGCAATAATAAATGTATCATGGGTCACATACTCTCCTAGTCCATTATCTAAAATGGTGAAATGATTAAAAGCTTCAGGAGGTGGAATGTGGGAAAGGGAATCTAAGGTATTAGGATCTATGCAATTATTTGGTGAAGGATCAATAAGTATACCTTTTCTTTTATCTTACTTGGAACTTGGATTCATAACATACTGATAATTATAGCTTTGAAATTCAATCTTAAGATGCTTGCAGTGCTCATATGGGTGTAAATCTCTTGGAATATTCACTTCCATCCCTGAGTGGGAAAATTTGATACATTGGTGCAACATTGATAGGACTGCATAAATCTCATGTAACTAAGGTCTGCCTAGAAACATGTTATATGATAACTCAATATCAAGTACATGGAAAAGTGTATCATGGGTCAAAGGCCCAATAATAACTAACAAACTAATAGTGCCTTATGATTCTCTTTCCTAATTATCATAAGCTTTGATGGTTATTATTTCTAGTTGGAGATCTACCATTATGTACCCAAGAAGCTTGATGAGATTTAGAAACACTATGTTGAGGCCTAATCCATTGTCTATAAGGACATGTTTCACTTTATGTCACTTTATATAAACTTCTATGTATAATAGATTATTATGGAGCGGGCTAAGGGAAGACATATCACTTTGGTTGAATGTGACTTGTTGGGTTGGAGATAGGTGTCCAACCAAAGCTTCAAATTTATTAGGGGATATGTCACTAGCAATAATGAATTGGGTTAAAAACTCATTCAAGATATTTTTTTGGATTATTGACATTCATAGCAAATATAAAATAGAAATATGTGCTGGTTTTTTTTGTAATTATTCCACAATATCAAACTTCTTATCTTGGTCAATAGTGAATGGTTTATTCTAAAGTTGAATGGTTGGTTAGATGATAGGCAAAGTGGTAGATGGTTGTGGGCTTTGGATAGTAATATTTGAACTCTGAGTTGTGAATTCTAATCAAGATTAAATACTAGACCATTGTTGCTAACTAATGTTTGGAATGGTGTGGGACTAGACAAGACAAGTCTCGATTGGTGATGCACTTGCATGTGGTCATGTGGTAAGGACAAGTTATCAATATAAGGTCCAAAAGGGGAATTCCTATTTTTTAGGTTTTACTATATGCATTCCCAGGTCAAATAAGTATTATCCATGTAATTTGGCTAAATGTTGTTGTTTATCAATGGCCTAGACTGATTAGTGTTTGGTCTAGGATTAATGGAGATGGTATTAATGCTACCCCCTATAATATGACCTGCAACCCTATTATAGTCATGTTGAACTGCATGGTAGGTTTGTTGGTTGTTACCATTTTGACCTTGGTTTTGTTCATTATTTTATCATTGTGGGTTTTGCTACTAATTTTTTTATTTTGTTGGTTCGGCCTTTGATACAATTGATTTTGCTATTACACTGGCCATTATTGTGTTGCTTTTGATTATTTTACTATTGATGAATGTTATGTCAAGGAAAGGGGTTTTGATAAATCCCAAGATTTAGATTGGAATTAGAAGAACCATTATCCAATTTTATCTCTTCATTCTCTAACATATTCTTAATTAAATACTTGATTTGGACACATCTTCATAGATTATGCCCACTGACATGATGATAGTCACAAAATTCATTTTCACGATACCAATCAGCATAAGGAATGCCTTACAAATAATGTTTTGGTATAGGCCAACTAATCATATTAGAAATAGAAATCTTGTGAAATATAGACTCAATAGGTTCTCCTAGGTCACTAAAGACATGATGTGTAGGCACGATTCTTCTAGGAGGATGGGTTTACAATGGTAATGACTATTGTATTTGTTGTGTAGGTTTTGGTTATTATGATTGTAGTACTATTGGAGTAGGAGTAAGCTAAAAAGGTGGTGTAGATGATTTTTTCACCATTTGAACATGATGGGATTTGGTGACTCCATTTCCCACAACATTCTTATTATGGTTAAATTGCTTTGGTCTTTTATGGTTATTGGCCTTTGCCAGTTGTGATTCTTGCACTTGGATGGGATGTTGGTCATTTCCTTGATTGGTACCTTGATTTTTATTAGTTGAATTAAGATCGATGAATCTTTTATTTATGAGCACCCTCTCAATCAATAAACCTTTATCAATGATCTCCTTGAATGTATGTACACATTATAGTTCCAAATGATAAGCTATCTCACTATGCAAATTTTTGGTAAACATAGTAGCTAATTGTTTATTTGGTAAGCTATGGGTGAAATGGATTTTAAGGGCTCTCCCTCATTATAAATAACTTGAAAAACTCTCATTGGCTTTTTCTTTTTCTTGCGTTAAATCCACTAATGAAATCTTATGCTCGATATTATAGGAAAAGTGCTGCATAATTTTATCAAAAAGATCATCAAAATTTCTTACTAAATTTTTGGGCAACTTCAAAAACCACTCCAAGGCTTGTCTATCCAAGTTTCTTGGAAATAACAACAAAAGGTATATGTTGCTATATGCCACTGGTTGACATGCGATGAAGAATTCAGTCAAATTAGCCTTAGGGTCACCTTTCCCTTTGTATTTATCAAATTTTGATGGTTCATATCCTAGAGGAAATGGTATCTATAAATACTCCATGTTAAATGGATAGGAACATATGTCATCTAATTTTATATTTTTAGTTTGTTTACTAGCTTGAATGGTAGCAATTACATCCTTCATCTATTGTAATTATTGGGATAGGAAACTAGAAGGAATATTGGTTTGAGAGAGAATTTGGGTTTGGATAGATGGTTGGGACGTCACAAGTAGAACATTTTGACTAAGGTATGATGAAGATACCTATTGGGGTACATTGGCTTGGTTGGGGAATGGACCAAGAATACATATATATGGATTAAGATGTACTTGAAATTGCATAATTGGTGGTGTGATATTCTAGTTTGGGTTGATGATAAATGTTTGAATTGGATGATTTTATGGTTGGGATGGAGGGATATAAGTATACTGTGCCTACTATGGTTGAAAATGGACATGATATTGACTAATTGAGCCTTACTGTTGACTGGGAACTTATGGACCAAGACCCTGTCTCTGGATTTGTGGCACATTTTGAACCAATAGTTGTCTAGTAGGTACTTGATAAACATGAGGACTTCCTTATTGCACAAATCCCTATGAGGAAGTGAAAGTGGGTTATAGTTGTTGCCCCTGATTGAGGTGGAAATGTATTTGTCCCCTATTATGTTAATACAATAAATTGTGCCTATTATTTTTGAATACTACTCGTTACTTGTTAAGGAGGAGTAGGATTCATCACATTCTATCATTGAGGTGTGATATTAGCCATTGTTTGATTACCTAATCCCATAGGTTGTACATTTTAGGAAGTAGTCAGTCGAGGTTGGGGTGTAGAAACTACCACTCCTTGGTATGATGACCTATTCATAGGATTAACTAAAGGCACATGTTATTTTCTAGTTGTTTGTGCATTAGTACCATTTTGATCAGGACTAGATGTTGTTTGCACATTATCTACTACATTTGTCTCACTATTCAATGTAGAGGTTGAAAACACTTCTTCAATAACAGACATATGCATCAAGTTATCTATTGAAATGGTTTGTATGAATGGGTCAAAATTTATATTCTCTTGTCTAGTTAACTCTATCAACACTCTTGTTGAAGGAAATAGGTCAATGAGAGGCTTACTTACCATGTTCATCTGATTGAAATCATGTGTTAGATTCAGATATATTTGATATGCTATTTGTATTTGGTTAAAGTGTTCTTCCATGATGTTTTTTCCTTGATCAGATATATTAGGATCTTAGTACATTGTTTGGATAAGATCCATAGGATTTATAGAAGAATCTTATTGATCATAAATGATATTATGGGGCACTCTACTAGACTTGGTAAATTTTCATGGGGGAAGTCTACTAAAAACTTAGCCCTTACCTCTATGGATCTAACCAAAATCTCAACTTTGTTCTCTAATAAATTTTTCTAAAAAAAAAATAGATAATACGTGGAAGCCGTATTAGTAGGATATGACTGTTGAAGTATTGGCTCATCCACTGTAGGTATTGTAGCTAGGTATTGCATAGTTTGCTCTTGGTCTTATTCTAAATAATGTGGTGTGTTAACCAAATAGTTGGCCAATGGATCTTGGCTTTGTGATCCTAATTGAGTATTATAAGAGGGATAAGAATGCATCTCATAAATAATATTATCCACATAGGGGTCTTGCACCATTTCTTCTTGTGCAACCACATTACTAATCCCTGGATTATACATGAGTCTACTAAAAGTGTAGGAATGCATGTTGAGATTCATAGTGAATGCTTTGTGATAAAAGGTCAAAGAGTTATACAAACTCTAAAAAGGACAATGTCTAAAATAGATGATGTTTCAACTTGGTCTAGATTTCCCAAAATGATCAATAGTTTTATGTAAAGGTTTGTGAGGAAACAAGCTAGTGTGAAGTATCTAACGTTTCACTATTCACACAAAGGTAAGCAAGTAAATGGTCTTAAAAATCAAAATGCCAAACTCTAAGGTTGAAGTGTTTCAAATTAGTCTAATCTAAGGAATTAAAAAGTTTTTAGCTCTTTTGGCCAAACATGGTGTCAAAAGCTAGGCTCAAACAAGGCATGTGTTAGGACTCTTGGCCAAACAACATCAAAAGCTATACTTTGAAATAGATGAAAGTTTTAATGTAATGGATTTGAAACACTTATAACAAACATTAGGCATTTGATTCTTGGATATGAACTTGATCAACTAAGTATAAGGTATGAAACAAAAGGTACTTTTAGAAATAGTTTATTTTCTCATAAAAAATGGTATAAAACTTGGTTCTTTTGACAAACAAGCTAGAAAAAGGTGATCAATATAATTGTAACTTAGATAAAGGATCACAAAAAGTATACTTGGATTGGTCTAAAAATGTAGGAAAAAATTTGAACCCTGAACAAGAAGGTCTATAAAACAATATTCGAAATGTTTTGGGTAGTGTAACAATGTTATACTACCCAAAAAGGTGTGATAAAAAGGTTTATTTAAAAAAATCTTTAAGGCAAATATGCTTTCCTAAAATTTTGATAACATAACACTACCTTTCTTGACTCAAAATTTTGTGATGCATAGACTTAAAGTGCAAATGTTTAGCATAAAATGGCTTAAGTCTATCAAATGATGACAATGCTTATGAGTCTTAAATGACCTTCAACCTAAATTGGAAATTAGATCTAAGTTCACTCAAGTTTAGTGCAAATGGTGAACCTACTTAGCACATCAACCCTATGAGCTTATAAAGGTGTAATTTCAAATTTAGATTATAAGTGAAAGACTTTAAACAACTTTGGTAAAGGTCTAGACTCAATTGGGTAACAAAACTATGCCAAAGTGGATGATATGACTCTCAAGCTTTTGATGAAATTTTGAACAAGGAAAATTGATGATCATAATGCCTCTTTGTTCAAAGGAAAATTTGGACTATGTATTTGATTTGGATTGTTTTTTTACACCAATTTTTGAATCCAAACAAGACTTTAATCTAGGACAAGACCAACTAATTAACCGTTCTTAGATCCTAAACTAATAAGGTTTCTTGGTATTGTTATAATCTATCAATATACGTCATTTGAGAGGATTTTAATTATTCATCCAAAAGTAAATGTACATTATATAGTAGGGTTTTTACACCCCCCTTCTCTCAAATGCCAATACTATGACATAGACCTTGAGGTGCACCTTGCACCAATAATACTTCCATGGCAAGTGGGGATTTGTCTAAGATCTAACAAGTTTTTGAACAATCTAGGGGAATCAATTACACAATGAATTTCATGCCAAATAATGCAAAAGAAAAGCATGGATTTTGGGTCTATATCATTTGGCTTGTTGTAAAAAGGTCTAGTCATTTTTTCAACCACTACATCCTATTGTTCACTTAGTGTAGTGCTATGTCCAAAGTGTCACTACATCTCATGTACAACTTCAAAGGAGCGAAATGAAGTCAATGCTGGGAGATGAGACCCTGGGTCAAAGCTTCCCTAAATAACTTATAAGAGGTAATGAAGTCTCTCTCGTAAATACATGATACATATAAAATAAAGAAATCATGAAAGTAGAAAGACTTTAGTGTCATTTTCAAGGTTACCCAAACTTTGATGAGTTTTTGGGGAGTGATTTAGATGACTTTATTTCTAAGCCTTGGACTAGGCTATTTGTAATATTCCAAGGGTTCCCTATAGGGGACAAATGGAAGAGCATACATGCAACATTCCTCTTTTTTCTAAACAAAAATTTGATTAAACAACTATTGCAAACAAGAATTGATAAGTGTGTTCAATTTTAAACCTAAAATGAAAGATTTGGTGGTGTTCATTTGACCCCTTGGTCTTAGTTGCAAGATTTGAAAACATTCACAAAAACATCTAAGTCCTTTTTTAAACACCAAAACAAGGTTCTTAATTTATATTTAAGCATGCAAAGGTGATTTAAACATGTTTTGAACAAATATCAAGCTTGGCCCCGTAGGAAAAATGTTAGCATGTCTTTTAACTTTGAATCTATTTTTGATTTGAAATAATGAACTTTGGAAAAATAGCTCTTAGGTCTATGTTTTTGGAAAAACATAGTGATCAACATCGATTATATACAACTGATGATGGTTACCTTGGCTAACTAAAATCTAATCGATTTTAATTTTACTAATTGATGTTGATTAGTCCATGTAACTGATGTCGATCTTACTTATCGACATCGGTTGTTGTGTAAAATTGTGGCAACTAGAAATGGAAAAATAAATTTAAAAAATCAATTGACAAGAGTTTTAAGGGTCCAAATAAATATTTTAGAGTTGTAAAATGATCTCCTTCAGATGTGAGATGCATCTAGTCCCACTGGGCGTACCATTATGTGATCTAGGAATTTGACTCAAGAGAGGATGGTTAGTATCGTGTCAGTTCCAAAATGAAAACAAAATGAAAGAAGCATACTAATAACATAACATCTCTAGGCCTAGACACTATGGAGAGATTGGTAACAAAAAAATGACAAACATAAATAAAAATTAAGGAATAAAACCCAATAATTCATTCACCTTCCTTAGATGCTCCAAATGCCTTTGTAGTAGTGCTTTGCTCAACTTGTGCTCATGAAATCTTTAGAAATGGAAGCTTGGCTACCTCCATCTCTCCTTGACACCTTTGGCTTATGGCTTGTCTTGGATTAGAATCAATTTGACATGGTAACACTAATTTATTGAAGCTTGGTAATCAATTTTGCATTATAACTTTGCATTCTCAAGTCTTAAAAATGATGTTCATGGCCTCTCTATTTATATATTTTTGGATTTGATCATAATCAAGTTTAACCAACCATCTCAAGATTGAGATGTGTGGTTGAGGATTAATTCAATATTTGGAATTAAGTTTTTAATTATCCTCATCATGACATTGGAAGAAGGGGAAATTAAGAGGAATGGAGGGCATCATGGAAGGCATTGATGAGGCATGGAGGACATGAACCCTGATATTTGTGGCATTTATGGCCTAGGGATGTCTTCCCAAGAAATGAAGTCACTTGATGATGCAGACATTCAATATTAATTTCTAAAAATAAGTATTCAATAAATTTCCATGGAATTATTAATTAGGCATTGATTTTGATTAATTAGTTCTTAAGCATGTTTAAGCATTTTATGCACAAATTATTCAAATTGATTAGAATACCTTGTTATTGGTCCAAAATTTGATTGGAGTAGAATTGGAAGGCAATGTCAAATGCATTAGATCCATTATCCCATTTAGGATGTTACCAATAGAAAATAAAAAAGGCACGTCTTGTGTAAGAGATTTGACAGGAAAGAGCAATTTAGAGCACCTAGGTGCAAATTTGGCATTTTGACTAGAAATGATCTGATCAAAGTTAGTTGGCCCATAAATTACATTGGCACATTTAGGGATACCCTTACCAAAATTGATACTTGAATACGTTAGTTTCACATATTTTATCATGTTTTAGTGTTTTTAATCCAAATTGTGCATTTTGAGTGAAAACTGGCCAAAAGCTTGATTGGAAGTTATTGGTGGCCAGATTT
The DNA here is from genome assembly GCA_037957365.1 of Torreya grandis. NCBI lineage: Eukaryota > Viridiplantae > Streptophyta > Pinopsida > Cupressales > Taxaceae > Torreya > Torreya grandis. Next base: position 1,131,804 of record JARHVA010003893.1, on the reverse strand, counting down.
AGGTGTCTACACAACTCACTTAATTCATAGATTATTATGACAAGCATATGAATGTAGGTGGATGTTTTCCTTTTTCTTTGGATGTAGGTGTATTTCAAGATGCAATAAGACCTATAAAGGTTTATGATGTTGACTTAAACCTCTTATGATATATTGAAAAGAAACTAAACTCCTTCATCATATCATAAATAAGATCTCACACACTAGCATATGACTGATTGTGTCATTATACCATCGCTATAGGTCAACAATAATGATTGTATGGAATATAGGTGATTGTATTAGTTTCTCTTCACTTTGAGAACCTTATTTAATCTTAAAATAAGTCACTAGTGCACCTTAAATCATATCATAAAGTTATTTGTATTAAAGTTGACCTTATACACAAGAAGTTCACATTGCATATAAAATTGTCCATGCAAAAACTATATGGTTGTAGGTGGTGATTGGTCCCTTATTTGGATAATAATAAGAGATAAATTTCACCTAACCTAAGGTTTCCAAGATTCCAAGATATCATATAATCTCATTTTTAACTCATAACATAAAAATCACCAATCTCCCTCATGGCTATAACATTATGTTCCTCAAAATAACCCTTTAGATATGACCGATTGCTATAGGTAGCTATTTCTACCTACTATACAGACTGAGGAGAGATGGGTGATTGGTTCCAAGAGATAAAAGTGACTCAAATATATCTATTTACCTTTAATAATCCACACTTAACTTGAATAAGCATCAAATTTTCCATAATGAGGTTTGAATATCATGGAAATAAGAAATAACATATTACCTTAAACAATGTTAACTTACCTTAAACTCTACTAAATTGAGTTCTAAGGAGGTTTTATTCATGGTATTGTTATACCTTAGAGCTAAAATAAACACTCTAATCTTATTTCAACTATATTATACCACTTTCAAGGTTCATATAACACCTCATAAACATATTATGAAGACACCAAGTCCCTTGAAGGTCTCTCAAATTAGTAGCACAATCATACACAATCCCTACTATGTTATTTAGGTATTTGAGGCTTCCAAGAGGTCGTTTGTTCTCATAGTGCCATTGGTCATCTTGAAGATTACTATGAACATTCTAAAAAAATATCATGCTTTGGAAACAAACCTATATTTCTTGTAATATTTAAGCAAGGTAATCTACCATGATATGCTTCTCACTTGCTACTAAGAATTGCTACAAGAGAGACTTCAAGTTTTTTAAAATAATAGCCATAAAACCATCTATGGAATGTACTTAAAAGATAAATTAAGACTTAATCACCTTTTACAATCCTTTAAGATCATGAAAACTCACTAAGATGCTTTCATACACTAAGAATCTCATTAGACCTACTACTGTACCTTGTGGAAGGGTTAAATGACCACCCAAACTATCTCAAGAGTGATATTTTCAAGATGAGGGTGCATTAAATTTTACTTGGATGAAATATATGTATTTTAACTAAAAATTTAGCTTGAAAACTCCTCAAAATGAATACATTCAACTAATATATCAAAATTACTTGAAAACTTCCTAAACTCAAGTCAACATAAGCAACCGGTTTATTATCAAAAAATATATTATATAGGAATTTTTTTTATGGTTAAGAAAGTAAAATTTTAATATTAAACCCTAAAATAATCTTCATAAAACCATTTTTTATCCATCTATCTCTAAAGTGAATAAATGGAGACAAACCTAGACCCTATTTGGATGACTAGGTCATAGTGACCCCCTTACACTCTTAGTGATTGTTCATAAATATGGGAAAATTAATATGAAAAAAAATGAAAGTAATGTGAAGGTAATAAGGTTCCATATCATTTAAAAATATATTTGGACTTGAATCTCTCTCTTTTACCTATACTGAGTAAAAATTGATGGCCCTTCTAGAGCTGCTAAGGAGGTTGATATGAGAGATAAATCAATTTTTTTCATTCTGAGACTTTAAAACTCTTCCAAATATTTTTTTGACCTTTTAATATATAAATAAGGTCATGAATATAATTTCCAACAAATAACCCTCTGATAACCTATATAGATGCCTCAAAATGGTCTATTTTAGAACTAAAAATGCCATAATTACTTAGGAGATTTGATTGAAATGTTATAAACAATGTTAATAAGGCCTAAAAATGTATGAATAGATACAACATGATGAAATTAATATTTAATATAATAATATACTATCATTACCTTGAAAAACCTTCTCTAAAAGTCATAAAATGGTTTAAAATGCTTATAATGAGTCATAAAGTTAGTCTACAAAATCATCAACCTAATTAATCATATGTAAGGCATGAAATTATATTTAAACCTGATATTAGACCTATAAAAACACACTATACTCTTTTTACCGCTAAAAATGGCTTGAAAATACCAAGAGGAGACTAAACAAGCATAAGGCCATGATGAACAAAACCTCAAACCTATCTAATCAACTTTAAACTTTACTAGTCAAGGCTTCAAGTGATCACTAGGGACATTTCAAGACCAATCCTACTAACCAATAGGGAAAATAATCATGAAAAGAAATTTTTTAAATGGTAAGGGTGACAATTTGACCTATGAGGTTAAACTTGTTAAGGAGAACCAAAGTCATTGGTGAACTAAGAGATGACAAAGGCACACACCAAACCACATTGACAAAGACTTAAAACACAAAATATAGGCATACACAATATTTTGAAGGAGATCCACAACTTGGAAGGTATTTCTTGTCTTACTTTCATAATTAGTTCCTTGAGTTTATTATCACTACCCATTGAGGGAGTAGGCTTAACATGCTATTTATTTATGCTTATTTTGAGATTCTTTGACTAATGATTATTCTAACTTGTTTCGTAATCCTATTCTACACTAAGTAGTTTGAACTACCATAACACAATTTCTAGGGAAAGCCAAACTATAATCATCTAAAATGTTACTTGAGTGTCAAGTGTGTTACTTGAGACCACCCATTCCTAACTTATCCCTAGACCTATCTTAGGGCCTATTTAGACACTTATCCAACTTTTGTGTAGGCCTTACACATTCCTAAACATATCAAAATTATTTCCATACCCTCCATTAGGAATTTAGGCCCCTAGTGCCTTAAGGTTTTCCACCTGGACATTAACAACATACTTGGACACTAATGCCACAATGCTAGTATCCTAGTTGGTTGCTATTATATTTTTCCATATGTTTAACCCTAAGAGATATATTTTAAATCCTAAAGACACCTAGGGTTGGCCTAGACCTATTTCAAACCTTGCACAAGCACCAAATCAATATATATATATATATATATATATATATATATATATATATATATATATATATATATATATATATATATACACACACACACATGAATTTTATCCCTTTATTCCCCAAATAAAAATTATATGCAAATACACACAAATAAACTTAGAATAATTTGTGCACAATCAAGGTTATTAATCCCTATTCTACCCTAGTTCTACATACAATAATCTATAACCCTCCTAAGATTAGAATACACATATTTCTAGTCTCAAGGATCACTCAAACCACTCAAACTAACATTCATACTAGTTTCACTTGCACTTGGACCAAGACTTAGGTAGGAATAACTACATCAGGGTTGATCCCTCCTTGGAGTATTGGTATGTAGGAAAATATCATCACAATAGGGTGTTGAGGATGTCTAGCCTACCCAACTAACTCCACACCTGTTATTACTTGTGCAAATTAAATGCCCTAATCACATTGCCATCTAGGGTTTGTACAAAATTAATCAAAATAGGTCATATACAATGAAGTAGGGTTTATATACATAGGAATATGCTTAGAATATTCATACATAGGTGCTACTAAAAGTATAGATCAATTATTTCATAAAGGACATTAGCACCAAAATTAGACACTAGCACCACAACACTACTATCCAAGGTATGATGATATTATCTAAGAGGGTTTTTAACATCTAGATCTTATTTGTGACACTCAAACAAGCTAATGTACCAATTTTTAACTTCCAAATCCTTCATCTTAGGTAGTTTCTAGTTAGGTACTTATTTGTGTCATTCATTACTATTATTAGAAATATTATATTAGATTAGTTATTTCACAAATTAGTGGCCATATTTCTTGTATATTTTATACCCTAATTTACTGTACTTAGACCCTTTAACAACCCAAGGCTAAAACTCCATGAACCCTTAAAAGTTAAATCATTTTGTGAACTATTTATTAATATTTTTAGTGGCCATGTTCAGAGCTCCATCAGGGAGATAATATTAACTATTATAGGTTGGGACAACACATGTGGCCACTAGGTTCTTAGTTATACCTAGTGTAGACACATTTGACATCTTATTGGGTAGGCCATGGATATAGAAACTCTAATATATTCCATCTACCATACACATATGCTTCAAGTATATATAGTATATACAGGTGGTTAGAACTGAGGGCTTTCCATATGAGTATCCTTTACCTATCCCATAGGTAGTTACACAATAGCCACCAATTATATTTATGAGTACAATTTATATTAGTACACCATAAATTTTAGTTGAGACACTAGTTCATGTGAGGTCTACTTATACAGTGTTACCATATACACATACTCTCCCATAAACACACTTATTAGAGAGACTCTTGTGTCAGAGATATGTTACTGATTTTATAGAGCCTCTCTCTACCCATTTCATTTTGAGATTAGTGTTATTGAGTTCCCAGACTTTTCAACATAGAGTATCCATGTTAGCTATAAAATCTTATACTAGATGGGTCCCTAGGAACCCTACAGTTTATAGGCTAGTTTAGCTAGCTTCATAAATTCAAAGAACCATAGTTCACAAGCTAGTTCAATCAGTTTCTCAAATTCCTAGCCCTACTCCATAAGTAGTGTTAGTTATAGATCACTTAGTACAACTAGTTCTTAGACTATAGATACCTTTTCACATAACACATATGACCATTCTTCCTTTGTTTGATACAATTCACTTTGATAGCGAGTCTCTTATGAGATTCATCGATTAATATGTCCCTCCCTATTTGTACATAGTTTCATTCATTCTTGATCCTTATATATAATTTAATTTTCATGTTGTTTATGCATAGATTATATTCATATATATATATATATATATATATATATATATATATATATATATATAATATGTCAAAAACACAAAAACATTCAAATATTTTCTCAAAAAATACAAATTATAGATTGTATGCATATCCATGCTTATATTTTTAGAATTGTCAAATACTACATATGTTATTTCTGTTAGTGTAGTTAGTTTATAATACATACATGCTTCACTTGTTCTTTTCGAGTGTTTGTCGATTCTTATAGGTATCAAGTTCATCACAAATATCTAGATTTACTACTATCTACTCATTGGGGGCACATACACAAGTTATTCATTTGACATATTCATCCATTTTGTGGCATCTTATACGCAATTCTAATTTCCAAGTTACATCTTTCTCTGCTCTACATCACATATTTAACATTCTTTATATCTTGATATTGATCATCCTACACTAAATTTTTTATTGATGACTACTACTACTACTACTACTACTACTACTACTACTACTACTACTACTACTACTACTACTACTACCACTACTACTACCACTACTACTACCACTACCACTACCACTACCACTACCACTACCACTACCACTACCACTACCACTACGACTACGACTACCACTACGACTACCACTACGACGACTACTACTACTACTACTACTACTACTACTACTACTACTACTACTACTACTACTACTACTACTACTACTACTACTACCACCACCACCACCACCACCACCACCACCACCACCACCACCACCACCAATCTAAAATAAAATTATGTACATCTTTTATCTTATATAGATTTTTACCACATGTTCATGCATACTTTCATTTATAGATTTACCAGTTTAGACTTGATTATGTCTCTGTGATTCTACATATATTCAAGGGAATTCAAATATGCCATTATTTTATGGCTCTATGCCACTTCCTCTCATTGGATGTATGCTTTGGATATGTATATATGTCCTTATGTGTGCCTTCTTGATTATGTATACATCCATTTGAACATGTCCTTCCATGTGGTTTCATGCCAACTCTCTTCCTACTTACATATGTGGACATTTAAGCATGTCATTTTATGTATTGATTTCTTAGATTTAGTGACATGTGCCCATGTCCATTATATTTTGGCCCCTTAGCCTATTGTGTGTGCCTCATGTATGTTTTATATATGCTTTCATGTATGCATCATGTCCATGGCACTTATCTCTTGCTTGTTACACACTCTAGTTTTAGATGCCATGAGGGACCTCATACATTTCCACTTCCTACTTGGGTTCCTTGATGGACAGTATACCCCATCCCCCCTAAGTAGTTACTTATTTTATTACTTAGATTTTCTATTCATACACATGTTTACATGGCTGTAGCTATCTTGATAGCCTTGTGAAACTTAGATATAACATACATAATATATTTTGATGTCATGTATACATATTATATTACTTTACTATGTAAATATCATATATGCCCATGATAAAACATATCATGCAGATCATTTTATTTTGAGGATAGGTCTTGCACAAGTTCAAAAACTCCCCTTAAAATAAGGGGCATTCACAAAGGTTTGCCACAGAGATCAGGTCATTTGAATATCCTCAAAATATAGTTTCCATCATGTAAGAACAAAATACAAAACTTATTTTTTATGAAAATGTAGTGAAAAATAGCTAGATAGAGATCAGAGTCAATTTGGTAGAAAAATAGGATAATTAGACACCAACACCAAAAGTGGAAACTAGCACCACAATTCTACTATCTAATTTATGGCACTATTATCTAGTAGCCCTAGAAATAGGAAAATTTAGATTTTCTAGAGAAGTATAGTAGGTACAGTCTAGGTATGCATATATTCAATTAAAGATTATCAATTTTTACTTAGTTTTACACAAGATCTACCAATTTTCTTGGATTGGGGCATCATGCATGGAATGATCACTCCCATTTCTATTTTAGATACTTAGATACAAATTATTACAACTCAATCTGGAATCTATATGGTCAAATACCAGATTTGGTGACATGTGCATGACACATTATTTTTGTATGCTCACTTTTACATCAATTGATCAGATGGAATGGAAAACTCCATGGAATCATCTAAATTATTAATCTAGACTCCATTTTCACCATTTTATACCAAATTTTATGCCTTACTCTATCTATAGTGATTTACATTACTGCATAGTCTCTGAGCTACATACTTGAGTGTTTAAGAGGCCCTTAGGCTGATTTTCACTCAAGAGTTACTGAGTGGTTGCAAAGCCATTATATAAAGTTTCAGTTATAGTTATACAAGTTCAATTACATTATGAAATTAAGTTATAGATGCATACACTACACATGGGTATGTATTGATGGATTCATAGTCTATCAGAGTTCTTGAGCCACTGACATAAGAGTGTTGGTGTTTCTCTCTATTTTATGCTTTTATCTAAGTATGAAAAAAAGAAACTATCAATAGGGGTAATGATTATAAGAACCTGGTATAAAATGTGCACATGATCCAGATGATGGTGGATACTCCTCTTTGGATAGGAAGGAATAACTTGTAATAAGAAAACACTAAAAAAACATGTTTGTTAAACAAGTAGCAAAGTGGATTGCCTAGCGTGAGCTAGGTCCTAGAAGCGAAAGATTCTTAGGAGGTTATCAATATAATTTATTTGGATAATAAAAATGAAATTATAAACTAAAATATAATTTTATTAAATGACAACAAATATAAAATTAAATACAATTAATATGGAAGCTTTGCTAAGAAAATGACTAAATAATGTAAACACTAAAAGGCTAGTTGAGGCAAGGTTATGGTTTTGGTTTGGAAAATGGTCAAAAGGGAAAGATGGTTTGGTTGAGGTTGATAAATGATTGAAATTATCAATAAGGTGATGTTAAAAATTATCAAGAAGATAGAAGGGAAAAGGGTAAAAGGGATAAATGGTCAAGTTGATAAATATGGCCAAGAGGCAAAAGGGGACAAGTGGGTGAATTATGGTAAAGAGGTAAAAAGTGTCAAGTGGGTAAATATGGCCAAGGAAATAAATGAAGTAAAAAAGGGGGAAAATAAGAGGTGAAGGGTATGGAGGTCAAGAGAGAAGAGGCCAAAGGAGAAAATAAGTTGAAATGAAATAAACAAACAAGATTACCTTTGAGATGGTTGTCGATGATGGTATTGTTGATGAAATCTTGGAGTGATTCTAGTAGAGATTTGATGCTTTGAATATTTTCTCCTCCAAGATGAGTATGATCTCCTTCTCAAGTGGATAACCTCCTCCAAAAACTTGTAATAAAATGTTAATAATAAAAAATACTAATTTACCACTTTCCCACCTCCTTGGGTGAAGGAAAGGGGGGGATTTATAGCATATGTTGTGAAGAGTCATGCCAAAAGAGGAATAATAGAGGTATGGCACCATTTTATGTGGTGGATGAATTGGTCAAAATTTGGTGGATGGAGATTCCCATTTGGGTTGGTGAGTGTCCCATTTGGGTTAAGAAATAAAAAATGGGTGCCCTTTGTCTTAAAGAGGTAGGTATCTTATTTTGGAGGTTAATTTCATGTAAAATACACGTTGACTAATAGTATCTTGAGGGTAATTTTTTAATATTTCAAGGGGGTCCCTTATGATGCTTAAATGAGGTCATCAAGCACTTTAGGAAGGGTCCCAAGTGGGGTATGATGTCCCACATCAAGCCACATCACTTATAAACCATGCCACTTGCCATGTCACACCTACCAGCCCCACCTTTCTAATTTAAATAACCTCTACCCTTACCAAATCCATTTTAAGACTCTGACATCATCCCATCCAACTTTTTTTTGATTAGTACCATTAGTTTAGGCCCACTAACCTATAAGCATAGTGGCCAAACTAAAACCTTTCCTCTCATCCACCCTAAAATAATCAACCATGATTCACCCACCATTTATACTATTCAGTGCCAAGACAATAAGTCTATCCTCACCTACCTTGGTATATGAGACTCTCCCATACATAAATCCTTCCCTTTAAAAAACCAAACCATGCTCAATGAATCAACTATTGATGTTAACTTAGGAACCTAGGAGAATCCTCGTATCATTAAACTGGGCCAATCTTTGGACTCAAATGAGCAACATGATTATCCTGCCTTCCTTTAGGATTGTAACATCATATTCACTTGGTCATTTTAGGATATGCCCAGGATTGACCCCTCCATCACCCTTCATAACATTGTTACCCATATAGAGGCTAAGCTAGTATGGCAAAAGCTTCACAAAATGCAACCTAATATATCTCTTCTCATCAAGAAAGGACTTCAACATCTTTTATTCATAAATTTTATTCAACCCATTGACCACCCATAATGGGTCTCTAATATTGTTCCCATTACCAAGCACATTAGGGGAATCCACCTTTGTGTGGATTTTTGAGAACTTAACTTTGCATGCCCCAAAGATGAATTTCCTTTACCCAACATCGAACAACTATTTGACCTTACCATAGGTCATGAGATGTTATCCCTCATGGATGGATTTTTAGTATATAATCAGATCCTGATCACCCCCTCAGACCAACATAAAAGTACCTTCACTACACTTTGGGGAACCTTCTACTATTGGGTCATGACTTTTGGCTTAAAAAATGAAAGATAAATGTATTAATAGGCCATGACCTATGTCTTCCATAATCTTATTCATAAAATTTTAGAAGATTATGTAGATGATCTCCTAAAAAAATTAAACACTGTAAGGACCATTTATCTATTCTTACTATCATTTTTGACCAACTGATCCAATTTCGTGTTTGGTTCAATCCTAAAAAATGCTTTTTTGGGGTTTTGTAAGGAAAGCTTCTGGGATTTATCGTCTCCCTTTGTGGAATTGAGATTGACCCTGCTAAAGTCAAGGCCATCCTAGAAATGCCTCCTCCAACAAACCTTAAGAAACTTCACAGTCTATAGGGAAAATTACAATCTATTCATTACTACATCTCTCAATTATTAGATAGATGCTAACCTTATCACCACCTCTTTAATAAAGATTCCTCCTTTAGATGGACCAAAGATTGTCAATAAGCCTTTGATTCACTCAAAGAGTACTTGCTTTATCCACCTATTCTTATCCCACCTATGGATGACTAGCCTTTCTACCTTTACATATATGCCACTAATCACTCTTTAGGTGCCATGTTAGCTCATTAGGATGAAAAAAACAAGGATCAAGTTGTTTATTATATCAGTTTTAGGCTTCTAGAGTATGAGACATGATATACCCATCCTGAAAAGGTTTTTTTTGCTCTTATTTTTGTTGCCTCTAAGCTTCATCACTACCTTCTTAATCACAAAACATATGTTATCACTAAAAATAACATAATCAAGTATATGCACTCTAATCCATACCAAAATTAGTGTATGGTTAAGTGGCTTATGCTCCTGGCTAAGTTTTATCTTGAGTTTCTTCACCAAAAATCCATTAAGGGGCAGATAAAAAATGGGTACCCTTTATCTTAAAGAGGTAGGTATCTTATTTTGGAGGTTAATTTTATGTAAAATACATGTTGAATAATGGTCCCTTCAGGGGAAATTCATCATATTTCAAGGGGGGCCTTGTGATGCCTAAATTAGGTCATCAAGCACTTTGGGAAGGGTCCCAGGTGAGGTATGATGTCCCACATCAAGCCACATCACTTCTAATCCATGTCACTGTCCATATCACCTCCAAAATCACCTTACATATCACTTGACATATCACATGACATGCCACTTTCCATGTCATCATGAATAGTGATAGTGGGTCCCATAGTGAATAGTGATCATGAAAAGTACTTTTGAATAGTAATTTCAAATAGTATTTTTGAATAGTATTATGTGACTAGAAAATAGTGATTTATCTAGGTTAAGAGGGGCTTGTTAAGGGTTAAGAAGTTTTAGGGGGTCTTTAGGGAAGTCCTAAGGTATTTAGTCATTGAAAACTATAAGTGCATAGTTTTCTAGTGTCTACATTTTACCCCTTTTTGTTATATGACTTTGAGTTAACAAGATTAAAAACAAAAATGAATCACTTGGTCAAAGGTTAGGGTGCCCTGAGTATGGGATGAGGTGTTCCCACTCAAACTTAGAGTTGATGAGGGAAGGTTGAATTAGGTGTAGGTTTGATAAGCAGTTGGTGGGGAGGCACTAGGTGGTGCCACAAGATAGCTAGGCATGTGAAATGTAAATGGGTGTATAAAACATGACTAAGCATGATAATCAAGATAGAATAAAGATTAAAGCTACCAATGTTGGTAACAATAAGGTCAATCCTAGAAATACATGTGATAGGGATAATTGGTCCACAACATTGGTCATAGCTAATTGAGTTAGGCCTATCAAGTCATCTAGATAGGTTTGGTATTGGTCACAAGTATCTAGGGTAGGAAGTGTTCCTACAAAACAACATAATTGGTCAGGTCATGCATGAGGTGGTGAAAACATTGAAAATTTCAATAGGTAAGGTTGGTCATTGTGGTCAAATGTTTTTGCAAAACATGCCAATAATTTGGGTTAGAAGAAACCAAAGTCAAGGTGGACATGGTGAAAGCATGGGTGGATTGGGTGTGGGTAGGAAGGGGATGGCCAAGCTAACTCTAGATGCATGTGATAAGTGGATGATGTTACATACTTTCATGGATAGGAATCCAAAAAGAATATTAGGCCAAATTTAGTTCTTTTGAGGTGAAGAGTGTTAGTTAACTTGGTTTTCCCAATTTGATATCATGTAGTTAGGTCCAATTGAAGGACGTTGGAGAAAGGGAAGTTCCAAAAGGGTGGAAAATATGGTTATCAAATAGTTTTTTGATTAGTTTGGTATAAATGGTGCATGAGATTACCTAAGATGCAATTAGATGATTATATCAATTATACAAAAGGAATTTGTAGCCATGGATAAATAGGTTCAAGCATGAAATTTTGTTCACCATTTTAAAAAAAAGGAGAAATATTCTTTACCATGTTTTAGAAAATATAACACTACTTGAATTATCATGATGATCTGATGGGTTCTTTTATCACCATCCAAGTAAGTTGATATTGTTCACACTTCACAACAATGCCATTAATAGGCTATGGAAGGATATGATTCAATAATTCAGGGAAGCAAACTAGTAGAGTGGGTAAACGAGAAGTGATGAAGATTTGAACCCTTGACCTTGAGTCAGTGGGGCTCCAAAATAAGTAAGCATTGAGTTTTGAGGGAATTCAGAGAAAGATGCTAGGGGGCCTTGGAATATGTAGTGAGATGAATAATAATAATATTAATTAAATGAAGGAGCAGGTTGTGGATTGTGATTAAAGAGTAGGGTTATTTAAAGGCATAAGAAGATGTAGTCCGAGAAGGGAGAATCAAGGGAAATTATTGGTTAGAAGGTTAGGGCATGTGAGAGGGTGTATCTATCATCCTCACATGAGTATCCCAAATCTTCCATTTGAAGTTGGTTTTAGTTTTGATTCTAACATCTTCAAAAGTTGGAGTAAAAGGGGTTTAAAATAGGCAAGACCAGAGGGGGTGGGGAAGGAATCTTCCTCCTGATGGCTTAGTGATGTTCAGGCTTGTTGGTTGGTTGTATGAGCCCATAGTCCTAGTCAATTGTGTCATAAAGCTATAAGATTGGTATATATCTCACAATAAACCAAAATCAAGTGGAAGAATTTTGAGGCCGTAACATGCTCAAAATGGTCAGAGGATTTAAAATGGAGAAAGGTGATATGTAGGGTGAATGGAGTAGATGGTGTAGACACCTAAATGTGGCCACCAATAACATCAAACCAATATTTTGACCAATTTACACCTAAAGCACACAATGTGGCCTAAAAACACTAAAGCACATTCAAAACTTTGAACTTGATATAGTCAAATGTTGATTCTAGCTAGGGTATCATTAAATGGGGTAGTGCAATTTATGGGTCAACTAACTTTGATCAGATCATTTTGAGTCAAAATGCTGATTTTACACCTAGGTACTTTGAATTGCTCTTTCTTATCAAATCTCTTACATAAGACATGTGCCTTTATTATTTTCTGTCAGTAACATCCTAAATGGGATAATAGATCTAATGCATCTAACATTGCCTTCCAATTCCAATCCAATAAAATTTTGGACCAATAACAAGGCATTCTAATTAATTTGAGTAATTTATGTACAAAGTTCTTAATCATGCTTAAGATCTTGTTAAACAAAATTAGCACCTAATTAATAATTCCATGGCAACTTGTTGAATAATTTTTAAAAAAAAATGAATATTAAATAGTTGCATCATCAGGTGACCTCATTTCTTGGGAAGACATCCCTAGGCCATAAATGCCACAAATATTAGGATTCATGCCTCCATGCCTTCCATGATGCCCTTCAAACCTCTTGATTGCCCCTTTTTCAAATTTCATGATGAGGATAATTATAAAATTGATTCCAAAAATTGAATTAATCCTCAACCACACATCTCAATCTCAGGATGGATGGTGCAGGTTAATTCTAGACATTATAAAAGATCTATAAATAGATAGGCCATGAACATCATTTATAAGACATGATTATGCAAAGTTATAAGGAATAATTGATTACAAAGATTCATGCAACTAGTGTTATCATGCCAAATTGATTCCAAGCCAAGCCAAGCCACAAGACAAAGGTACCAAGGAGAGATGGAGGTAGCCAAGCTTCCATTGCCAAGGAAATCATGAGCACAAGTTGAAAAAGTCACTACAATAAGCTTTTTGAAGCATCCAATGGAGGTAAAAGAAGTTTTTTTTTTGCATTTTAGTTATGTTTTTTATTCATGTTTGTTAACTAAACTCTCCCTAGTGTCTAAGCCTAGGGATGTTATGCTAGTTAGTATGTTTCTTTCATTTTGTTTTCATTTTGAAACTAACATGGTACTAACCATCCTCTCTTGAGTCAAATTCCTAGTTCACATATGGCATGCGTGGAGGGACAAAATGCATCCCACACATGAATAAGATCATTATGAAACTTTAAAATCTCCATTTGGATCATTAAAAATCTTGCAATTTGATTTTCTAACTTTATTTTTTTGTTTTTCTTTATTACAGGTTTACACAATAATTGACGTTAGTTAGTAAAACCATCATCGATTGGATAGCTATCATTGGTCACTATTGGTATAACTGATGTTGGTTAGGTAACCATCATCAGTTAGTAAGTGTAACTATTGTCTATTATATAACCAATGTTGATCGCTATGTTTTTTTTAAAACACAAACTTGAGAGCTCTTTTTTTGAAGTTCATTATTTCAAACCCAAAATAGCTTCAAGGATAAAGGACATGCTAATATTTTTATTGTAGGACCAAGCTTGACATTTTCTAAAAACATGTTTAGATCTCCTTTTACACGCTTAAAAATGAATTAGGAGTATTATTTTTGTGCTTAAAGTAACATTTAAGGTGCTTAAATAAGTGTTTTTAGCATTAGTTTTCAAAGTTACAACTAAGACCAAGGGGTCAAATGAAAACCACCTCATTTTCATTTGGGCTTAAAAATGAACTCATATTTCCAAGCTTTTTGTCTTCAATAGTTGCTTGATATAATTTCTATTTGGAAAGAAGAGGGATGCTGCATGTATGCTCTTCCATTTGTCCCCTTTAAGGAACCCTTGGAATGAAAAGTGTCATTATTATTTCAAATAGCCTAGTCCAAGGCTTAGAAATAAAGTTGTCTAAAGCACTCCCCAAACACTCATCAAAGTTTGGGTGATCTTGAAAATGACCCTAAAGTCTTTATATTTCATGTTTTCTTTATTTTTATGCTTCTTGGATTGTAGGGGGGATGTCATTACCTCCCACAAGTTATTTAGGGAAGATTTGACCCAGGGTTTCATCCTTCATCATTAACTTCACTTACTCCTTTGGAGTTGCACATGGGATGTATCTACATTTAGACAATGCACTACACTGAGCGAACAACATGATGTAGTGGTTATAAAAAGGATTGAACATTTTTACAACTAGCCAATGCCATGGTCACCTAATTTTTGTTATTTTATTTTACATTGTTTGATGTGAAAGTCTTTGTGTAATTGATTCCCCTAAAAATGTTCAAAATATTACTAGTTTAGTCAACCCAACATTACCATACCCTTGCTAGGATTTGGATGATTATACTTAGTGTATTTTGGTCATTATTACTTGGTGTTTTTGAGACTAAAACTTGTTTGTTTATTTATAAACCATGTCCAAATAAATTTATTTATATGACACTCTTTTGTCTAAAGAGGCATTATACTAGCCATTTTACACCACACTTGTGCCCTAAAATGTTTGCTAAACTTGTTTGTGTGTGTGTCATTTGAGTTGCATAAGTTTGTGTTACGCTACACAAATCATGTCAAAACTATTTTATCTTTTGAGTCTTTGAAACATAGCATAGATCACATCATTCAAGTATGATTATGACATTAGGATACTCAATTTGTTTCAAGACTAGTTTACCTTATATCAAAGACCATTTGTTTCAAACCATGTCATGTCTACCATTTAGACCTTTGTCTTATGCTATCCAATGTTGTCTAGCTTGTTTGGTCAAAACATAGTTTTCAAAGTTGAGTTTTTAATTAAACTTGTTAAGTTTGGATCCAAAAACTTATTGATTTTTGTCTAAACCTTAATTCATGGGTTGATACATAGATATTTCTCTTTTGGGTTGCATAACTTCAGTTAATCGATTACCCAAATTTGAAAACTATTGATGGTTTGTTTGGTTAATGCCTATCTTTGTCATTATTTATGCCTTTATTTGGGAGAACATAGCCTTTCTCAAAGATCCTTTTGTCTTATGCCTTATGCCAATTGATTGTGTTTATGTTTGATTCCATGTGCTAGGTTTATGTCAAAGTTATTTCCAAACTTGTTAGATTAAATCAAATTACATCAGCCTTTGTTTCAAGTCTAGTTTTTGACGTAGTTTGGCTAAAAGTCCTAGCATATGCCTATTTTTTTGAGCCTAGCTTTTGAATTTACATTTGGAAAAAAGACTTAGAAACTCAACTTTTCACTTTCCTAGTTTAGACCTTGTTTGGAACACTTTGACCTAGAGCTTTGACATGCCAGTTTTTATTCAGACACTTGAAATTTTGTGTGTATGACATTTGACATTAGACATTTTATGTTAGGTTATTTTATGACATGTCCTAGCACAAATAATTTTGGAGATTCAGCTCCCTTTTAGACTATATTGGAGATACGACTTCATTGTTTCGACTAAGTTTGACCAAGCTTGAATAATTTGTCCTTTGGACATAGTTTTTTAGAATTTGTAGAAGTTTAAGATTTTTTATTTTAGAGCTTTCATCATTTACATGAATATGTCTAGCTACACTTATGCTTTAGTCACATAAAATCCAACTTATGATAGAATGGCTACACAAAATCCCACTAGGAATCCCTATAGAGAAAGATTTTCTAAGGATTTATATTATTCTCCCTACAATACTCCATATGGGGAACATAGTAAAAAACCATAAAATCCAAATCAAATTATAAATTGGGATGATATGGTTTATGAGGAATTTGAAGACCCAACTACAAATAATGTAATTTAGGATATGGATCCATACCCTCTTTGTAATAATCAATACATGGAACACAATCAAGAACCAACTTATGAGCCAACTCATGAATGGGATGATATGGTTTATGAGGAAGACTTGGATGTTTTGTCTTATGAAAGTAATAAAGTTCCATGACGTCCTTTTGTTATTCAATCATTGAATACCCCTAACCCTCCTTTGGATGATATGATCTATCAAGCTCTATAATATCCACGGAATACCATTACCATTTTAAGACCTCATCCTTTGGCTTGTGTAAGCAAGTAAGCTTCATAACACCCCTTCATTATTCTAAGACCTAGTCTTTTGGCTTGTGTAGTTAATCAAGCTCCATAATGCCCTATCATTACCATTTCAATACTTCATCCTTTGGCTCATGTGAGAAATCATGCTCTCTAAGGCCCTATAATTATCCAATCATAAGCTGTCATGTCCCCTTTTCAGTTGACATCTCTTAGAGCTGATGATTAGCCTATTATGCAACCCTCGTAGGCTGATAGGATGGATAGAGGGTCATGATGGAGCTTGGCTTGGCTTTGAATAGCAAAATTTTTCTAGTTGGCTTTCGTTCGAGCTCTTTCAAATACCGTTTGCCTGAGTTCCTATTTTTTGGGGATTTTTGGTACTCAACAGAGCACCCCTATTATGGTATGGTCACGTGCGAAATCACTCCCTAGTTCACTAGCTTTCGATAGTTTGAGAATTAGATATGTATTGAGGGAGATATTAATCTTTGATTGATTTAATTAAATATTAATTATTTGAAGTATTTTTAATTATGAAACCCTAATTCTTAATTATGAAACCCTAATTAGGGCAAGCACACCTTTTAGAGGATATAAGGGTTTCTTATTAGAGGGAGTGCCATAATTATTCATTGTTGAAGACAAATTTTGCTAAGTATTTTTCTAAGAAGACTGAGCCAAGGGTTTCCAATATTATTTTGCATTGGAGAATGTGCAATCTTTAGTGTGTGCGATTTAGAGGTTGTGAGATATCAGCTGATCTATTGCCAGTTTGAGAGAGCTTTATACAGAAGTTATCATAGACATTCACAGGTATTTATTTCATCAGGTTTTTTGTCCAAAAATCATCTAGATAAAGATCTTCAATATTAGCATAATATTTCTTGAGATCAGGCATCCAACATACAGGCCATACAATTTTATTGCTAATATATGGAATTTGTATGGTTTTGTACCAGGCTGTATAGTCTCAAAAAAGGGCAGGTTTCAGCAGTCAGGCTGTAGGGAGCTTAGAGACCGACATCAGCCAATTGAATACTGACATCAGCAGAGTATACCATTTAGAGACTGACGTCGACAACTAGAGACCGACATCAGCTGACTCAAGAATCAACATAGGCAGTAATCTAATTGACTACGGTAGTATCACTGATGTCAGTGACTATGTGTGTAAAATAGCAACCATAAAGCTGAACCAGCCGTACCAGATCTATGGTTTATTTTTAGATTGCAAAAAAATTAGGGTTTAAGACAATATTTTATATTAATTTGTATGTGTGCAAGAGATCTTTATTGTAATCATTTGAAGTGAATAACAAGATCAAAGATTAATTAGTTGAAAGAGTTTATTTATTTATTTGAATTTATTCAAATTTATCTGGCAAAAATGCATTCTTCTTTATTTCATGCAAAAACACCCAAAAAAATTAGAATACACAAAAAATAGTAAAAAAATATTCAGTTCTAGAATTTAGGGGAAATAGGGGTTTCTATAGTGGTATCAGAGCTTTGCCCTACCATCCTGTTGGGTAGATTGGACATTGAATCAACTAATTAATCATGGTTACTTCAAGTACTCAGAAATAATGGGACAAGGATATGGAGATGCTTAAACAAAGTTTGAACAAGTTGGTTGAAAACCAGAGGAGGATGAATGAATTGCTTTCACATCCTACAACAGAAGACAAATTAGCACGGTATATGGCATCCATTTTTAAAGGGTCCACATCACAAAACAAGAAGGAAGAGGAGGTTGACCAGCTTTCTCATGAGCTGGAGGATACTCAAAATTCATTGGTGTGTACTCAGTTGGCTCTCTAGGATTCTGAGAGACATGTGGACGAGCTTTGTCTTGAGGTAAGTTTAGTTTAGGAGTTAGCGCATGTGGCAGGGACTCAGCTTTCTTTTACAGTCAGGTCACATGTTGATGATGATATGAGTATGTCTAGAATTCACACTCTAGATTCAGAGATTGTAGAAGAGTCCTAGGATCCGATTATTGTAGATGTCACCTAGGAGGATGCAGTGGACAGTTTTGAGGACTTAGTTTCCTCAGCAATTTCTTTTAGTACAGAGGAGTTGGACAATGATGCTATAGTTTTTGATACTTTGTATGTTGATATGAGCTTTGGAGTTGATTCACAAAGTATGGATGGTAGTACTCTAGAGATCAGTGATTTTGAGTCTACTCTTTTGGATAGTGCATCAGAGGAGGATTGTAGGAGACAATTTAGCCAGTGCAATCATGTGTCTAGTCAGCTGAGAGTTAGTGAGTGAGACATTGCTATCACTTGTGAGCATTTCGATGCTACTCATTAGTTGTTATCAATTTATGGGTGAGGTTTTCCTACTAGTGATGAGTAGGGAGGCAGTTATTTTTCCTTGACAAAGATCCACTCTTTATGGGAGGCTATCTAGATTTTAAGACAGGATTATATGCGATTGGTAGTCGACAAAGATTATCTTAGGGAGTGGGGTAGTACAATATATGATGTATTATTGGTTAAGGAAGATAAGGTGAGTGAGCTTACTCAGTAGCTTGGGGTGACTTTTGAGATTCTTGAGAGTACATAGTTGGATTTCGAGGAGTCACAGTTTCATTTGGCTGAGGTGACCATGGAGTTAGAGCGACTTCAATCGTTACCAGAGTCTGTACAATCACAAGGTGTGGTATCTGGTGACCCAAGGATGTCCATAGTTGAGATCATTAGAGACAGTGGGGATGAGCATATATCTATCCTTGATGCTAGTATTGGCTTATCTGGTTCATTTCCATTAAAGTTAGATTCAATTGAGTTGGGTGATGCAGTTGAGCATGGTAGTCAACCTGATATGGTGATGGTCTCTACTACTGATGGCATAGGGACTAATGAGGTTGTATTAGGGATCAATTGTGATGTTGGTGAGCCAATAGTTGGTTTGGTTCCTATTTGTGATACTACTCCTTTGGAGGTGTCTTTAGAGGTAGTAGTTGGTTTGGGCTTGGTTAGTGATCAGTTGCAGTTAGTTTCTTCTAGATTGTAGTCTAAGCCACTGATTGAGAGTGGCACTTTTTATCGACATTACACTATAAGTGCTTGTCATCAGTTATGGGATGGTTTGACACCATGGCATGAGAGTTGTGATAGACATGGCATGGTGATAGGTGTTAGGGTTGACAATTTGTTGGTGCATGACTTAGAGCAGAAGTTGATAGCAAGCATATTTGGTTTGTGTTATTGCTATCTAGCATGTGATGTCTCTTCAGTATCAGTGTTGCATAAGAGTTTGGGTGATGAGACCATGGTTGGTGATCTATAGAGATATGTTAATTATAGTAGAGGTACAGTGTGTGGATTATCTGCACTTGGTGTAGTTCCATTTGGGAGTTGTTACAGAGTTAGAGTGTGCCTTCTGCATAGCATGGTAGAATGAGTATATGAAAGTTGTGATTTTGGAGTTTTATTGAGTTGTATTTACCAGTTTGATTATGGATTCCTATTGGTTATATTTCAAAGGATATTGCAGAGCTTGTGTTGATTGATAGCAATATAGATCATGATTATAATTGGGATCTAGGTGGATTGATTGGTTTATTGTTCAGCGATTGCTTGGGGACAAGCAATTTCAGGAGGGGTAGACTGTCATGTCCCCTTTTTAGTTGACATCTCTTAGAGCTAATGATTAGCCTATTATGTGACCCTCGTAGGCTGATAGGATGGATAGAGGGTCATGATGGAGCTTTGCTTGGCTTTGACTAGCAAAATTTTTCTAGTTGGCTTTTGTTCAGGTTCTTTCAAACATCATTTGCCTAAGTTCCTATTTTTTGGGGATTTTTGGTACTCAGTGGAGCACCCTTGTTAGGTATGGTCATGTGTGGAATCACTCCCTGGTTCACCAGCTTCTGATGGTTTGATAATCGGATATGTATTGAGGGAGATATTAATGTTTGATTGATTTAATTAAATATTAATTATTTAAAGTATTTTTAATTATGAAACCCTAATTCTTAATTATGAAACCCTAATTAGGGCAAGCGAACCTTTTAGAGGATATAAGGGTTTATTATTAGAGGGAGTGCCATAATTATTCATTGTTGAAGACAAATTTTGCTAAGTATTTTTCTGAGAAGACTGAGCCAAGGGTTTCTAGTATTCTTTTGCATTGGAGAACGTGCAATCTTTAGTGTGTGCAATTCAGAGGTTGTGAGATATCAGTTGATCTATTGCCACTTTGAGAGATAGCTTTATACAAAAGTTATCACAGAGATTCATAGGTATTTATTTCATCAAGTTTTTTGTCCTAAAATCGTCTAGATAAAGATCTTCAGTATTAGTGTAATATTTCTTGAGATCAGGTGTCCAGCATACAGGCCATACAATTTTATTGCTAATATATGGTATCTGTATAGTTTTGTACCAAGCCATACAGTCTCAAAAAAGGGGCGTGTTTCAGTAGTCAGGCTATAGGGAGCTTAGAGACTGACATCGACCAATTGAATACTGACATCGGCAGAGTATCCAAAGACTGATGTCGGCAGCCAGAGACTAACATCGGCAGAGTATCCAGAGACTGATGTCGGCAGCCAGAGACTGACATCGGCCAACTCAAGAATCGACATCGGCAGTAATCCAACCGATAATGGTAGTATAACTGATATCAGTGACTGTTTGTGTGAAACAACAACCATAAAGCCAAACCAGCCATACCAGATCTAGGGTTTATTTTTAGATTGTCAAAAAATCAAGTTTTAAGACAATATTTTATATTATTTTGTATGTGTGCAAGAGATTTTTATTGTAATCATCTGAAGTGAATAACAAGATCAGAGATTAGTTAGTTGAAAGAGTTTATTTATTTATTTTAATTTATTCAAATTTATCTAGCAAAAACACATTCTTCTTTATTTCATGCAAAAACACCCAAAAAAATTAGAATACACAAAAAATAGTAAAAAAATATTCAGTTCCAGAATTCAGGGGAAATAGGGGTTTCTACATAAGCCATTCCTCATCCATTACCAATCCCATCCAAACCTCAATTGATCCAACCATTTTAAGACAAAGTTGTGTTCAAAACTAGTATCTTCCAACTCATTAGAAACCAAGGCCAAAATAACCAACCAATCCAAGATGTTTTTATTGAACCAACTATTTTTGATAAGTCAACATATGATGAATCACCTATTGATCCTATACCAATTGTTAAGGAGTCTCACTCTGACAAGCTAATATTTACTGAGTCACTTCTTAATGATTAAACCTACCTTTGGGAAAATCATTACCTTGACCATATGCCTATTTTTAAAGAGCCACCTATTGATAAACTAGTCTTTGAGGAGTTGTCACTTGACCTTTTCCCCATCCTAGAGAAGTCTCAATATGATAAACTAGTATTAGTGGAGCCCATCATGCCATTATAGGCTGTTACTTATCCAATACTAAACATTCAATAAGACATCATTGTAATAGAGTACCCATCAGATGAAGAATTAGATTTTGAGTCAAGTTCTATTCTTGAACTAACATCAGATTTACCATCAAAACCTGAATCAACATCAGTCTCAACATCAGATTTAGAGTCCCTTGAGTTAGAATCATATTTATAAGAATAATATGTTCATGGCTATTACAACATTGGTTATGCATGCCTTGCAGATCAATTTAAATACATTTGTGATCCTTTTACAATTTTTGAGGATGAGTAATTTAGCTTCGACATAAGTTATCCTAGAATCTTCTATAAAGATTGTGTAAACTCTCCCCATTCCATTACCATTCCACATTCCATTATAATCAACCAAAATAGCCATATCATTGACATTCCATCTCCCACAAGTGTTGGTTGGGATCGATAAAATCAAACTTTATTAAACTACATCCATGGAAACATAGCAGTTGAAGAAGAGCAAGGAGGCCAAGACCACATTCATATAATAGAGGAACACTCTCCTAGTGAAACCTTTTTAGAGGTGCTAGGGGATAATCAAAGCCAAAACTTAGCATCTTTTAGTGATTTTTTTTTGGAAATGCTAGAAGATAATCAAAGTCAAAAGTCAACATTCCTTAGTAAAACCTTTTCTAAGGCACTATAGGGAAATCAAGACAACTTCATTGGTTAAAACTTCTTTGCGGCACCAATAGATGAGTATAAAAGTTATCCAATTCTAAATGAAGATAATATCAAAGATCAAATCAAAATAGCTTCTAATCTATAGCATAATTAGATGGTAGCTACTCTCAAGATCAAGTAATGGAACAATCTGATGGTCCTATTGAAAGAACAAGTCTTCAGCCCCACCAAAACCAATGTTATGTTGAAACCAACATCAACAACATTATGTGTGACTGAATGTCTCAATCTTCATGTGTTTCCCAACCATTCTACATTCCATTATCATCTACCATTCTATTTCACAATCAAACCCACCATCCATTATTTGTCCTTGTTTACCATCAATGGCTACACTTTCCTTTAAAGAGGCTAAAAATATATCTTGTCTCGATGTTTGAAGGAATTAAAATAAATGACTAAAGAAGATCATAAAAGCATTCTTGACAACCTAATTGACATCCAGTTTTTGATAGAGAAACTATTCAAATGAGGTGTGGGGTAGTAATTAACATGATCGAGTATTTTTTTTATATCATTTGTTGATTAAGACATGCATCTCCATCTCAATAAGAAAATTAGAATCATATTCCATTTACCACACCCAAGCCAAAAACATGTACCATACCATTTCTCATTGCCATGCCATTGCCATTGTTACATATGCCTATTTGCCATTATCACAAATATTACCATTCACCCCATCACTTGGGGGAAAACCTACTACCATTTTATCCAATCTATCCAACCAATCATTATCCTTAGTAAGACCATACCATCCTATCATTCCATTCCTATTTAGACCAAAGCCTATTTTTAGTCATCCTACTTAATCCTATTCTTATCTTGATTCCTTTGGTTCTTCTCACACTGTTTGTGAGAGGATTACAATCAGGTTTCAAAACTCAATAAAATTCATGTTTACAATGATAATATATTAAAGTAGTTTGATAGTTGATCTCAAAATATATCTTTCATTTTCCATCTTGTATTAAGTTTATTTATGTGAGCCTGACTATAATCACCTATGGGAAAATTAGTGTTTCACTAGTCTTGATACTAATTATAACTACCTATGGAAAAATTAGTATCATTGACCTATGTTATTGTATCCTAGTTATAACCACCTATGGGAAAACTAGGGGCAACACTTGTTTACCATGCATTGCCTTATCACCTTACCATTACTATTTTTATTTAACTAGCCATATGCCAGAATTGAGAACTTGTTAGGGCCTAGTTGGTTTTTCCCCACCTTTTATGTGAATGGAATTAATATGACTTGAGGTCATTTTAGGACTATGTGGGTCATTCTCAATTCATGTTTATGTCACATCAGTCCCTTTTTCCATATGCTCTCACCATTTTGCGAGCAA
Source organism: Torreya grandis (assembly GCA_037957365.1). Classification (NCBI taxonomy): domain Eukaryota; kingdom Viridiplantae; phylum Streptophyta; class Pinopsida; order Cupressales; family Taxaceae; genus Torreya; species Torreya grandis. The sequence goes on along the minus strand of JARHVA010003893.1, from coordinate 1,107,418 downwards.
CCTAAGCCAAACACTCTCACCATTTTGTGAGCATGTATCTTGTCATTATCTAACGAGTTAAGATACCTCAAAATTCCAATTATAATATTTAAAAATCCAAAACAATTTGTCTTATTTAATCCTAGTCAGTTATCCTTGATCCACCTTATGGGGGCATGATCATTATTAGGGTGCTTTCTTTTGCTTTTATTTTTAGGCTTTTTATTTGTTTGTTTATTTCAAGTTGTTTATTTGTTTTTTGTTTGTTTGTTTGCTTTCAACACTGTTGACTCAACTTAGTCTATATGTATTCATTGAGTGATTCCTTGAGCACATTATTCTTGAGTCCATCCATAATCATATGTCAACATTATCATCATGGTTTTTATCATCGGTGCATTATTTTTGAGTGTTTATTGGATCAGGAGTCAGTCTTTATGCATATTTTGGCCAAATATTCATGGTGTTCTATCATGATGCCAAATATATAAAAATTGAATTAATCCTCAACCACACCTCTCAATTTCAGGATGGATGGTTTAGGTTGATTCTAGACATTCTCAAAAATCTAAAAATAAAGAGGCCATGAACATAATTTCTAAGACATGATTATTCAATGTTATAATGCATAATTGATTATAAATATTCATGAAAATAGTGTTATCATGCCAAATTGATTCCAATCCAAGCCCAACCACAAGCCAAAGGTGCCAAGGAGAGATGGAGGTAGCCAAGCTTCCATTGCCAAGGACTTCATGAGCACAAGTTGAGAAAGCCACTACTCATTTTGGAGAATCTAAGGGAGGTAAAATAAGGTTTCTTTTGCATTTTGTGTTTTTTATTCATGTTTGTTAACTAAACTCTCCCTAGTGTCTAGGCCTAGAGATGTTATGCTAGTTAGTGTGTTTCTTTCATTTTATTTTCATTTTGAAACTAACATGATACTCAACATCCTCTCTTAAGTAAAATTATCAGATCAAAACTAGAGAGGTATAAAAAAAAGGGTCCAAGTGTAACACACAAAGGCATTAAAATAAAAAAAGATACATCTAAAGTAATGAACCTAACTAGATTTTGTGCATTAAGGCAAGGGCATGGAGGACATGAGGAAGTAGACAAGAAGATGCATACATAAGGAGTTTAAATGGTGATTGCACTCTAATGAGTGAGAAGGTAGAGTGCAATGGGAGAGAATAAAGGAGTTTTAACAAGGGATGAGGTGAAGGTAGACCAAGATATGGATGAAGAAATAGGTAGAGAAAACAATAAGGTCGTAGATAAAGATAAAGGTGGAGAAGGATGGAAGGAACCAAACATGGTCATATAGAAGGAAAAAAAGGTCAGGAAGAACAAGGAATGTTCGTAAGACAAGAAAAATGAAAGAAAATAGAGAAAAGAGAGAGGATGGTGGAAAATAATGAAAAGAAATGAGATGAAGATCAGGGATGATAAGAAGAAAAAGGAATAATTGAAGTAGGGATACAAATCAAGGATACACAGATGCAAAAGACAAGTGAGTATTGAGATGGAAAGAGGAAAAGGGGAACACAAAAGGCAAGAATTGAGAAGAAGAAAAGAGGAAATTATGGAAGGCTTCTCAAAGGATAATTACCCAGGGAGAAACTAGTTATGGAGAAAAAAAGAAGAAAAAGGATGGAAAAAAGCAAACAAGAAGAATGGTGAAATAATAGAGAGTGGTGGTACACATAAAAATACATGTAACTAAAAAGTATAGTAATAAAGGGAATAGAAAGCTTGAAATATGCATAGTATGATGTGGAATTGATGAGGAAAAGAGAGTGATAAAGAGGGTATGACAAATAAACAAGGGCAAGGGGAGATGATGAGGATGGTGAAATAAGTTTAAGGGGATAAAGGACAAGGTTGGTAATAAGTGGAGAGAGAGACCAAAAACATGAAAAGTGGGTGAGGGAGTGAGATATGAAGTATGCACAAGGAAAGGTGATGGGGAGACTAGCGAGGCAGAGTAGGTGGTGGTTTTATGAGAGATAAGAGGGGCCAATGAGGAAGGATTTCAACCCTTATCTTAAAATAGATTGACAAGTTAAAGGGAGGGAGGTGGTGGGGAAATAGATAGAGAAGTGGAGGAAGACATTTTAGGTGAGAAAGGAAAAAAAATAAAGGATGCAACTAAGCTGACCTCAGTAACTGAGTGTTGCCTACGTAGTCTAAATAGACCTCAGGATGATGTATTTCTCCCATCAATAGAGGAAAATTGTAAAAGGAAGTATTAGATGGTGTTAAAACACAAGGATGCTGAAGAAAGAATTCAAAGCTTACTTGATGTAGGATGCCCTAAGCAAGAGGGAGATGCTAGCGATGGAAATGAGTGATAATAAAAAGGGGATGAGAATTAGTTGTTAGTGGATGAGCTACCCTTAGAAGTGAAATAGTGCCTCCATAGTCCATGGACATTAGGCCAATGTAGTTCAATAAGTTTTGGGTGGTGGTATTCAAAATGACTACCCCAATTTTATGGACCACATGGGTTAGTTTGGGATGAGGGAGAAGGTTTGGTAAAACAAAAGTTTTGGGTTTTGGTGAAGGTGAATAGTGTAGACCATTAAATAATTACCATAATGATCCCACATTTAGTAGGATGAGAGATACAGATGGGCAAGGTAGGATAAATTAGAAGGGAACACAATACTAAGTACTATAAATGATCTTTAATGGAGCTAATCCAAAGAAGAGGTGCCTTTGTTAAGAGGTTACACCTTCTAAAATTTTATGACGGTAGGATTTTGGAGATAGTTTTGACTATTATGAGTTGAGTTTTAGGAGGTGGGGGTTTATCTAGATATGTAGAGTCACTTTGGCCAAGGTTCATCACCACTATGAGCTAAGTTTTAAGGGTATTAGTGAAGTGATGACCTACAAAGAATCTATTTGATAGTCAAGTAGATTCTACAAGTAAGGAAGTTAGCAGTGTGGTGAGCGATAGAGGATGGACCTTGCCTAACTTAAGAGATGTATGGGTAGGGTAAACAAATAGTGGCCATGTCTGCATCCTCTATCCTAGCTCCATAAAACCAATGATTTATTGGTTCCACTAGTTTGAGCATATCCAACAAGAAGCTACATGGTGATGAGAAGATGGTGGCTCCCTTACTACAGATGAACATTCAGTTGGCATAAAAGAAAAGACTACCATGGTGGAGTAGGTATTGCTAATGGTTGGGGTCTGACATTCAAAGATTATAGCAATGGGCTGGTAGCGATGGAAGGGTAGAGGGGACAAGAAGGTGAATGTATTTATGTGAATTCATTGTGACCTACCTCTCATGAAAGAGTTTCTATAGTGGTAAGGATTTGGGAGTTACCACCACTAGCAATAGTGGTAGTTTCAAAGGCATGATCATTACAGTAGCCCATGGTTAGAAGCTAATTTACATCAATCAGGCCAAAGGTGATAATGATGAAAATGACCATCAGGCCTAAAAGGGTTGTGAGATGACTAAGCAAGGAAAGACATTAGATGCAAATCAGATGTTAAGGGTGTAAAAACCTAAATTTAGCCACCATAACCTCCAATTAGGGTTTTGACCAATTTCTACCCAAAATGCATAATTAGGCCTAAAATAATAAAACATGCTAAATAAAGAGAAAATAACATATTCAAGTGATAACTTGGCTTTGGTATCCCTAAATGGGGCAATACAATTTATGGGCCAGCTAAAATTGATCATATCATTTCAATTCAAAATGCCAATTTTGTACCTAGGTGCTCTGGATTGCTCTTTCCTATCAAATCTCTTACACAAGACACATGCCTTTTCTATGTTCTATTGGTAACATCCTCAATGGGAATATGGATCCAATGCATCTAAAATTGTCTTGTAATTCTAATTCAGTCAAATGTTTGACCAATAATAAGGCATTTTGATCAATTTGAGTAATTTGTGCACAAAGTGCTTAAACATGCTTAAGAGCTAATTAACCCAAATCAAGGCCTAATTAAGAATACATAGAAACTTGTTGAATACTTATTTTTGGAAATGGATATTGAATATTTGCATCATCAGGTGACTTAATTTCTTGGGAAGACATCCTTAGGCCATAAATGCCATAAATATCATGATTCATGTCCTCCATGCCTCATCAATGCCTTTCATGATGCCCTCCATGCCTCTTAATTTCCCCTTATTCCAATTTCATGATGAGGAAAATTATAAAATTAATTCTAAAAATTGAATTAATCTTTAACCACAAATCTCAATCTCAGGATGGACAACTCAGGTTGATTCTAGACATTCTCAAAAATCTATAAATAAGAGGCCTCACCACATGAATTCTAAGTCTTGATTATGCAAATTTATAATGCACAAATGGTTCCAAAAGATTCAATAAATTAGTGTTACCATGCCAAATTTATTCCAATCCAAGCCAATCCACAAGACAAAGGTGCCAAGGAGAGATGGAGGTAGCCAAACTTCCATTGCCAAGGACTTCATGAGCACAAAGCCAAGCAAACCACCACTACAAAAGCATTTGGAGCATCTAAGAAAGGTGAAGGAATTATTATTTTTTATTCCTTACTTTTTAGTTTTGTTTTTCATTTACTTTTGTCTAGGCCTAGAGATGTTATGTTATGCTAGTGTGTTTATTTCATTTTGTTTTTATTTTGGAACTAACACCATACTAACCATCCTCTCTTGAGTCAAATTCTTAGATCACATATGGCACACCCAATGGGACTAGACACATATAAAACTTGAAGAAGATCATTTTGAAACTTTAAAATATTTAATTAGACCTTTAAAACTCTTGTAAATTGATTTTCTAACTTTAGTTTGCCATTTTTATTTGCCATGGTTTTATACAGTAACCAACGTCGGTAGGTAAGACTAACATTAGTTGCATATCTTAACCAACATCGATTAGTAAAAATAACATCAATTGTATACCTATAATTGATCACATTGGTATAACTGATGTCAGTTGGATAACTGACATTGGTTATAAAATGTCACCATCGTTGATTATAGAAACTGTCGATCATTGTGTTTTTCTTAAAACATAGACATGAGAGCTCTTTTTATAAAGTTTATTGTTTCAAACCAAAAAGAGCTTCAAAGATAAAGGACATGCTGACACTTTTTATATAGGACCAAGCTTGGCATTTACTAAAAACATGTTTTAAATCACCTTTTGCATGTTTAAAAATCAATTAGGAAAATTATTTTGGTGTTTAATGAAAAATTTAGATGCTTAGATGAATGTTTTCAAAGTTCACAATATTAATACCAAGGGGTCAAATGTACACCACCAAATATTTAATTTGGGCTTAAAATTGAACACACTTGCCAATTTTTGTTTTCAATAGTTGTTTAATTAGATTTTTTTGGTAAAAAGAGGGATATTGCATGTATGTTCTTCCATTTGTCCCCTTTAGGAAACCCTTGGAATCAAAAGCACCATTCCTATTGCAAGTATCTTAATCCAAGTCTTAGAATGAAAGTCATCGAAAGCACTCCCCAAAAACTCATCAAAGTTTAGGTGACCTTGAAAATGACCCTAAAGTCTTTCTACTTTCATGCTTTCTATATTTTTATGTAAACTTGGCTTGCAAGGGGGACTTCATCACCTCCCACAAGTTATTTAGGGAAGTTTTGACCCAGGGTTTCACCTCCCAGCATTGACTGTATTTGGATCCTAATTGGAGTTACACACAAGACGTAGTGGCACTTTGGACATCGCACTACACTGGATGAATAACAGAATGTAGTGGCTACAAAAATGACTAGACTTTTTTGTAACAAGCCAAGTGATACAGACCAAAAATCTATGTTTTTATTTTGCATTTTTTGGCATGAAAGTCATTTTGTAATTGATTCCCCTAGATCATTACAAAACTTATTAGATCTTAGAAAAATCCCCACTTGCCATGAAAGTATTATTGGTGCAAGGTGTGCCTCAAGGTCAATTTCACAGTACTATCATTTGAGAGAAGTGGGGTGTAAAAACTCTACTATATAATGTGCATTTACTTTTAGATGAACACTTAAAATCTTCTTAAATGACATATATTGATGGATTGCAATAATACCAAGAAACCTTGTCAGTTTAGGATCTAAGAGAGATTAATTAGTTGGTCTTATCCTAGATTAAATTATTGTTTAAAGTCAAAACTTGGTGTAAACAAATAATCCAAACCAAACACATAGTCTTAATTTTTCCTTTGAACAAAGAGGTATTATGCTGCCCACGTGAAATCATCAATTTTCCTTGTTTAAAGGTTCATCAAAGTCTTGAGAGTCATATCATCCACTTTAGCATAGTATGATATCCAATTGAGTCTAGACTTTTACCAAAGTTGTTGAAGTCCTTCACTTATAATCTAAATTCAAAATTGCACCTTTATAAGTTCATAGGGTTGATGTGTTAAGTGGGTTCTCCATTTGCACTAAACTTGAATGAACTTAGGTTTAATTTAAAATTTGGGTTGAAGGTAATTTAAGACTCATAATCATTGTCATCACTTGATATAATTAAGCCATTTTATGCTAAATACTTGCACTTTGAGTCTATGCATTACAACATTTTGAGTAAAGAAAAGTAGTGTTATGCTATCAAAATTTTGGGAAAACATCTTTGCCTTAGAGAGTTTTTGAAACAAACCTTTTTGTCACACTTTTTGGGTAGTATAGCATCGTTACAATACCCAAAACATTTCAAATATTGTTTCATACACCCTCTTGCATAGAGTTCCAAATTTGTTCCTATATTTTTAGACTAATCCAAGTGAACTTTTGTCTAAAACAATTATACTGTTCACTTTTGTCTAGCTTGTTTATCAAAAGAACTAAGTTTTATACCATTTTTTGTGAGAAAATAAACTATTTCTAAGGTTCCTTTTGTTTCATACCTTATACCTAGTTGATCAAGTTCATGTCCAAGAATAAAATGCCTAGTGTTTGTTAGAATTGTTTCAAATTTGTTAGATTAAAAATTTCATCTATTTCAAAGTCTAGATTTTGATGCCATTTGGTCAAGAGTCCTAGTGCATGCCTTGTTTGAGCCTAAATTTTGACATTACATTTGGCCAAAAGACCTAGCAAATTTTAAATTCCTAGATTAGACTGATTTGAAACACTTTGACCTTAGAGCTTGGCATTTTGATTTTTAGTCTATTTACTTGCTTATCTTTGTGTAAACAGTGAAACATTAGGTAATTCACACTAGATTATATCCTCACAAATATTTACATAAACCTTTTGATCCTGATGAATCTAGACCAAGTTAGAACATCACCTATTCTAGACATTGTCCTTTTGAGAGTTTGTAGAACTCTAACTTTTTATCATAAAACATTGACTATGGATCTCAACATGCATTCCTATACTCATAGTGGACTCATGTGTAATCTAGGGATTAGTAATGTAGTTGTATAGGAAAAAATGGTGCAAGACCACTATGTAGATAATATTGTTTATGATATGGATTCTTATCCCTTTTATAATACTCAATCAGGGGCACAAAGCCAATATCCATTGGCCAACTATCTGGTTAACACACCACCTTATTCATAACAAGACCAAGAACAAACCACATAATACCTAGCTCAAATACCCATAGTGGATGACCCAGTACTTTAACAATCATATTATACTAATATGGCTTCCACGTATGATCCATTTTTGTTTGAGTGACATTTTTTAGAGAACAAAGATGATATTTTGGTTAGAGCCATAGAGGTAGGGGCCAAGTTTCTAGTAGACTTCCCCCATGAAAATTTACCAATTCTAGTAAGAGTGCCCCACAATATCATTTATGATCAACAAGATTCTTCTAGTAATCCTATGGCTCTAGTCCAAAAAATGTATCAAGACCCTAATATATATAATTGAGGCAAAAACATCATGGAAGATAATTTTAACCAAATGAAGATAGCATATCAAACCTACCTGAATCTAGCACATGATTTCAATAAGATAAACATGGTAAGTAAGCCTCTTATTGACCTAGTTCCTTTAATAGGAGTATTGATAGAGTTAATTGGATAAGAAAATATGAGTTCTAACCCATTCATACAAATCTCTTCAATAGATAACTTGATGCATATGCTTGTTATTGAAGAAGCATCTTTGGCTTCTACATAGACCAATGAGCTAAACATAGTGGACAATGTGAAAACAACATCCAAACCTGATCAAAGTGGTAATAACACACAAATAATTAGCCAAAAACATGTGCCTATAGTTAATCCCATGGGTAGATCATCATACCAAGGAATAGGAGTTTCTACACCCCAACCTCAACTAGATACTTCTTCAAGTATACAACCTACAAGATTAGGTAATCAAACAACAACCAATGTCATGCCTCAACAATAGAATATGATGAATTCTACTCAATAAGTAACAAGTAGTATTCCATGACAATAGGTATAATCTAATGTATCGATGTAATAGAGGAAAAATATATTGCCACCTCAATCAGGGGTAACAATTGTTCCACCTCGCAAAGTAATGACAAACATACCTCTTCAGTCATAGACTAATATGCCAATCCAAAACCAAGTAATGACTAGTCAATAACATGCAAATAGTAGTCAATGATAGATGCTAAATCTATAACCCACTTTCACTTCCTCATAGGGATTCATGTAACAAGGAGGTCCTCATATTTATCAAGGGCATACTAGACAACTGTTGGTTCAAAATATGCCACAAATTTAGAGACAGAGTCTTGGTTCACAAGTTTGCACTCAATAACAAGGTTTGATTAGTCAACAACATGTCCCTTTTCAACCACAATAGGCATAGTATAGTTATATCCCTCCATCCTAACCAAAAAATCCTCCAATTCAAACCTTTATCACCAACCCAAACTAGAATATCACACAACCACATGTGCAATTTCAAGTACATCCTAATCCATGTATGTGTATTCTTGGTCCATTCCCCAACCAAACTAATATACCCCAATAGGTTTCTCCATCATACCCTAGTCAAAGTGTCCCACTTATGACCTCCCAACCATCTACCCAAACCAATATTATCCCTTAAACTGATGTTCCTTCTAATTTTTTGTCCCAAAAATTGTAACAGATGAAGGATGTAATTGTTGCCATTCAAGTTGGGAAACAAAATGATTTTTTAAAATTGAATGATGTATGTTCTTATCCATTCAACATGGAGTATTTGTAGACACCATTTACTCTAGGATATGAACCACTAAAATTTAATAAATATAAGGGGAAAGGTGACCCTAAGGCTCATTTGACTAAATTCTTTGTCGCATGTCAACTAGTGGCATATAACGACATTTACCTTTTGCTATTGTTTCTAAGGAGCTTGGCTAGACAAGCCTTGGAGTGGTTTTTGAAGTTTTCCAAAAATTTAGTAATAGATTTTGATGATCTTTTTGATAAGTTTGTGCAACATGTTATTTAAAATGATGGAGAGCCCTTGTAAGCCATTTCACCCATAGTTTACTAGATAAACAATTAGCTGCTATTTTTACCAAAAATTTATATAGTGAGATAGCTTATCATTTAGAACTAAAATGTACACACACTTTCAAGGAAATCATCGACAAAGGCTTGTTGATTAAGTGGGTGCTCATTAATAAAGGAGTCATTAAGCTTAATTTAACTAATCAAAATCAAGGTACCAATCAAGGAAATGACCAACATCCCATTTAAGCACCCGTATCACAACCAACATAGGCTAATAACCAAGAAAAACTGAAGCAATTCAATCATAATAGGAATGTTATGTGAAATGGAGTAACCAAATCCCATCATGTCCAAATAGTGCAAATATCATCTACACCACCTTTTGAGCTTAATCCTACCCAACAACCTCTCCAACCAATGCCACAAGCACAAAAATTAAGACCTACACAACAAATACCATAGCCTTTACCATTGCAAACCCCTCTTCTTAGGAGAACCATGCCTGCACATCATGTCTTTAGTGACCTAGGAGAACCTATTGAGTCTATATTTCACAATCTTGCTGCTACTAATATGATTAATTAGGCCATACCAAATCATTATTTGTAAGGCATTCCTTATCCTAATTGGTACCGTGAAAATAAATTCTATGACTATTATCATGTCAATGGGCATAATATACAAAGATGTGTCCAAATCAAGCATTTAATTGAGAATATGTTAGAGAATTGGGAGATAACATTGGATAATAGTGCTTACACTTACAATCAAACTCTTGGGATTTATCAAAACTCCTTTTCTTGACATAAAAATCAGCAGTAACAAAATAATCAGCAACAACAACAACAACAATGACAAGTGTAGTAGCAAAATTAATAGTATCATAATCAAAGGCCAAACCAGTAGAATCAAAAAAATCAGCAACAAAACCCATAATGATAGAATAATGGAAAAAATCAAGGTCAAAATGGTAACAACTTACCATATAGTTGCACATGACTATAACAGGGTTGTAGGTCATATTATAGGGGGTAGCATTAATACCATCTCCGTTAATCCTATACCAAACATTAATCATCCTAGAACTTTGATAAATAACAACATTTAACTAAATTACATGGATAATCCTTCTTTGACCTAGAAATTCATACATGCAAACTAGCAAACCAGGACTTCCCCTTTTGGACCTTATATCGATAACTCATCCTTGCCATGTGACCACATACAAGTTCATAAGTAACCAAGACTTGTCCTATCTGGTCCCACACCTTTCCCAACATTGATTAGTAATAATGGTCCAATATTTAATCCTGATTATGTAATCACAACTTGGAGGTCAAAGATTACTCTCCTGGGCCCACAACCATCTGCTACTTTTCTTCTCATCCAACCAACTAATCAATCTTAGAATAAACCATTCACTATTGACCAAGATAAGAAGTTTGATATTGTGGAATAATTATAGAAGACACCAATACAAATTTCTATTTTAGATTTGTTTTGAACATCAATAATCCACAAGAACATCTTGAATGAGTTTTGACCCAATCCACTATTGCTAGTGATGTATCACCTGATAAATTTAAAGCTTTGGTTTGACACTTAGCTCCAACCCAATAAGTCACATTCAACCAAAGTGATATGTCTTCTCTTAGCCTGCTCCATAATAATCCATTATATATAGAAGTTTATATAAAATAACATAAAGTAAAACATGCCCTTATAGACAATGGATCTGGCTTCAACATAGTGTCTCTAAAACTCATCAAGCTTCTTGGGTACATAATGATATATCTCTAGACAAAAACAATAACTATCAAAGTCTATGATAATCAAGAAAGAGAATTACAAGGAACCATTAGTTTGCTAATTATCATTGGGCCTTTGACCCATGATACACTTTACCATGTGCTTGATCTTGCGTTATCATATAATATGCTTCTAGGTAGGCCTTGGTTACATGAGATTCACGTAGTCCCATTAATGCTGCACCAATGTATCAAGTTTTCCCACTTAAGGATGGAAGTGAATATTCCTAGAGATTTACACCCATATGAACACTACAAGCATCTCAAAGCTAAATTTCAAAGCTACAATTATCAGTATGACATGAATCCAAGATCCAAATAGGATAAAGGAAAGGTTATACTTATTGATCCTTCACAAGATAAATGCATAGATATTAATACCTTAGATTCCCTTTCCCACATGCCACCTCCTAAAGCTTCTAATCATTTCACCATTTCAGATAATAGACCAGGAGAGTATGTGACCCATGATACATTTCATATTTCCAATCTTCTTCAAAATACAAAAACCTTTGGGTGACCTAAAGTCACCCCACATATGCATTGGCAACAAAAGAACAAAGATAAAGGACCTGTCATATTTGTACTACCATTTGGCCTAGAACATGACCCTTTTAAAGGGGATGAATCATGGTTATACAACGACAATCAAGCTAATTGTTATAAAATATAAAGTATCCTATTCCCAATAGGATCATGAAGCATCATAATTATGAAGGAAGAGGCCTTAGACTAAATCAACAAGGAATTATCAAGCCAATTTCCATGACTAATTATAAAAGACCATATGGACTTGGATTTAAATCACCTGGGGGTGACCCCACATATCTTATTCAAACTCCATCAGCATTGACTAGTGATGATGATGCTGATAGAAAAATAGAGTCTAATCATTATCCCACCTTTGATGACCTAGTTGAAACAGACCTATTTGATAATAATATCATTTTTACCCTTACCCTAACCATTCATCATAACCCATTGCCATTATATTATCCCTAACTGACAGATTAGGACCAACAAGAATATAGTCTATTGATTAATGAGTTTTAGAATGAGAAGGCATTCTATGACTTTTTTAGACCTAAGAGATAATGTTCCATTGGGAGATCACAAATCAAGATTCTCAATCACATTATATCTTGTAGCCTATTTTGGAGAGAAAGTGAACACCCTTAGCCAAAAAAAAAAAAGTAAAACATTGAGGTCCTAAAGTGAAAACCTCTTTGAGGCACTTTTTGACTAGGAAAAAAGTAAAGATAAAGGCTAGTATAGTGGTGATAACCTATTTCAAGTTCCATTAGATGGGGGTGTTCATTCTTCTCTGAATTTAGACTAGGAGACTGCCAATGATGAACTTCCCTATGGATCTAAGTTTAGCTTTGAGCAACAAGTATGTGATCAAATTCTTCAAAAATTTCCAACTATTTTTATCACATGGCTAGATCTTCCATTAGGGGACTCAGATTCATCATGCTTAGGAGAAGTTGAAGAGCAAGTCTTAATGGAGGACCCTAACATAATTCAATAGTTTAAGTCATTGACTACTATCCTAGAAGATGGTTTGACCCCTCTAGTTAAAGATACAATAGAATTAAATATCAAGACTCCATCAGACCTAAAATGGACAAAATTAGGAGTATCCCTCACTAAAGAAGAATAAGATGCCTTTATAGCTCTGTTGAGAGAATTTATAGATATCTTTGCATGGGCCTATTCTAACATGCTAGGTTTGGACCCCACCTTGGTTCTGCACTACCTTGTGGTTAATCTTGATGCCAAACTGGTAAAACAAAATTTACGTAAGAATCCTCACATTAATGTATTAGTAAAGAAAGAGTTGGAAAAACTCTTAGAAGCAGGATGTATTTGATCCATTGTCTACTCAGACTAGATCTCTAATATGGTACCTATTATTAAAAAGCTTGAAGAGATCAGAATTTGTACTAATTTTTGAGACATCAACAAAGCTTATCCTAAAGATGATTTTCCCTTGCCTAATATCAACATGGTCATCAAATCCATGATAGGTTATGAAATTCTTTCACTCATAGATGGATTTTCAAGATACAACCATATTAGAATAACACCAAAAGACTAACATAAAATAGTGTTCACCACTCCATGGGGAAAATTTTGTTATTAGGTAATGCCATTTGGCCTTAATAACATTGGAGATACATATCAAAGGGACATGAATGTCATATTCCATGATAAGATACATAATATTGTTGAAGACTATGTTGATGACATATTGGGAAAATCTAAAACCAGGGTTGACCATGCAACAGTGCTATGTAAGATATTTGAAAGATTACAAGAGTACAAAGTCAGACTCAATCTAAATAAATATGTGTTTAGTGTAAATTTAGGCAAACTACTTGGCTTCATCATGTCTCATAGAGGTATTGAAGTCGATCCAGCTAAATTCCATGTTATAAGCAAGATGTTTCCACCAACTAATTTAAAATAACTCCATAGTTTGTAGGGTAAGATCTAGTTAATTTGATGATTCATATCTCAGTTAGTAGATAAGTGCCATCCATTTACACAACTTTTGAAAAAGGGAGTTACTTTTCACTAGGATGATTACTACCAAACAACTTTTCAACAAATCAAAGACTATCTTGTTAATCTGCCTATTTTATTACCTCATATGCCAAGAAAGCCATTCTTGTTATACCTATCAGCTATCGACCATGCTCTAGGGGTGCTCTTGGCTCAACATGATGAAAATGGAAAAGAGCATATTATATAGTACCTATGCCATACCTTGGTTACATATAAACATAACTATACACCTATTAAAAAATATTATCTAGCCATGGTCTTTACAGCTCAAAAACTATGTCATTACATGTTGAATAATAAGATCATGATCATTTCAAAGGTAGATCCGCTCAAGTATATACTATCTAAAATAAATTTGTAAGTTATAATGGATAAATGGATCATGCTTCTCAATGAGTTTGACATAGAGTATGTTAATCAGAAGGCAATCAAGGAATAAGTTCTTGTAGATTAACTTACTGAAGCACCTCTCATAGACACATAACCACTCACATTTCAATTTCTTGATGAATCTATAATGAATATCATTGACACACCCCTTGAGGAGTAGCCTTGGAAGCTATATTTTTGTAGTTCATTTATTGCACATGGATCAGGGGTAGGCTTATTATTTATTACACCACAAGGGGATCTAATCCCTAAAACATTTAGAATCAACTTTCTTTATACAAATAACATGGCCAAGTATGAATCACTTATTGTAGGAATTTTAAAAGTAGTGCATTGGAATATATCTCATATTTAATTTTATGGTGATTCTCAGTTAATCATCAATTAGGTCACTGATCATTTTTAGACCAAAGATGACAAGCTGGTTCCATATAAAGCCATGTTCGACACTCTTAAGCAATAAATTACCAATATTTAGTTTGAACACATACCAAGGGTTGCTAACATAAATGTTGATGTTATGACTATTATTAGCTCTCTGAGTTGATAAATATATAAAGTTATAAAGCATCAATTCCTTATCGAGAATTTATCAGCACTAGCTCATGAACCTTCAATCCTTGCCATGATTTATGATATTATGGTCCTAATTATATATGGTACTTATACCTTTATAACTACCTTCATGACCAAGTTATACCACCTAGATTATCTAGAAAACAAACCAAAGCCTTCATTCATCATTCCACTGATGATACTCTACTTAGATCCACCCTTTACCATCATAGTTTTGGTGGAACTCTACTTCATTATTTAACTCAATAGAGTCTACACTAGCATTAAGAGACATTCATGAAGGAGTATGTAGAGATCATTTTAGTGTGGAAGTACTATCCAAAAAGCATTTATGTATTGGTTATTACTGGCCCACAATGGATGTAGATGTCGCTGCATATGCAAAAAAGTGTGACAAATGTCAACGATATGCTAATCTGATTCATACCCCAACAAAAACTCTAAAACTAATGTTGACACCCTAGCAATTTTATACATGGGGATTTGACCTCATTGGGAATATTAACCCCACTTCATCTGATAGCCATAAACATATCCTTACCACCACTGAGTATTTCATTAAGTGGGTTGAAGCTATACCCCTCACTTATGTGACTAGAAAGCAAATTTCCAAATTCATTTTCAACCATCTCATTTTCTACTATGATATCCCCTCTAAAATTATATTTGATAATGGAGGACCATTTAACAACAAGGATGTAGACCAATTATGCATTGAATACAACATCATACAACATTTTTCTATAGCATATTACCCTCAAGGTAATGGCTAAGCTAATGCATCCAATAAAACAATTGTTAACATTCTCGAAAAGATTTTCAATGATGCTAGTCATGACTAGTACCTGTAGATATTCCCTACCGTTTGGGTATACTATACTAATCATCATACTCCCATAAAATCCACTCCATACTCACTTGTTTATGTTACTAAAGACATCCTTCCCATTGAGGTCAAATTTACTTAATTGTGCATCTCTTTCAAGTATGTCCTAAATGATCATGACTATCAAGTAGCTCACCTGCAAGAGCTAGATCTACTTGATGAGAAATGTACATCTGTGATCAATAATCTTCAAGCATATCAAAACTGACTCAAAGGCCACTATAATAGATGTGTTAAGTATATAACATTTGAACTTGGTGATCATATTCTTAAAGAAAACCAAAAGAATACCATGATTGAGAAAAAACATAAAGAAAAATTCAAACCAAACTAGATAGGGCCTTTCATCATTACTAGAGATTGTAGATTAGGGGCATATAGGCTTGCCACACCAAACATAGATGAACTTCCTAAGCTAATGAATATTATTCATCTCAAGTAGTATTATGATTGAATGCTATGGTATATTGTCTGTAAGGAACATTTTAGTTATGCCATTTTATCACTATTCTTATTTGTACAAATACCATCCATCCTCTTTACTGTATCCATTTTTTGATTCTATTCTATTAGCCCAATGTGTTATAAAGCCTAGCCCATTTGACCTTAGTTTTTTCCATTCATTACATAGTTCAGCATTGAGGTATCTACTCAATTTTATTAGTTAGTTTAAGTACTTTAGACAGAGATCATATTTTGGAATAGTGTGATAGAAGTTTTGGCAATTACATCCTTCATTTATTATTCCTTTCTTACCACTGATCTTGCTACTAATTATAACCACCTTTGGGAAAATTAGTAACATTGATCTATGTCATTGTGTTCTGGTTAGAGCCACCTATGGAAAAACTAGGGACAATATTAAGCCTTAACATACCAACTTGACATTTCCTATGTCATGCTATGACTTTTTACCAAATGTGTCTATTTTGTTTGAATTGACTGCTACACTCATCAAATTCCTCTACTATAAGGGTAGAACTATAGTTATTTGAGGTCCTAATTTGGGACTATGTACGCATCACTTGATACTTATTGAGGTCAGATAATTACCCTTCCCACCATGCTCTCACCATTTTGTGAAAAACCTAAGCCACACTTTCACCATTTTGCAAGATTAATCCATTTAAGTGTCTCATCATTCTTGATTGAGTTGAGATACTTCAAAAAAATTCCAAAAACACTAGAAAAATTATTAGAAAAGAACAAAAACATTGACCACTTCTTTGTCTTAAGGATTATGGGAACCCTTACTAAATTAAAAGAAAATCACTTTTCATTTAGTTTCCCCATACTTTTTGGCCTTTTTCTCTCATGCACTTGCCATTTTACAAGAGCATTCCTCTTATTCTCTCACATCCATTTTATTTGTTTTCCTTAATTTCCACATTCTTCCCATTCCATGAGAGAACTACATTTGGCTTAAAGTTTTTTTATTGGATATTACATCCATGGAATTATGTAGGTAACATCCACTCATCTAGTGCATATGGAGACAACTCATCTACCCCTGTCCTTTTCTTTTATGCCTCCATTTTTTTCATTTGTTAAGTTGTCACCTATTTTCTAGGGGCAATGTTCATATAGTTTTTATTTCATTATTTGTTTGTTTTTTTATACTTATTTTATTTGTTTGATTTTATCACTGTTGCCTTGATTTAGTTTATTTTCATTGGGTGATTCCTTGTCCACACTTACACTTGAATCCATCCCTATTCATATATTTACATTGTCATCATGGTTTCTATCATTGGTACATTGTTTTCTATTAAGTATTAGATTAAGGGAGTCAATCCTTATGTATTTTCATCCAAGTCCTCATGAAATTATACCATGATGCATATAAACATGTTATACAAAAAAACTTAGCTTTAAGAAATCTATTTAGCAATGGTGGCATCTCTTCGACACTAACATCCTAATTCCATCCTAATCATATACCAAAATAGAATAATTAAACATGAAAGAATTTCAATCTTTATTCATTTAAATGAGCATCTCCCTACTAGTAGGTTGTTCCAATTCATCATTACCTTATGTGTTAAGTTATCATCATCCTCGACCAAGTTTATCATGTTTTGCATAATTAGGGTCTAATGATTATAACCACCTATGGGCAAATCATTGTACACCGTCTCACCTGCATTTCTTAATGATTATAACTGCCTTTGGGCAAATCATTGTATTGTCACCACTTTAATTTTTATACCTATATAGGGGCATGTTATTATATTGTTTATCTATCCAAACTAGGGCAGCTCCATCTTCTCAATGATTATAACCACCTTTAGGCAAATCATTGTGTTATCATACCAAGATTCCACTATCAGGGTACAATGCTTCTAACCACCTTTGGGAAAACCATTGTACACCATCCCACTTATATTATTCATGATTTTGACTACTTTTTTAGTGTCATTATGTTTTCACCCCATCATCTTTACTTTTTTTGGTCCCCTCATTTTGCTTCTTTCTTTTTGAGGGACTATTTGCTAACCTGCTTGTGCTAACCACTCCTTCAAGGGGGCATCATATAGTTAGTTTATCATCATTATAGTTATAGGAATAAAATACCTTTTAATTTTTTTAGAATATGTTACTATGCTTATATCTTTCAATGCCTTCCCAAACTGGGGCAAACTATAGACACCTAAATCTAGCCATTGATAACTTCCAATCAATCTTTTGACCAATTTCTACCCAAAATGTACAATTTGGACTAAAAACATTAAAACACACTAAATGATGTAAAATTGACATATTCAAGTGTTGATTTTGGCCAGGGTATCCCTAAATGGGGTAATGTAATTTATGGGCCAACTAACTTTGATCATATCATTTCAAGTCAAAATGCCAATTTTGCACCTAGGTGCTTTGGATTGCTCTTTCTTATCAAATATCTTACACAAGACATGTGCCTTTGTTAATTTTTGTTGGTAACATCCTAAATGGGAATATGGATCCAATGCATTTAATATTGCCTTTCAATTCCAATCCAGTTAAATTTTGGACCAATAACATGACATTTTGATCAATTTGAGTAATTTGTGCATAAAGTGCTTAAGAGCTAATTAACCCAAATGAAGGCCTAATTAAGAATTCCATAAAAACTTGTTGAATACTTATTTTTGGAAATGGATATTGAATATCTACATCATCAGGTGACCTCATTTCTTAGGAAGACATCCTTAGGCCATAAATGCCACAAATATCAGTATTCATGCCCTTTATGCCTCATCAATGCCATCCATGATGCCCTCCATGCCTCTTAATTACCCCTTCTTTTAATGTCATGATGAGGATAATTATAAACTTAATTCCAAAAATTGAATTAATCTTAAACCACACATCTTAATCTTAGGATGAATGGTTTAGGTGATTCTAGACATTCTCAAAAATCTATAAATAGGAGGCCTCACCACATGAATTCTAAGTCTTGATTATGTAGAGTTATACTTCACAAATGGATCCAAAATCTATAAGTAATTAGTGTTACCATGCAAAATTTATTTCAAGACAAGCCAAGCCATAAGCCAAAGGTGAAAAGGAGAGATGGAGGTAACCAAGCTTCCATTACCAAAGACTTTATGAGCACAAAGTCGAGCAAACCACCACTACAAAGTCATTTGTAACATCCAAGGAGGGTGAAGGAATTATTGTGTTTTATTCCTTAATTTTTAGTTGTGTTTGTCATTTTTTTTTGTTAACTAAGCTCTCCCTAGTATCTAGGCCTAGAGATGTTATGCTAAGCAGTGTGTTTATTTTATTTTGTTTTCATTTTGGAACTAACACCATACTAACCATCCCCTTTTGAGCAAAATTATTAGATCACAAAGGGAAAAAAAAGATATCATGATGGTGTATAATGGATTTATTGAGATGACCAATCATATCAAGGGTGATGTGTCCATGTGAAAAGGTAAGTAGAAATGACCATTTCTAGTGGGAAGACTACTCAAGGGAATCAATGGCATCATATGAACTTCCTAATCAGTAAAATGGAGAATTAAGTCAGAAAGGAAGAATGGGTAGGTATTCTATTTAAAGAATCATGAAAATGACTAGTTCTAGGATTAGATCATGTCCTTCATCATTCAAATTCCCATTTCAAATGATGGTGTATGTCCCTCCACACATTAAGACTACCATATTCTACCATATTCATCATCAAAATCAACAACAAAAATAAGTAGGAGTGTCATCCCCTCATTCGGCACTAATGCTACCATCTAGCTCATGAGGAAAACTTTATTAAATAAATGATCCCTTATTTATAAGTTACGTCGATGTATGCATGTGATTTAGGCCATGTGTAATCTGATGAATATGTATGTGGCATGTAATACCTCACACCCTAAATAAAATATTTCATAGTTTGTTATGTATAAAATGTGTTGGATGTCACTAGTCGAATGGTATAATGCTTAAGGTTATGTGGATACTTATAAATGTTATGGTTATGATTATCATTGGTATGGTTGTGGTTATTATAATCTTGCTAAATGTAAAAGGAATGATTATTTTTGTTGCAACACTGGATGGTAAAAGTTGTGAGGAAAACATCAACTAAGAATATTAAGAATAGGGCACAATGCTTTGTTTTTGATAAAGACTAAAAATAGACTTGAAGTGGGATCAATTTAATCAATATAAGCCCTTCAAATGCTACACATGAGCAGTCATTAGTCGATTAAAAAAGGTTTCTTGATCATAGGGTGTCAAGTAATCTCTAGATCTCTTGATTTAAAAATAGTTTAAAGGGAAGATGGGTAATGGGTGGTGTGAAGGGTAATGGGTGATATTTATGATAACCAAATGTGAATTTATTTACCCCTTCTATAGGTGACCTAATAATGATAATAGATAAGTCTATATCATATGATAGATGTAGAATGATCAATATGGGAAGTCTACATGTGGAAGTTGATTATGGCTTCTAACTTATTATATTTCTAAAGAGCCAATTATGGCTTTAGAATTTATTGTGATAGTGAGTCTTTTTATTTATTTCTATATATGGGATGCTGATCAATACAGGAAGCTTCCAAGAAATTGATCTACTTTTAACAAAGTAAACATATCCATCCTTTATGGGAGTTGTCTAAGCTTATTAGCTTTGTTTAATGATCTTCATAGCTATCCTTCAAGGGAACTATCTACCTTACATTTGGTAGTTTTTATTTTGTTTTTGGGTAGTTATCCTTCAATGGAGTAGTCTAAAATGCTTAAGCTATTGACCCAAGTAATAGTTTTAAAATGAAATGTGTTTAGACATAGACCAATCTAATTAGGTTTAGAGGTTTACTTTATGAGGGAAAAATTTTACACAAGAAGGTCAATGATATGTGAAAGGGTGTGGTTTTGAGAGATAATGACCATGGGATTCCATCTTGTTAGAGACAAAAAGTATCCATGAGAACCATGATATAAGTAGAGCCATGGTACCCATATTTAGGATTAGGCCATGACTATGATGGTTAATTACATGGTTCTATGTTATAATCTATTTTCCTCAAAAGGGGAGGAGGAAGGTGTGTGAAGGTTAAAATCTTATAATCAAGGGATGAGCTTAAGTTAGAAAAATAGGTGATCTTGATCCTTATTTAACATAAAATTTAATGTAGATGCAAATCATTGAGAGGATTAGGTTTTATTTTGCCTTCAATAGAGGACAAATGATAAGATCTTAATCCATACTTATGGGTAATTATGTAGGGTCCAATCCAATTAAAAGCAAACTTACCTCACTTACTATTCTCCATGTTGGTCACATGTTGGTTTTCATTTAGGACAAGATCTTTGATATTAAATTCCCATTGTTTGAGGTGTTTTTCATAAGCATGGGTAATATGATCTTGATAGATGTAAAGATGGTTAAGGGAATCAAGGTGATGTTCATCAATTAATTTAAGGCATGTGAGGCATTCTTGACAATAATCCTCTTCAAAAATGATGTCGTGTAAGGAAATATGAAGAGAAGGAATCTAGACTTTAAGAGTTAGAACAACATCTATGCCAAATACCAGGGAAAATGGTGTAGCATCTATTGCAGTTTGGATACTAGTATAATAGGACCATAAAATAAATGGGATGTGTATGTGCCAATGTTGACCTAAATCACTTACAACTTTGGGTAGCATTTTGATGAGAGTTTTGTTGGAGGATTATACCTATCTATTTGCCTACAGATGGTAAGGCAAGGAATGGATAAGTTTGATGCCAAAAACATCACAAAGGGATTGAATATTTTTGTTTTTGAATGATTTGCCATTATTTATTATGATTTTGTGAGGGACCCCAAAATAATAGATAATGTGATGATTGATAAAATCTATAATTTTTTTGGCTTTAATGGAGATAAGGGGGATGGCCTCTACCCATTTAGTGAAATATTCTATAGTGGTGATGATATATTGGTGTCACTGAGAAGAGTGAGGATTGATTTCTCCAATGAGATCCAACCCCCATTGTTAGAGGGACCAATAATCCATGGATACTTGAAGGCCATAAGTAGGCACATAATGCAATTTAGCATGTTTTTAACATTTAACACACTTATTTACATAGTCACAATAGTCTTTATTGAGGGTAGTCCAATAGTAACCTAGGCATAGGATTCTTTTGGTCATAGTGAGGCCACTAAAATTCCCCCCACAAACTCCATCATGGGTTTCTTTGATGGCATGAGGAATCTCATGACTATGTAAACAATGGAGGAGAATACCATCAAATCCATGTTTATATAGGATTCCTCTTGGTATGGTATAACAAGAGGTGGCCTACATAAAGGCCTTCTAGGCATTCTTTGAGAGGTCAGGTGGAATGATGCCCAAGTTAAGGTAATTAAAGGTTTGGTCATACCAGATAATAGAAGGAGATGCCTCTAAAATATAGATGGTTGGAAGGTCTAAACTGATATACAAGGGACTAATGAAATGGTGGATGGTGACAAATAATTTGGATTCCATAGGTTGAGAGGGTATTCAAGATGCAAGAGAGGCCATTGTATCTATAAATTTATTAGTAGATTGAGGCAATAATTGGATTTGATAATGGTTAAAATATGTTAGGATCTCATCAATGAGGAGATTATACTTTTGTAAAATGTCATTTTTACACTAATAGGACCTATTAACCTAGTTAATCATGAGTTGAGAATCACTAAAGATAGAAATGGTTTTGATTTTTAAGGTGAGATTAGTTTATCGATTACCAAAGCTTCATATTCTACCATGTTGTTAGTACATTCAAAGTCAAGTTTAAAGGATAGTGGAAGGGGTTCACCATGAATGTGTATGATAATTATGCCTATACCCCCACCATGTTGACACTTAGATCCATCAAAAAACATGGTCATTTAGTAAGAGGGTTCTCTCTGAGAAAGAGTTTTAGTAGACTCATCAAGAAATGTTAATGGAATGGGATGGTTATCTGGGAGAGGGGCTTCAACTAATTAAATATAAACAATCTACCCATTAATGTATTTTTGGTGAAGAAACTCAAGATAAAACTTAGCCATAAGCATGAGCCACTTAGCCATATGTTGATTTTGGTATAGCTTGGAGTGTATATACTTGAGTGGGTCAGTGTTAGTGATAACATATGTTTTGTGATTAAGAAGGTAGTGATGAAGCTTAGATGCAACAAAAATGAGAGTGAGATAAATATTTTTAGGATGGGTATATCATGTCTCATACTATAGAAGTGTGTGACTAATATATTAAACAACTTACTCCTTATTTTTTTCATCCCAATGAGCTAGCATGGCACCTAAAGAGTGATCAATGGTGGATACATAAAGGTAGAAAGGCTAGTCATCCCTAGGTGGGATAATAATAGGTGGAGAAAACAAGTACTCTTTGAGTGAATCAAAGGCTTGTTGAAAATATTTAGTCCATCTAAAAGAGGTGTCTTTCTTTAAGAGGTGGTGAAAGGGTTGGCATCTATCTAATAACTAAAGATGAAGTGATAGATAATTGGAGTTTTTCCTATAGAGTGTGAAGTTTATTAAGGTTTGATGGAGGAGGAATTTATAGGATGGCCTTGAATTTAGTAGGGTCAATCTCAATTCCATGGAGAGAGATGACAAAGCCCAAGATTTTTTTTAATAAAACCCCAAATATGCATTTTTTGGGATTAAATCGAACATAAAAATTGGATCAATCAGTCAAAAATGATAGTAAGAATAGATAAATGGTCCTTGAGGTGTTTATATTTTTTGAGGAGATCATCCACATAGTCCTCTACAATTTTATGAATAAAATCATGGAAGACATAGGTCATGGCCCATTGATACATGAATCCTACATTTTTAAAGCCAAAAGGCATGAATTGATAACAGAAGGTTCTCAAAAGAGTAGTGAAGGTAGTTTTATGTTGGTATGAGAGGGCAATCAAGATTTGATTATATCCTAAAAGGCTGTCCATGAGGGATAACATCTCATGATATATGGTAAGGTCAACTAGTTGGTCAATATTAGGTAAAAGAGAGTTATCTTTGGGGCATGCAAGGTTAAGGTCTCATAAATCCACACAAAGGTAGAGTCCCCCAATGGGCTTGGTAATGGGAAAAATATTAGAGATCCATTGTGGGTAGTCAATGGATTGAATAAAGTTGACAAATAAAATATGTTGAAGCTCTTCCTTGATGAGAAGAGATATATGAGGGTGCATTTTGTGAAGCTTTTACCATATCGACTTAGCCTCTAGATGGGTAATGATGTTATGAAGGGTGATGGACGGGTCAATCTCAAGCACATCCTAATAAGACTAAGTGAATGCAATGATTAAATCCCAAAGGAAGGCAAGATAATCACATTACTCATTTGAGTCTAAGGATTGGCCTAGTTTAATGATATGAGGATTCTCTTGGGTTCCTAAGTTAATATCAATAGTTGATTCATTGAGCATTATTTGGTTTTACAGAGGGAAGGATTTATGGATGGGAGAGTGTCCTACACCAAGGTAGGTGAGGATAGAATTATCATCTTGGCACTGAATGGTATAGATGATGGGTGAATCATGGTTGATCATTTTACGGTGGATGAGAGGAAAGGTTCTAGTTTAGCCATTATGCTGATAGATCAATGACCTAAACTAATAGTACTAATAAAAAATATTAGATGGGATGATGTCAGAGTCTTCAAATGGAGTTGGTAAGGGTAACAATTCTTCAGATTGGAAAGATGAGGCTGATAGGGGTAGAAGTTCCTTGACTAGGATTGGTGTAGTTAGAGGTTCTCCAAATGGGAAAGATGGGATTGGTGAGGTTGGATGTTCATCGATAGTGGTGAGAACTAGTTTTTGTGATGTGGGTTCTTCCAGGGGAATGTATCCCAATCCAAAAATTTCATGAGGTTTTTGTGTTTTGATGATGAGAAGTTTGTGAGTCCCTTGTTCATAGAGTCTAAAACCAAACCCCTTCTAAGTGCACTGATGAAGGTACAACTGGGCAAAGGTTAGATTGCTAATATAAGCAAAGTTGGAAGTGAATGGCTAGATGTAAAGCACATTGATAGAAGAAAAGAGTGGCTTATCAAGTCCCCCATAGACAAAATATTTTTTATTATTAGAAATTCCAAATGGGACAAGGGTACTGATATTGGGATCATAAGATGGATCATTTTGGAGATTCCCAAATTTATGTAGAGAAGGGAAAGCATCCAAAGCTAGGAGTTGATATTCCCCTAGAATTGGACATTGAAATGTGGATTTCAAGGGGTTTTTGACCAGATCTAAGATGAAGGGATGGTTAGAATAGTGGATACTTGCTCATTATTGTAGACATAAGTGTTGGTGGGTGGGTTGATGTAGTGGTTTGGCTAGAGTTTGGTTGTGGAGGGGGTGAAGGTGGAATGACGACATCATTAGATCGATATGTCATATTATAGGAAGCAAGGGGACTCATATCATCTTTGATTTTAATGGCTTGTCCCTCATGTTCAAATTTAATACATTGATGAAGGGTGAAATAGATGTAGCCCATGGCTCAGATCCAAGGCCGAATGAGTAACACATTATATTTAAACTTACCCTATATTACCTCAAAAAGTTTAGGAATAGTTCAAGGCCCCAAATAGATGTGGAGAAAAACTATTCTTAGAGTGGTAGCCAAGGTATTATTTAATGATCGAAGAACTATCAAGCTTTTAGACATGATGTTTTTAGGTAGTTGAAGTTAATCATAAGCATAGGAGGAGATAATATTGATACTCACTCACCCATCAATCATGACTCTTTTGACATGTGTCTGATTGATGGATGTAGTGATGAAAAGAGGGGGATCAAGGTCTTTACTATGATATGGAATTTTTTTTGATTCTTGAAAAGTGACCATGGTAGCATGTTGTATGGATCTAATCAAAGATGCAAGAGGTTGGAGATCATCTGGTTAAACCTCTATAGAATGTAGTGCTTTGATTAAATCTTGATGATGTTGAGGTGAGGTGCTAATTAAGTCATAAAGGCTCATTTTGACTAGAATTTGGTGAAGTTGTTTTAACACCAAGCACTGGATGAATGGAGATGCATTAGAAGAAGAAGGG
This sequence comes from Torreya grandis, assembly GCA_037957365.1. Classification (NCBI taxonomy): domain Eukaryota; kingdom Viridiplantae; phylum Streptophyta; class Pinopsida; order Cupressales; family Taxaceae; genus Torreya; species Torreya grandis. The sequence goes on along the minus strand of JARHVA010003893.1, from coordinate 1,081,240 downwards.
GCTCTAAAAATGGAGACTTTGGTCTTGGGTGGTTGTGAGTGTGAAGGTGAAGGTGAAGGTATAGTTTTTTGGGTATGGTTGGTTGGTTGGGGAGTTGAAAGATAAGACCATGGAATGGCTACCTTGGCCTTGCCCTTTTCATTTTGTTGGATGGTTTTACCCATATCCATTTGTCAAGCTTGAGACTGAGTCACCATATGAATGGCAATAATAAGGGGGATGGTTGATTGTTTTAGTTCCTTTTCTTCACCCCTTGGTAGAAGTTAGGAAGTGGATGATTGATAGGTGGTAGAAGAGGTAAGTGAATTATATAAGATTCATCTAGTATATCTTCTTCCTCTAAAAGGACATGGAGGGATTTACAATTTTTTATATCATGCTCAAAGGTCCTATGATAAAGACAAATCAAACTATCCTTGAACTAGGTTGGATTTTGGTGAGTGGGGTCAAAAGGCTTGATTGGTGGTAAACTAATGATAGAGGCTTGGAATATTATTTGAAAAATGGTTGTATAATACTTTGGTAAATATCTAAAACATTGTGAAGTTTAAACTCTGGGTGTTGGGATCTTATGGGGTAAAGTTTTTTGGATAGGAGGTGTGGTTGGTGGAGTGAGTTTGGTTGGTGGTTTAAGAAGAATTGGCTTAGTTTCAATAGATTTAGGAATTGAAGGTCTATATGATGAGGGTTTAATGGATGGGAAAGTGGATGGAGAAAGGTTGGTAAAGAATGATGATGAACTAAAGGGCTGGGTTGTTATAGGCAGAGAAATGGGAGATGGTTTTTTGGAAGAAAAGTAGGTAATGGGAATGGTGAAAGGATGTGGTCCCAAAATAGAGGGTAAAGGTGAAGGAGGTGGTATGTCATAACCTTAGGTTGTGGCCTAGGAAACCCTCCCTTTTTAATATGTTTAATTGGATTTGGCTTTGATTGGGTTGATACGGTAAATCTAATCTTAATGGAGAGTGAGTGGGATTAGGCATGGGAGGATCCCTAATTTTTTTTATGGCTTGATGAAAGAAGCATATAGTTTTTTGAAAATTTTATGTGAGGGTAGGTTAGATGGTTCATTGGTGATCTTAAGAGGGGTAGTTGGTGGAGTTATAACAATAGGATTGAGGGTAGACTCAAGTGAGGTGGAAGGTTCAAATTTACTTTGATACAAGTGTCTGAGTTGATGCCAAAAGGTGACTCTATCAAAGTTAGGTTGGGAGGTAAATTCCAAACTTTGAATGAGCCAAGAAAAAGGTTTATAAATGGGTATTTTTATTTTAATATTGGTTTCAAAGCACAAGCCATTTGAGGAAGAAGAAGGAGTGGTTTCAATATTGCTATCTTTGGTGGAAGGTTCTAAAGGTGATGACTGTGTAGATGAGGGCAAGGTTTTTGTAGCAACAGTTTCCAAGGGAGGTATAGATGGTTTTGTAATAGGAGTGGTGGGGGTAATTATTTTAGATGGAAGGACATGCATAGTTTATTTTTGGGTTTGGTTATCCAAAGAAGTAGGTGGTCTTTCTAATTGGATTAGAGGGGTGGATGAAATGGCCAATGGAATGGTTATCTCCATGGGTATTTCCACCATAGGAGAGGTGGATGGAACTATTGTTTCATTCAAGGAAGTGTAATAGGTAGTTACTTCCTCCATTTAGGCACCTGGAGAAATAGGTGATGGTGGATTATTTTCCTCTATTTGGGTGATAGAGGTGATGAATTTTTCACCAATGGGCACTTTACTAATGACATTAATTACATGTGCCCCATGTGATTTGGAAGATTTGGGTTGGTTTTCATGGTGTTGGGTTGAATTTGGATGATTTGGTAATGGTTTTTGGAAAATATCAAGAGATTGGTTGGAAGGAGAATTTGGGTTATCAAACACAATCTCCCTTTTATCAATTAGATCCTGGATAATGCTCTTAAAGTTATTGCATCTATTAGTATCATGTCCAACAACCTAATGATAATCATAATGATCATTCTCATTGTACCACCTAGGAATGGGGTGAGAAGTCTCAAATTGTTAAGGGGGATTGATGGGTGGAAGTTGGATTAGATTAGCTTTAGGTAATTTTTACAATATTGATGCATAAGACTCCCTAATTAGGGTAAATGGTTTTGAAGGAGCCCAATTTTGGGTACAGTTTTGGTGATTGGAAGGATTGTTGGTTTAAGGTGTTTGGTTAATGGTTGGAGGAGGCTTGGTTTTGAGAACAACTGAATATGTTGTTGCTTTTGATTTAGAATTGGTTGGGTTTGTGGTTTTGGTGGTGGATGAGTTAGTGGATTTGAAACTAGAATTTTTATTTTGAAGCTTTGACTTCCCTTCATCAATAGAATGATTTTCTAATTTTCAAGCCATAGTGAATGCTTCATTAAATTTCCTAAAGGTTTGGACTTGGAGAGTTGGATAAATATGCTTGGGACACCCTTGAGAGAATATTTTGATCAACTTGGTTTGGGGAAATGGGAAGGTAAGCTGATTGATGAGGCCCCTCCATCTAGAAATGAAATCAATAATGGATTCATATTCAAATTGTTTTATGGAGTATAGGTTGGTAATGGAAACATTTTTAGATATGTTTATTGAAAAGTGTTCTAAAAAGGTTTGTGCCAATTGAGAGAAAGAAAAGATAGAATGAATTGGAAGGGCACTATACCAATCTAGGTAGCTCTGGATAATGACATGGGAAAGGTCTAGAAGAGGAGAGCATCATCATAAGTGATCAAGTAATAGGCATGATGAAAATCTCTTAGGTGTTATTGAGGATCCTCTTTACCTTGGAATTTATAAAATTTGGGCAATTCCCACTAATGAAGGTAAGCATGAATGGGCATGGATGGATGGATAGGCTCGTTAAAAATTTGGTCATAAGACAAAAGATTAGTTGAGGTGGAGATGGCTGACTCCAAACTAGTCATTTTATCCATTAGCATTTTTATTAGATTAGGTTGAGGTTGGGAAGCTATATAATTAAGAGGTACATTTTATTGGGGTTAGGTTATGGCAATGTATGAATAGGCAACAGATGGTGCTGAAGAAGTCACATATTGATAAGTAGTACCAAGAGGTTGAGATGGTGGAACATAAGAACTACTTGGTATGAAATCTTGGGTGGATGGAGGAATGTACCCTTGTGGGTGAGGGACATACTGGTAAGTTATCATAGGTACTTGTTGAGAAAAAGATGTAGTTGGTATGGTTGAGTTAGGAGGAAGTTGGGAAAGTTAAGGCTAGCTAATTACTCTAGTGATGAATAGGGGAAGGTTTTGAGGTATGGAGATCACTAGGATTTGATGTGGGACTATGAATAAGGGATTGGTTGCAACCAAAGGGAAGATATAAGCTGAAATGGAAGATAATGCACCTATGGATGGGTTATAGGTAACAAATGACAAGGTTGAACCCCCATGGGGTGTGACATGAGGTGTTTGGTTGGGGGGTGGAGGATTGGTTTGAGGTTGGGTACATGGGATGTTGGAAGAGGCCTGGGTCAATGGTTGGGTTGAATTGGTACCTACCATAAGGTGAGATGGCATGCCAAGAGAAAGGTCAAAAGAAGGAACCAAAGTAGGTGGGGTACGGTGAGGTAATGTGTTGAGGTAATGTTGTAAAGCCACTAAATTATTGTCGAGGAAGGAATTAAAGTCTGGATCTCCTCTAGATATGATTGGGATTCTATAAGGAGAATGTGGTGGAGGATAATGGTGAGGGGAAGTGTGAGGAGATTTGTTAACATTTGAGGTATATTCCATAGATGAAGAAGAAGGTGGTGGTTGGTTGTTTTGATTTATCACTTGTTGTCTGGTTGAAACCATATGAGAAAATAGGGAATGTTATTGTGACACTCACACCTCAAAAAAAGAGTAAAACTAAAAATTTAAAAGCAATCAATACATACACTAAGAAGTGTGTTTTATTTTTAGGATTACTTTTAAATCACTTTTGGATTATACCTTAAAGAGTGTGATAAGGGAGGTTGGCTTATAAAATGGGTACTAAAGTGGAATTATATGTATAGTTTTAGGTTGTTTAGGTGCTCAAAAGGAAGATCTATGTTGAACTTCAGTATGTGGCTTGATTTTTGGGGCTTGTTCCCCTCACTTTACAATCCCACAACTAGTGTGGGCACCTAGCCAATATATACTGAGTCCAAAGTTTATACTCAACTAGAGAGCTAAGTTGGTTCTCCCCTTGGTGGTGAAATCTAAGTGGGATAGCTAAGAGGGGGTAAGGTTGTCACCAGGTGATGAAATCCTAATCATTCCTTGTCTCAAGTATTGTTTTGATGTGTAAATTATTTTGTGGTTCGATTTTGTGTGTGATAACAAGTGTGAATACTATGATAAGATTAATTTGCCTCCTAAGTTACTAAATGAACTAAAATTAGCAAAAAATCAGTGAATGTCAATGGTTGATTTTTAATCCCAAAAATAAATTATTTAGTTTGATGAGCAAACCATTAAGGAAGAAAGGGAACTATGTCCCACCAGCTCTGCCAAATTTTTTCTCTCTATTTTCTACTTTTTTTTTAAGTATAAAAAGAAGAAACTATCAATAAGGGTAATGGTTATGAGAACCTAGTATAAAATGCACACATGATCCAGATGATGGTGGATACTCCTCTTTGGATAGGAAATAATAACCTACAATAATAAAACACTAAGGAAACTTGTTTGTTAGACAAGTAACAAAGTGGATTGCCTATCATGAGCTAGGTCCTAGAAGCGAAAGCTTCCTAGGAGGCTGTCAATACACTTTATTTGGATAATTAAATTAAAATGATAAACTAAAATATAATTTCATTAAATAAAAATAAATATTAAATTAAATATAATTAAGATGGATGCTTTACTAATAAAATGACTAAATAATGTAAATGCTAAAAGACTAGTCGAGGCAATGTTATGGTTTTGGTTTGGTAACTAGTCAAAAGGGAAAGATGGTTTGGTTAAGGTTGATAAATGATTGAAATGATTAATAAGGTGATGGTAAAATTGATCAAGAAGATATAAGGTAAAAGGGTAAAAGGGATAAATGGTCAAGTTGGTAAATATGGCCAAGAGGCAAAAGGGGTCAAGTGGGTGAATTATGGCAAAGATGTAAATAGGGTCAACTGGGTAAATATGGATAAGGAAATAAATGAATTAAGTGAAAAAGGGGAAAAATAAGAGGTGAAATGTATGGAGTTCAATAGAGAAGAGGCCAAAGGAGATAATAAGTTGAAATGAAATAAACAAACAAGGTTACCCTTGAGATGGTTGTCGATGATGGTATTGTTAATGATATTGTTGATGAAATATTAGAGTGATTCTAGTAGAGCTTAGATGATTTGAATATTTTATCCTCCAATATGAGGATTAACTCATTCTCAAGTGGATAACCTCCTCCAAAAATTTGCAATAAAATGTTAATAACAAAAAATACTAATTTGCCACTTTCCCACCTCCCTGGGTGAAGGAAAGGGGGGATTTATAGCATATGTTATGAATAATCATGCCAAAAGAGGAATAATATAGGTATGGAACCATTTTATATGTGGTGGATGAATTATTCAAAATTAGGTAGGTGGGGATTCCCATTTAGGTTGGTGAATGTCCCAATTGGGTTAAGAAGTCAAAAATGTGTGCCCTTTGTCTTAAAGAGGCATGTATCTTATTTTGGATGTTAATTTCATGTAAAACACATGTTTAATAATGTCATTTTGAGGCTAAATTTTCCATATTTTAAGGGGCCCCCTTGTGATGCTTAAATGAGGCCATCAAGCACTTTGGGAAGGGTCCCAGGTGGGGTATGATGTCCCATATCAATCCACATCACTTCTAAGCCATGCCACTTGCCATATCACCTCCCAAATCACCTTCCATTACAATTGACATGTCACATTCCAAGTCACTTTCCATTCCACTTTCCATATCATCATGAATAGTGATAATGGGTCCCATAATGAAGAGTGATAGTGAATAGTACTTTTGATTAGTAATTTCAAATAGTATTTTTGAATAGTATTATGTGACTAGGAAAATAGTGATTTAGTTAGGTTAAGATTGGGTTTTTAAGGTTTAATAAGGTTTAGGGGGTCTTTATGGGGCTCCCAAGGCATTTAGTCATTGAAAACTTCAAGTGTATAATTTTTTAGTGTCTACAATTGGATAAGCCATCATTCCAATCCAAGCTATTCATATGTTATGATCCACTAAATAGGGGTGGGAAATTATGGATTCAAGGCTAGATTTAGTTATTGAGCCCTCCATATATGGGGATTGAGCAAGCTATTCAACTTAGTCCAAATTATTCACCTATTGATCACTAGCTAGACACATAGAGGATGCCACTAGGTTTATGCATTGGATCATGTACCTAATAAGGTGTATTCTTTCCTTTCCTCTCTCTTATATCTTTACTTAGTTTTTTATTTTATTTGTATATCACTTAATTAAGGACTAATCTATGCACATTTAATTTATAAGACATGCAAAGGAGTACACTTTACATACTTAGATCCAAGTTCAATAGTTTCACCTCTTAGGTAAGTTTAGGTACATTTTTTTCCCTTTATCCCAATAATTTTACTTTACTACATTTATAGAATAAAGGGTCACCAAATTTAGTCATCTAAAATTTCACTTGAGTGCAAAGAGTGTTACTTGATACCACCCATCCCTAGCTTAGCCCTAGACCTATTTTATGGCCTATTTAGACACTTATCCAGCTTTCACATGGGCCTTAAGCATCCCTAAACATCTAAAAATGAGTCCTAGACCCTCCCATAGGCATCCAAACCCCTAGTGCCTTACGTTCAACCACTTGGACATTAATACCATACTTGGACACTAGCACCATAACACTAGTATCCTAGTTGGATGCTTTTATCCTTTTCCCTCTATTTAGACCTAATGGATACATTTTCAATTCCAAAGACACCTAAGGTCAGCCTAGACCTATTTCAAACCCCAAAAAATAACCTATCAATATATATACATGATGTTTATCCCTTTATTCACTAAATGGAAACTAGATGCAAATACACACAAACAAGCTCAAAATAAGTTGTTCATAATCAAGGTTATTAATCTATATTCTACCCTACTATGTATAGTCATCTAATACCCTCCTAAGATTATAATTCACAGATTTCTAGTCCCAAACCTCACTCAAACCACTTAAATTAACATTCATATTAGCTTTACTTGTACTTGTACCAACACTTAGGTGGGGAGAAATATATTGGGCTTGTTTTATCTTCAGAGTATTGGTATGTAGGAAAATCTCATCATAGTGGGGTGTTGAGGATGTCTAGCCTACCCAACTAACACCACACTTTTACTATTTGTGCAAATCGAATTCACTAATCACATAGAGGTCTAGGGTTTATATACAAAATCAGTCAAAACATGTCCCAAACAATGAATCAAGGTGTTTATACATAGGAATAGGCTTGGTAGACTTAGACACAAGTGCTCCCATAAGTACAGATGATTTATTACACAAAGAACATTAACATAAAAATTGGACACTAACACCAAAACACTACTATTTAAGGTATGAAACTATTATCCAAGAGGGTTTTTGATACTTGGATCCTATTTGTGGTAGTCAGACCAGTTCAAGTACTAGTTTTCAACTTTTAGATCCTTCATCTTAGGTAGTTTCCAACTAAGTAATTATTTGTGTCATTTATTGCTATTATTAGAAATATCATATTAGATCAATTCTTTCACAAACCAATGGCTATATTTATTGCATATTTTATACCCTAATTTATTGTACTCAAACCCTTTAACAACCTAGGGATTAAACTCTATAAACCCTTAAAATTTAAATCATAAACAAATAAAAAATAAAGTTTGAAAATCAATATCAAAAACCAATTTTTAGTATTTAATAAATTAAATTAAATAAAAAATAAAATTTAAATAAAATGTTTAATTAAGCTTAGAAAGATTAATTTTATTTAATTGAAAAGTAAATAAATAAAACAATATCAATGTTGGCTAATGTATTTATTCATACAATACAAAATTGTATCATGATGATCGATTCAATATTTGTACAGAGATTTACAAATAATAATAAAAATACTAGGTAGATCGATGTTGTTTGATGAAAAATATTTTGAAAGTGAAACTATATCACATATAGAAAATACAATTGGCTAAAAAAGACTAAAAAACCATCTCAAAATAATATTGAACTATTTGATACATTTTTTGGGGAAAAAGGTTAAAATAGGACTATATTGATTTATTTGATACAAATTTATAGGAAAGATATAAATAAATTTTATGGTGAAACTATCACAAGTTATTTCATACACTTGTCTTGGAAAAATGTAGAGATAGAATAATATCGATCTATTCGATACCATTGGATAAAAAGGATGCAAATATAAAGCTATATCAAATTTTTTGATATAGTTAGATGGGAAGGAAGAACCTGACAGATTTGTATCAACTTTTTTGATGTAACTCGCTGAAAGGAAAATTAGTACAAAATTGTATCAATTTGTTCGATAAATTTTCCTGAAGAGGTGAAGGCAATGGTTAGCTTCACATCAAGTTCACTAAAATGTATGTAATGAGTTAGGATCAATGTATAAATACCTTATTTAGTAAAGATGTAGACTCAAAGAAAGTTAATTAAAGAGAACCCAATGATACTTAATGATTTGGGATGTGCCCAGATGGATCCATAAACCTATCAAGAGGAGCATGAATAAAATAATATAAGGAAAAGGTTCCAAAGCCTTTAGGCCAATAACACCATGAAATAGATCTAACCAGATCTCTATTTATAAGGAAATTAATATTGTAAATAAGAAATATAAGTAAGGGCAAGGGTTAAAAATATATCAAAATGGGTAAGGATCCATGGTAGGCAAATGGGGGCATAGGCTACCTAAAATGGAAATTTTGAATATTACTATTACCACACCAAGTATAAGTGTAGAGATTTTCTAAACAATGAAATGTAATTTAATTATCCAATCAATTATACAACTTCTATCTTCTAAATGAAAGATCCAGGGTTAGAATACACTTATCTTGAAAAGGACCTATTGAGCCTCTAGCTTCCCCTTATCCAATGGTGATTTTAAAGAGATTATTGTGGTTATAAGGATCTCAAAGGTTTAATCAATCCCTAGGCTAAAATGACTCCTCCTAATGTATCCAAAACTCCACAAGACAAGCTTTCCTTCAAGATAATATCCTAAGCAATAACTCCTCCAATTATATATCTAGGGTAGAAGTGAGAGAAATAATAATCAAAATTAATCTCTCTCTCTCTCTCTCTCTCCTTGGAATGAAATGGTAACTTGTATTTATAGTGGCCAATGATCCTAATCCATCTTGAAATTTAAGATGATGCCATCATCTAGCTTGATGTAGTTATATAATAGGTTGACTGACCTTGAACTATGTCAACTAGGAAAATATAGTTGTGAAGGTTATGCTAACACATTCAAAACTAAATCGATCAAATCAATGTAGTAGGGAAGGTACACATGCTAAAGAAGACATCTGGCTGAGTTGATATAGTAGGAAATACATGTCTTAATATAGATGGAGGGTGTAAGATGCAATTAGATAACTTAGGGGATCAAATTTTAGGAATCTAGAATGCATATATGAATGATAGATAAGCAACAATATATCTCACAAAGTAAAAAATACCTACCCACCCCTTTCTCGATGCACCTTTTAAGATGTGCACTCAGGGAGAATAAACTAGATAGGCTAATGTAAGATAAGGTGTCAATAAATGATAAAAGTAAAAAATAATGCATATACACTATCTAATAACTGAATCTTGATTGGATATATGAAACACAAGAAGACAATTATTCATATTTGTGAACATTTACATGGGATAAAAAAAAGTGCAATTCAACTTCATAGATTTGTTGACATATTAAAATAAAATAAAGATCATATTATTCTTGCACAAAGGGCCAAAGTAATAACTAAATGGAGAGCACAACCAATAACACCAACTCAAATCAAAACTTTAGTTTTAGATTGATCATCAATAATAGTAATTTTTTTTCAAACTAGAAGAAAGAAGATTCACTAGAGAAAGAATATCTCAAGGTAATACAAAATTTTTTATTATTTGAAAGATAATTCTAATTTTAAGCTAAGTCTTAAACCTAAAACTAAAATAAATAAATCAGTGATTCTCCCATCAAGTCCAATAAAAAACAACAAGGTTATTTTATAGTGAGTCAAACTCTTGTCCTCTCAATAATTATTCTAACATTACAAGTAGTCTTTCAAAATATGGTAGTATTATGTGTAAATGGGATAGGACCACTGGCTCTAAAATAACTACATGAACTTACTAAGGGTTCATGAAATAAATTTCCCAAATTCTCGGGTGATGGAAAACAACATTTAGTTGAGCACATTTCATATTTACTTGTGGCATGTGAAATTCTCTGAGTGCAAAATGAAGGCATTGTAGTCAAATTATTTTTGGAGAATATTTAAAATGGAGTAGCTGATTGATTCTATCACCTCACACCCAGTTCCATCACCAACTAGAATACTATGAAAACTAAGTTTGAAAGATGATTTAAATTGATTGAATATGTACATGAATTACTTACACAAACTACCCAAATGAATAAGCAAGAATAAAAACTTATGAGAGAGTTCATGGCTAAATTCAATAAGATACTAAAAAAATACTGGAGATGGCTAGGACAACAACAAAAAAATAAAAAATTTGTCTTCATCAATTCATAATTACTAGAGGTAAGCTATCAATTAAGAAGAGCCAGAGTAGTTGACTTGCAAGCAACCCAAACACTGGTTATTGATGTTAATGATGATATGATGATGGTTAGAAAACTAAAAAAATATCCTTAAAAAACTAAAGCATAAAGCTCAAATCAGACTTCTAATAAACAACATTTTTAGAAAAAGCCTAATGATATAATGACACTAATAAATAAATTACCTTAGAAACCCATTAATCATCCTTATCAAGACATTCCAAGATAGAATAATGTTCCTTATCAAGGAAATCACCCACATCTATAAGTTCCTAAAATAAATCTTGCCATAAAAGCACCTATTAATTAGAATATGAATGCTCTTATGAATGTTATTTTGGAAACAAAATAGATATTCAGGGTTGAAGTAGAAGAAGTTGAGACATGAAATGCATTCTCTTAAGAATTTGAATAAGAGTAAATTGATGGAGGCTCCAATAAAACATACCTAGAATATGATTTTGGGGAATATGACTATGATGAGATAATTAATGATATGAATGGGTAATCATTTGTAGCTTCACTAGAAAAAAAATCAAAAGGAAGAAGTGAAGAAAATCAACAAGCCAAAAATAAAGAAGAAACTCCAAATATTTATATTCCTTGAGGGACCACATCACCAAGTTAATCAAATGGAAAATAATCTATGACTAAGTTATGTAACCCTACACAAGCCTCTACTCTTGCTTATCCAAAAAATAATTTTCCTTCCAAAAATGATGTAAATATGTCTCAACCCATTACAAATTCTGAAAACTCTTCTTCTACTAGTCTACTAGCTTTTGATATTATTAAACATGTAAATTAGACCAAAATTTAATAGTCCTAAGTTGAATATCTAAGATTAATCCTTGATAATTTAGATAGGCTAGTTTATTTTATCAAGGAAAAAACCCTTAATATAAATAAATCAAATGTTAAATGAATTATAAAAACCCCATCTTCTTCTAGTGCTTTGAATTTTATGGCCACCATTCTAAGTTTGGTAAGGTATAACCATTCTACATTTCCCTCTTCCTCAAAGGATGTAAAGTGAGTAACTATATCATCAATGCTAGAGTTGGTGAAAATGTAATGCCAAAAAAATTTACTCACACCATAGGTTTTACTTGTACCAAAACCTTTGGCCATTGCTATTTTATGGAATAAAAATAGGTAACCTTGATCAATAAGTACAAAGATGCCTAGGTAGCTTTGGCTTCTTTTCCTCAAAAGAGAATCAAAATGAGTATCTTAGTGGTGGATATCCCAACTACATATGGATTTCTAATGGGAAGAATATTTTGTAAAGAATTAGGTGACGACATTCAAATATATTTATCTCATGCTATGATTCTAATAAGAGGATTTAAACAATGCCTAATATTTAATTATAAATGAAATGTATAGTGCAAAAGGTTGATGAGCTAATATTCCATGTTCTATTTACAAATGCAATAATAGGGAACTATAGGCTCATGTCATAATAATATTTTAACATGCCCAAAGTGATAGAAAACATTCCCAATGACATTTGGATGCTTAAGTTTGATGGAAATTGTTCCTCAATCGATGTAGGTGCAAGAGAGATTCTTATGTATCCAAGTAAGCCAATTTTATATTTTTTTTACAAATTGCACTTTGAATACACCAAAAATAATGTAGAGTATGAAGCCTTATTTCTTGGCTTAAAATTTTATGAAGAAATGGGAACGAGGAATTTAAAATTACAAAGAGATACATAGTTGGTTATGAAGTAGATTAAAGGCCAATATCAAGTAAATAATGATCATCCAAGGCATTATCGAAACAAGGTATGGGATAGTATTAAATATTTTAAAGATTTTTATATAGTGGATATTCCCATAGAAAATAATGTAAAATATGATGTGTTTGATGTCTCTGCCTCACCGTTGATTCCACTCTTTGATATTAGAAAATATAAGTACACTATTAAATTAGTTTATAAACCCTGTGTAATAGATAATTCCAAAGATTGTTAGGTATTTGATTATGACAAGAAAATTATTGATTTTATTGAAAAATAAAATGTATTGAAAAAACTTTACTTTGAAGGGAGTGATTTGGCATATAAGGAATCCTCAGTACAAACTGAAAAAGAGGGAATTACTGAATAATATAACAAAAAAGGAGTAACTAAACTTAAAGGGGAAAAATTACCAAAGGTTTATTTTCTTTATAATATATTTTTAATGACATGTTTTATTAAAAATAAAATGAAAAAATACTCTCAATTCAAATGACTAAAAAAATGAATATCAAATTTGAAGAAAAACCAAGGTTGGTAAATATTGGTAAGTTTTGTTTACTTAAAGAGTGAAGAAGTTTATTTAAATTCTAAAATAAATTGATATTCTTTATTATTTTGATGTTGATCTCAAATAATTTTGGTGAAGAGAGATGCAACATATAATGCTTCTCAAACCCGACACAAAACATTTTAAATAAAAGCAAAGGTAGTATAATATGAAAATAACTTGGACTATTTTTAAGGAAGTTCAATTTTTTTTGAATGTGTGATTAATTTTTCCCGTTCGTCATTCAACATCAATCCCCCAAAGAAGTTCATCTCATTCAATATTTAATATATAGAGTAAAATTAATCCTTTTATAATTTCAAAAGCCCTAGTTATGATCAAGATGACTTACAACTCACGTAACTCAGTTTAGTGCCCACCATTTTTAAAAGCTTGAAGCATACCAAAATCCATAAAATAACCATGGTGTCTTTGTCCAAATCATATAAGGGACCCTCAACACCCTCCAATTTTTACATCAAGGACTCTACTAAATAATTAGACACTCCTTTTGATGCAACTGTGTTTGATGGCCTTTATCCAAATTACTCGATGTTATGAGAGGTTGTAGAGAATGTGGATTCATTTACATTAGAATAAGACATATCAATTGAGGAAAAATAACTTGTAAAGGACCTTCTCCCATTTAAATGATATTCCCTTCACTATGCAACTGCTAAGTTAGAGGTCATGTTATGTATAGACTTGCTACGAGGCCTATTATTTGAGGGAAAAATTGTAGACAGTGGTTACTTCCACTACATTGATAATAACATATTTGTCACATACATATTTGGGGAATAATTCATGAGGTATTTGAGTCTCCCTATTCCATATGTTACTTTTGAATTGTATACCATGGTCACCTAGAATAAGGCCAATAATGTGGAGTGAGGACTAGTAAGGTGGCTTATCCTAGGGGAGAATTTTATTGTAAAGGAACATTTTAAGAATCCCATCCCTATCACCTAATTTAGGATGGGGATTCACATAGGCATGACACTATTGAACTAACTCTTTTGACATGCAAGCATCCACTTCTTACATCTAGAATGGGTTACCCTAATAGACTTGGTCATTACTTCAGAGTGGACCTATGTATTGGGGGAAGTCATTAGTGCCTGAATGTAAGAATTTTTTTTGCATAAAGATAAGAGGCCACATGGGGGAAACTTTTATATGATGGCTTACCTATTATATTTATTCATGAGAATAATGTATAGGTATAATGGAGTTCTATGGATTCCCAACCTAGATGTTACTAAGAATTGAGTATGTAACTAGTGCTCTTTCATTCACATATACTCATATGTCAAGAACATCAATAGAATTATAGAGTATCTCTACCTTTAGGTTCGGATGGCCATCTATGGCCAAACTTTGGTTAGGATTTTTCCAAGCATTGCCAAAACACTTGCCAATATGGGATATTAATGGATCTACACTGACTAAACTATCATCATGGTTACTAGACATAAGGGGATCCTCTTTAGATTCCTACGTTTGTTCCTGAAAAGGTAACTAAACAAGAGATTTCCTTCCAAATATGGAATGTTATATATGAGGAGCTAACAAATAATAATAAATCTACCTTCCATGGATTCCATATCACTATTAGGAGGATGCAGTACACCATCAAGAGGAAATTTAGGGAAGCTATAAATGCAAGGAGAGCATATGCATTATCCACTCTCCCCTATAGGGATTGATACCTCCATGGGAAAGTCTAGGAGAAGATCCACACCCTTAGTATCTCATATAAGCATGAGCCATTTGATCGTGAATTCCTATTTTTAAATGCCATGGATGATGAGGAAGTGAAATAGAGACAAGTGATATTGGTCTTGAGTGAATACTTATTACGGGTAATACAAGAAAACCCCTCCTTCACACTCAACTAGGAAAATCTTAGGATCCCACCAATAAGAGGATGGATATCCTCTGACTTTTGGAGTGGAAGTCCATATCAATAACCAATAGATGAGGGACATGATCCCCAAGGTCCACCCATGGCCCAAGACCAAAAATAGGAGTAATGAAATTTGGCAATTGAAGCATCACATGCTAAAGAACATGAATAAATTTTAGAGCCAAAATATATTTCCAAGTCCTACACAAGAAGAAGAGGAACATACCCCTCTAGTTTAAGAATCAACTATGGAACTAAGGAAAGTCAAGTAGGAGCTAGCAGAGGAGATAATTCAAGGAAATAATAACATAAGAAGGGAAGAGATGGTGATCATTTACTTGGATTATTTTGATGAAGAAGAAATGATAACTTCAATAACCCTAACATATAACATGCCTACCCCTCTTCTTCCTCAATAGGTGATTACTCCATAAGTTGAGAGAATAACATGATGTTATCAAAATAAACCAAAGGGGGATAGACCTTAGACACCATCCAAAAAATAAATCAAGGAGGCACAACCTTTACTAGAAGGGGAGCCAACACAAAAAGTAGATGAGGAAGAATTACAACAAGCCAATGTCTTAAACTTGCAAGCATTAAAATTAAAGGTGCCTCTCATTAATGATTCATTTGGTAATGGGGATATTTTCATTACCTCCTTATGCCTTTTCCATTTTATTCCATTACCTATTATTTATACCATACCTACTCCAATTATTTCCACTTTAATTCCTATATAAGCACTTTTTATCAATTTCCTTTTCATGCACCCAACCACTACTCTGCCTATTACCACTTCACCTTCTTCAACCTCCACTACTATAATTACTATTCCTTTGGTTTCCATCCCTTAAACCATATATCCTTCCATCATTTCCATCATCCAACCCATCAACCAGTTTTTTTCTTATTCTACCCAATTGGGTTCACTTATACTTTCTTTAACACCAGTCTCAACCACAAAAATAGTCAGAACCAAGAGGGCTCCAAGAAAACAACCAATCTATGTTGTGCACCCAATGCCATAATTCAAGAAAATAGTCTAATTTAAAATAATATGGCATTCAATTCCCAAACCCTCTTTAGAACTTGAACATGAACCAGAGGAGGATGCACAAGTTGAAGCTCAACCATCAGATCCTTTGAAGCTCACTCTTCTAGACTAGGCTAAGGAGTTAAGAGCTTTGGCCTTTAATAGGCCCAATATGAATATTAAGATCACTTTTTGACAAGGCTAAAACATCAATTCATAGGGTCAAAAAGATAAAAATTGAGGACAATTCAGGAAGAGGGTTGATTTTGGAAGAAAGGGAAGAAAATTATTCCCTTTCAAAGTGGTAGAAAAAGAAGAAGGGTCAGTCCCCATACATTGAGGACCTCACTTCATATATGGAGACCCATACTAAGGTAGTCCTATCTATACATGAGGGAATGAAGATGGCTAGACAAGAGCTAGAAGAGTTATTAAAATGTCATAGAGAAATAATAAGTGATACAAGTTCCCCTTAGTATAGAATATAATGTGCAAAATGTGGCACTTAGGATATATGAGATTTTGGATTCAATTCATTATTTAAGAGTCAATTTGGCTCCACACATCAATTAAATAAGTAAATTATTTACACTTCTTAGAGAAGATGAGAATAAATTGAATTAATTGGTATTATAACCCCTAATAAGGCATTCAACCATATAGACATGATGACCCCTCTGAAGATAGCTAGTGCATTAAATTTATCTCTCATCAAGACATAGGAGGCCTAAGATTGGGTGTCATATTTTGAATCTCTAGTAAATAAGCTAGCCAAATAAGAAAATAAAGTAGAGAAAATTCTAACTGATCTTGAATTGACTAGAGTCTAAGATAGTAGAGGGAAGCTGGTAGCTCAAACCACTTTTGATTGAATGATTCAACATGTCTCAGTTGGATTCAAATAGAGTTTACAAGGACTAATATTGGAGGACATTTAATCCAAGTTGAGCACAAAAAGGAGAAAGTCAATAGAGGTATAAGTCTTATGGGTTAGCTTTTGAGACACCAAGATAGAACATACAAGACTGATGGAATAAATTTTAAGCATGACAAGACCCCATATTATTCACATGAAAATTATTCATGTTTATCATGATAAGACATACACATATTACCAAGAATTGGATGAAAATAAGAAATCAAAATCAATGCCACCTACTTGTTCTTCTCCTTAGAACCCACCTATAGTGCCAAAAACAACACTAACATAAACTACAACCCCTTTTAGTTCAATAGTTATATCAATGCCACCTCATAATTTAGATCTAATTGTAACTCTAGTTCAATCAATTAGTACATCACAAAGTACAATTTTAATCACCATGTCTACAATAACAAGCATAGTTATAGTTATAATAATAGTTTTGAAAACTATTACATAAGAACCAATTTAGCCTAAATATAAAGGATATTTTGGTACAATTTTACATATAATGGTTATAAACAAATAGTTAAGTTTTAGTCATGTCCATATTGTAATTAACTAAATAATTTTTTCCAACATGCACATGTTGTATGTTTGAAATATCTATAAGTTATGAGGTGTAACTAAGACTTATGATCTAGTCATACAAGATGTAACAAAAAGTTTTCTAAACTTGGAGGATGAGGCAATCCCTTCCCCAATTTATTTACATACATGTAGAACCCTCTTTTCAAAGGTTTAAGCTTTTGGATAAATAGACATGAATAGATCAATAATTTGATTTATCATGTAACTATGTTTGTTCTTTCTTCTTCCCTCTTTGTGTTAATGAATTTCAATTTTATTTATCTATATTAATTAAATAATTTTGAATTATGCTAATACTACAAATGAATCTAAATGTTTTAATTAATGAATATTAATCTTAAATGTGTAATATAAATTAAGGATAGATAGGTTTCATTGACTTAAGTAGTTAGTAAATATTTAATTAATAATTCAAGGTGTGTAGAAGTATCTCTTTCAATATAGTCTTTTAGGTGTGAGCCATAACTACCCTAAATAACTTCTTGGTCTGAATTGTAATCTATTATAAAATGATGTGCAATAATAGACCTAAGAAGAGTAACCTTAATTTGAGATCGTTAAGACTCCTATATTTGTTATCCTAAACTGCTAATTGTGCTTGTTCATGAGTGTGTAAAAGTTGTAAACAATAAACACTAGTCGTGAAGATACTTATCAACTAAAGAAATAGCCTTAGAAGTTATCTTTCAAGAACATAGGACCTTATTTTATACCTTACCTTCTTTCCCTTTTGATTTGCTTTGATATCTTCCCACCTATAATAATTCTCCACCCATACAACTCACCGAGTGATTACCCTTTTATTATATTACACACATCTATCCATAAAACCTGATTAAACAACCCATAGGCTTAACATGATATTCCATCACCTAGTTGTTTTAACCACATACCTATAACTCATGCCCTAGAGTGCAACCTTGTTACATAAATATCTTAAGATGTTAAAGGCTAACTCATTTAAATTTTTTGAGGTGTGAATATAACCCACAACAATTGTAAAAAAAGCTAATGCTATAAGGAGGGCACACTTGTGTGTTTTCCTAATAAATAGGGGCTAGTCATTATAGAAAAACCTAAGAGATTAACAAGGTCTAGAGGTAAAGCTAGCCTTTTAGTTTCACCATTATCAAATCCTAGGAGGCATAGACCCATACCTATCATCCCTAAGATACACCAATCCAAGACACCTCTTCTTATAAGAAATATCCCACTTATAAATCTTCTTATGGCTCAACCTTGGTTAATCAGATCTACCATTACCATCCCTAGGGACCGTAATGATTTGCTAAGGAATACATAAAATTATTTGCCTACCTTTTCCCCCTCAAGTACGAGGACAATAGAAGAACACATCAAATCTTTCAAGGTCAATCTAAGGTTAATGAACGTCATCCATGAGGATGTTGCATTTAGGCCTTTTCCATTTACTCTACAAGATTATTATTATGACTGGTATCTCAATTTATAGGAAAATTCTATCACATCATGGAAAGAGTGTCAAAATATGTTCCTTGAATAATTCTGATAAGTAACTAATCCAAACCTGATATATTAGCTCTTTACCAACATTAATAAGGAACCTATCCAGTTAATTTAGGCCTTCAATGCAATATTATATAAGATGTACACTCAATTGAATGCTACATATAATCTATGCATGAATCTAATGCTCAAGATATACAAGAACACCCTAGATCCTATTACTGTAGTATTCTTATGAAGAGCTTCCACTTCCAATACTCTAGCTTTGGCATTTTAGGAAGCTATTAACATCAACAAGTAGCTCAATCCACAACTTATCCCTCATAATCTAGGAGGCCAAGCTTTCAACAATAGACTCCCATATTTAAATACAATTCCACATGCTAATTAGAATGCCCCCACATTTAATGAAAATTATTTTTACACTTTGTCTCCCATGACATATAAAATAAAAAATCAAAATTATGATTTCTTGAACAATTAGATATAAAAGAATGTCCACCAGTAGAATCAACATCAGGCTTACACCAATGTAGTAATAGTTGAGGGTTCTAACTCCAATAATGTTGAATTAGATTCTATACAAAAAATGGTCTAGAATCTGAGCAATGATTTCTTGAATATGTAGAAGAGGATGGGTAATACCACTAATCAGAGTCACAAATAGAATTATGGATTTCCAAGATACAATAGGCCTTTCAATAATCATACCAATAATGTATAACAACAATACTCTAATAAGCTACCAAAAATCAATATCATGGAGAAAAATTTGCCTAATTAGTACAGGATCCATAACACATCACAACATGGACAATTGGATTGTATAGAGTTATTTGTAGCCTTTGAAATCTTTTAGAGAGAAATGATCAAAAAAGATCAAATGATGAATCCTCTAGATCTCCCTCATGAATCTGGCCCTTCAAGTTTAGCTATGGTCTTTAAGACCTATGAGTCTTCATTCCCTAATGAAGATGATAATATTCCAAAAGATAATTCTAATGAGTTGTAAGAGTTATAGCAGTTCAATAAGAATAATTATAACCTAAGGATTAAGCAACCTCTTACTACTTCTACTCCTCTCAATAATATATTTATCCCTCCAAACCTCAAAGCTAATAATAATCCTCCTCCCCCTAAAGGGAATGATCACCCTCAACATAGAGAGGAACCAAATAAAAGAGGATACAATATTTTTGAAGATATGAAGAAAATTAAGGCCAACATCACTATTCTTGAACTAGCATAAATCACAGAGTATAAAGAGCTTTTGTGGAAGTCCATCACATGAAAATCTATTGTATAAAACTCTAGGATAGCCAACAAAAATGTCATATACAAAATCAAGCCTGAGATTCCCCTTTCTTGCTGACCATTTGGGCATTTCGTAAGAATATACACAATTTTATGGTAGGTTCTGGAGCTTCAAAAATATTAATGTTGAATTCCATTTGTTAAAAGCTTGGTTGAACACCAAGTCCATCTAAGAAGATGGTGTCATAGTTAAATAAAATAATAGTGTATACATTAGGAGAGCTTAATGAAGTGATAATTTAGGTTGCCTCAAAACCTAAAGTATAAATGACTATCAAAATCTTGGTAGTGGATAATACTGAAGGGTATGTGTTATTGTTGAGCAAATATTGGTCAAAAATGCTAAATGGATATATTTTCATGGACATTTCATATATTTTGCTACTTTGGAGAGGCATTGCCAACTAGATCAGGATTGATCAAGAGCCAAGGATGAAGCATCCTATTAAAAAATACAATACTACCAATGAAGAGGTCAGTTATAACTCTCCTAGTCTTATAATTTATACATTTAATATGAGACATGAAGTGTTAGGAGAAAATTAAGGCACTTCCCAATTATGGAACCTCCATTTTGACAAAGCAAGATCTAAGAAAGGATTAGACATAAGTGTTGAGATAGTTGATCTATAAGGGAAGAAACTATTGGCAGCATACAAGCTTCAATTCCCATGCACCAATAATAGAGTAGAATATGAAGCCCTAATTTTGGGATTACAATTTGTCCTCAAGAATAATGTCAAATAACTAAGGGTATATGAAGAACCAAGTCAAAAATAAATGTCAATGAAAATTATCGTATTTGAATAAATACAAGCATAGAGCCTGGGATCTAATTGAATTATTTGAATATTTCAATATAATAGCTATCCCAAGAGAAAAAAACCAAACCACCAATTCACTGACTACTTGAATAGTGAATGTGGCACCCTTATAGGAGTTAAAAGTCCATAAGTTCTCCATTGAATTGGTATCTTGTCCTTTAGTATCATAAAATTTTGAAAATCTTCAAGTGTTTGATAATAACCAATAGATTTTTCATTTTTTAACAAATTCAAGACAATTCAAATCTCAAATAATTGATGATGAGTAAAGAAACCATAGGTGCCATGAATAATTAGATGAATAAGGTATTATATAACTAAAGGAGAATCATCTCTCATTGGGAACAGTCACCTTGGAGAGGACCTTTTATAAATATCCTCAAGCACAATCATAGAGGCAACTCAATGTTAGTGAATCTAAATCCAACTCAGAAAGCATAGGTAATGAGAGGGATGCACACTTTATCAATATTGGCTTAAGTTTCACACTAGATAAAAGGTAAAAGGTTAAGGAAATGATTATAAGGTATAAATATGTAATTGCATGGACCTATGATGACTTAAGGATATTCAACCTTAAGATTATCACCTATACGATTCCACTCAAACTTGATCATAAAACATTTAGGTAAAGGAAAAGGTTATTAATCCTATCTTGAAACCATTGATCTAAAAATAAGTAGATAATCTACTAAGTGATAGGATAGTTTTTCCTATTAGGCATTCAAACTAGGTGGCCAATCTAGTTTTGATCGGGAAAGAGAGCAGCAAAATCAACTTGTGTGTCGATTTCAAGAATTCAAATAAAGATTTAGAGAAGGATAATTATCCTTTTCCCTCCTTATATGAATTAATACAAACTATGATTGGGTTTAAAATTATCTTTTTCTTAGATATATTTTTAGTCTATAATTAAGTACTAGTCAAATCAAAGGATAAGATGAAAGCAACATTTAATATGAAATGGGGAACATATGCATACAAGCAAATGCCATTTGGGATGATCAATGTTAGAGATACTTTTTAGAGAGCAATGGATCATGCATTCCATGGACTCATAGATAATTTCATAACCATATACATGGATGATCTCATTATTTTCTCTAAAAATGGAGCTAATCATATCAACCACCTTTAGTCCATTTTTGAAAGGTTTAAGAAGTTTGGTGTATCAATTAACCCAAATAAGAGTATATTCAACATTACTGAAGGCAAGTTACTAGGTCACATTATTACTAAATATGGAATCACCATTGACCCACACCAGATCTAGGTAATTTCAAAAATAGTTTTTCCAAATAGCAAAAAGGAGCTCAAATCCTTCTTTGGGAAGATAAATTTCACAAGGAGATTTACATCAATATTTTTAGAGATTGTTAGGCCCTTAAACACAATGCTCAAGTAGAATGCCAAAGTGGAGTGGACACCTAAAGCTAAAAGTCCTTCAAAGACACAAAGAAGGCTATTTTACAATCCCTAGTGCTAGTAAGCCCATATTTCACTAAGAACTTTTTCTTATACTAATTCACTTTAAATCATACTATTGATTCTATAATTACATAGAAAATGGAAGAAAGTGAGCATCTTATTGTGTTCATGAGTACTAACTTGAAAGATGCAAAGCTTAAATACTCCCTAATTGACAAAAAAATATTCGCTCTCATTAAGGTGGTTAAAATTTTTAGGCACTACATCCTCTAGAATAAGACTATTACCATGGTACTACATCTTAATGTCAATCTTATGCTGGGATAAAATGAATTGGGGAAGCATCAAGGTAAATTGAGGAATTTGATATTGAAATTAAACTTGCTAGGATCATAAGAGGATAAGGCATTATTCAATTGATGACTAAACCAAACCTGTGCATCACCATCGAAGAGGTCTATCAAACATAGGTTTTATAAGAAGATTGGTATTTAGGTATTATTCAGTTCTTACTCACTAGAACATGCCCTCAAGAACTCAAGAGAGAAAAAGAGAGATTTAAGGCTCAAGGCTACTCATTATATGATCAAGAAAGGAGTCCTCTATAAGAAGAATTGCAAAGGCATCTATTTAATATGTGTGTCATGTAGATAAGTTTAGGAAATCTTAGAAAATCTACATCAAAATATTGGCAATGTGCATCCATATAGTAAAACTATAACCCATAAAATACTCAAAATGGGTTATTATTGACCAATGGTATTTAAGGATGCTCACTTCTATATGAGTACATGCCATGAATGTTAGGTCTTGGAAAAAAAAGAGGTACATGTAGTAATATCACTATAACCTATGATTAAAGGTAGGCCATTTGATTAATGGGGCTTAGATTTCATTGGTGTTATAAAATCAAATTCCTTAGCTAGGCACAAGTTTTTGCTCACTACTACAGATTATTGTACTAGATGGATTGAGGTAGAAGCCACCAAGAACTCAAGATCCCAAGACACGATCAATTTTCTTGAAGAACATATCACAACTAGGTTTGATATGCCTATCTCTTTGGTTCACAATAATGGTGCAACATTTTCATCAATTGAGTTCACTGAATGAGCCCATGATAGTCAGATTACAATCAGATCATCCTCCAATCACTACCCATAAGGGAATAAATTGATTGAGTTAACCAATAAGAACATCATAGACACTAAGAAGAAGTCATCTATAGATAAACCTAGGAATTGGCATATCTTACTTAAATATGCACTCTAGGTAGACCACACTAGGTACAAATAGGCCATTAAAGCCTTACCATATCTACTAGTTTATGGGAAATAACCATTATTCCCAATCATGTTGAAACTACCAACATATCATTTTATACAAGAATACATGGAGCTTAATGACAAAATAGTGTCCAGATTGTTAGATATCATTAAAATGGAAGAATCTAGGAATGATGTATTAAAAAACTTTAACAAAGATTAGGATGTGTTCAAGAGATGGTTCAATAAGAGAGAAAAATTTAAAACATTCATGATCTCTAACTTGGTGATGCTATGGTACAAAGCCCATGAGAAAAAAGGAATGCACGACAAGTTTACCCTACTGTGAATAGGATTGTATCAATTCTCCAAGATCTTAGGTAACAATGCATTTTGAGTAAAATATTTTTAATGTAATGATTTTATATATCTAGTTATTGTGTAGTTTTTTAAGCATTACTCTATGGCTACCCCATCTAGAGAAGTCTCTAAGTAACAACAGATGCTTTGGTCAAGGTAGGAATAGGTTATGTTTTCTTCATTATTTAGTTTTTTACTTTCAATAGTTTGATTTTTATTAGAGTAGACCATGTTTTCTAGATTTGCTTTTTATTTTTAGTAGTTTTCCTACTTTTTAGGGTTATTTTTTCTTTTGATTTTATGGCAGTCTAAGTTGATCAATCCTAGTATAATCAAATGATAGTTTGAGGTATTTTTAATCCAATAAAATTAATGAGTGTTACACAATATATTTTAGAATTCTTAATCCAAGCAATCAATGAGAGAGTTAGAAATGATCATATCCCAAAGATAATGATTCTATTAGTTATGCAAAAGCTACTCCTATAGTTCTATTTAAATTTAGAAAACTCTCTTTATCCCTTTGGGTCAAATGCACAAAAAATGATAATACTTGTTTAAGGTAATAACCATTACATGGGAAAAAATTGATAGGTACATTTTAATTATACCAAAACTTTACTAATACCATCTATGGTGGTCACCTTCTTCCTTCTTTCATTCAAAAAGCAAAAAAAAAAGAGAGAAGAGAAAAGGTTCATAAATAAGAGGCATACTACAAAAACCCAAAATAAAATTTAAGAGGATTAAAATACCACATGATGAAATAAGATCAATGTATCATGCATCATTAAAAATATGAGAAAAAGAGGTGATCAAAGGTATCTCTGTCAGGGCTATAAATGCCTAGTTGACAACAGAGCAATGCCTGAGCCCTTAATATCTATGTACCTAATGCCAAATCAAAATGAAACCTATATCTCACCCCATGTCTTTGCCTAAAACCCTGAAATAAGAGATAAAGAACCTCACTTTCCACACATAGATTCAAGGGTTAAGTGAAGTTAATATGTTGCATGGGATTATTAAGAGTCTCTTTTGATTTCTGATCTAATCATTTCTTTTAAGTATGGTTTATGGTAGATATTGGGATTGAAAAACCATAGATTCTAAGTTATTGAAAACTTGAGATTATTCACCCCTTTGAGTCACCATTTTTTATATTCAACATACCCCACCTTGTATATTTCTTTGAAAAGTGGGGCGCCTTTATTTTTAGAGGATGTATATTTTATCTAGGTATGTGTGTGTGTTTGTGTTGGTTTTTATTATCTATAGAAGCTTGGTGTTTTGAAAATTGAATCATGTTGGGGTACACTTATTTTCAATTTGAAAGGACTTGTTTAAACTAATATATTAATGGAAAGTTGAGAAGAATTTATTTGAATGGTAAGTATTCATATTGGCTTTTTTGGATTATTCATGTCAAGAACTAGTCTTTGGAAACTTTTTTCTAGTCAACAACTTTTTATTTAGAAGATTTACTTTGAGAAAATTTCACTTCAAATATTTTCCTTCAAAAAATTGATTTTGGTCAAAAAATTTATCATTTTAAACTTTCAATTTGGGAACTTTTCTTCAAAAGGTTAGTCTTTGGGAACTTTCTCTTCAGAAGCTTTATTTTTGGGACTTTCATTTAGAAGCTTTTCTTCAATAAATTTATTTTTGGTGACTTTCACTTCAAAAACTTCTTGATTTATAACTTTTTCTCTTCAAAAAGTTTCTCTTTAAAAGTTTTACTTTAGGATTTTTCATTCAAAAGCTTTGTTCTGGTTAGAAACTTTCTCATCAGAATATTTCTATGTAACAACTTCCACCTGAACTATAATATTTTCAAAGAGTGCTTAGTCTTTGAGAACTATTCCTTTGGTAAATTTTAGATAAATTATTTTGGAATAAATTTATCCAGAGAACATTTATATTTTTATGGTCTTTTAGGCCCTAAGACAAAGTTTGATTCAACCATATAATAACAAATGACAAAAAGGGAAGGCAACACCATGGCACCCTTAATGACAAAGCATCCTACGTGGCATGTACACTAGGACTGGGTGGTCACGTTAAAATTGAATGAAGGTTATGAGCTCATATACATTGGAGATTAATGTCTCATAAACTAGAAATGAATGCAAAAAGATATAACATCGATCCTTCAACCAAGTTCATCTCATCCAATTTTCAATATCTCAAGTAAACTTAACCCTTATATAGTCTCAAAAGCCCTAGTTGTGACCAGGACAACTAATTTAGTTTAGTGGCCTCCATTTTTGAAATATTTAAGTGTAACAACATCCATCAAATAACCATGGCATCTTCATATATATCATATAAGGGACCCTCAATACCCTGTAAGTTTTCCATCAAGGACTCTACTATATACTTGGACACTAATTTTGATGCAACTGTGTTTGATGGCCTTTATCTTAGTTACTTGGAATTATGGGAGGTCATAGAGAATGTGGATTCATTTACATTAGAAGAAGACATCTCAATTGAGGAGAAAAAACTTGTAAAGGACCTACTCTTATTCAAATGATAGGCCTTTCACTATGCAACTACTAATTTAGAGGTCATACCATGTATGGACTTACTACAAGGCCTATTCTTCAAGGGTAGAATTACAGATGGTAGTTAACTCCACTACATCAACAATAAAACAATCATCATGCATATCTCCAAAGAAGAATTTATGAGGTATTTGAGCCTCCCTATCCCAGATGTTACATTTGAATTGCATACCATAGTTACCTAGAAGAAGGCCAATAATGTGAAGCGAGCACTAGTAATGTGGATTATCCCAAGGGAGATTTTTACTTTAAAGGATGATGTTAAGAATCCCATCCCTATCACCTGATTTAGAATGGAAATTCACATAGGCATGAAACTATTGAGTTGACTCTTAACCACACGAGCATCCACTTTTTGTATCTAGAATGGGTTCCCCTGCTAGACCTAATTAGTAATTTAGATTACACCTATGCATTGGGGGAATTCATTAGTGATTTTTTATAAGAATAAATTCTATAAAAATATAGGAGGCAACATGGGATAAAATTTTATATGATGTATTACCTATTACATGTAATCATGGGAATAATGTACACGAATAATGGAGTTATATGGAATCCCAATCCAGATGTTATCAAGAATAAAATATGTGACTATTACTATTTCATTCATATATACTCATATG
Organism: Torreya grandis; assembly: GCA_037957365.1. NCBI lineage: Eukaryota > Viridiplantae > Streptophyta > Pinopsida > Cupressales > Taxaceae > Torreya > Torreya grandis. The sequence goes on along the minus strand of JARHVA010003893.1, from coordinate 1,053,841 downwards.
TCAAGAAAATATTCAAAATTACATAGGATCTCTACCCTCAGGTATGGATGCTCATCCATGGCCAAACCTTGGATAATATTTCACCAACAATTGCCAAAACACTTACCAATGTGAGAGATCACTAGCTCTACCCTGATTACACTATCATCATGGTTGCGGGCCATAAGGTAGATCCTCTTCAACTTCCTAATTTTGTTCTCAAAAAGGTAGCTAAATAAGAGATTGCCTTCCAAATATGGAATGGTATAGATGAGGAGCTAACAAATAATAAGAAATATACCTTATATGGCTCTCATATCATTATTGGGAGGATGCAGTAAACCATCAAGAGAAAATTTAGGGAAGTTGTAAATATGAGGAGATCATATGAATTAACCACTCTCCTCCATAGGGATTGGTACCCCAATGGGAAAGTCTATTAGAAGATCTACACCTTTGGCATCTCATATAAACATGAGCCATTTTATCATGACATCCTATTTTTAAATGCCAAGGATGATGAGGAAGTGAAATAGAGACTATAAATAGTGGGCTTGAGTGAAGACCTATTGAGGTTAATAAAATTTGACCCCTCTCTCATACTCAGCCAGACAAAGTTTAAGATCCCACCACCAAGGGGATGGATATCTTCTAAAATCTAGAATTGAATTCCATATCAATAACCAGAAGACTTGGGACAAGATCCCCAAGGTCCACCCATGGATCAAGACTAATAATAGGAGAAATAATAGTTGGTAGGTTAAGCATCACATGCTAAAGAACATGAAAAAATTCAAGAGCTAGAAAATATGCCCATTTTTGCACAAGAGGAAGAGGAATAGACTCTTCTAGTTCAAGCATCAATTGTGGAATTACGGAAAGTCAAGTAAGAGATAGTAAAGGAGTAGAATCATAGAAAGGACACCATAAAAAGGTAAGATATGGGGATCATTTACTTAGATTCTTATGATGAATAAGAAATGATAGCTTCAATGACCTTAACATACAACATGACTACCCCCCCTCTTCCTGAACATGTGACTTCTCCATTAGCCAAGACAACAACATGATGTTATCATAAGAAACCAAAGGGGGATAAACTTGATACCCCATCCATGGAAGCACTCAAGGAGGTACAAAATTCACTAGAAGGTGAACTAGCATAAGAAGTGGATGAGGAGGAATTACATCAAGCCAAGGTCTTAAGCTTGCAAGAACTAAAAGCAAAGGTGCCTCTAAGTAGAGATTCATCTGGTAAGGGTGCTATTTTAATTTCCCCCTTAGGCCCTTTCCATTTAATGTCATTACCTATTATTTCTACCATCCCTACTCCAATTATTTCCACTTTCATTCCTATATAAGTAATTTTTGTCAATCTCCTTTTCATGTATCCAACTTTTATTTTCCCTATTTCCACTTCACCTTCTTCAACCTCCACTACTATATTTACTATTCCTTTGGTTTCTATCCATTAAACCATATCTCATTCCATTCTAGCCATCGACCAACCCATCACACAAATTATTACTTCTTCTACCTAATTGGGTTCATCTTTGCCTTCTTCAACACCAGTCTCAACCAAAATTATTTTTAGAACAAAGAGGGATCCAAAAAGGCAACCAGTCTATGTTGTGCACCCAATTCCACAATTCAAGAACACAGACTAGTCTTAAATATTTTATCCCTTAATGCCCAAACCCTCTTCAAAACCTAAACATGAACTAAAGGAGTATACATAAGTCAAAACTTAGCCATCAAATATTTTAAAGCTCACTCTTCAAAATTGGGTTAAGGAGTTAGGATATTTGGCCTCTAATAGGCTAAATCTAAAGATTACCAAGCTTCCCATAGTAAGCTCACTTTTTGACAAGGCTGCAACATCAATCAAGAGGGTTATAAAGAGAAAGATTAAGGATAGTTCAGGAAGAGGGTTAATTTTGGAGGAAAGGGAATAAGTTTATTCCCTTTCAAAGAGGTAGAATAGGAAGAAGGGTTAGTTCCCATACATTAAGGACCTTAAATACTATATATATACCCATATTAAGGTAGTCCTGGCTATACATAAGGGAATGGAGCTAGCTAGACAAGTGCTAGAAGATGAGTTAGAAATTATTAGAGAGTAATAACAGATGATATGAGTTCCTCTTGGTATAAAAAAAGATGTGCAAAATATGAAACTCAAGGTATATGAGATTTTGGAATCAATTCATTCTTTGAGAGTAAATTTGGATTCACATATGAATTCAATAGCTAAATTATTTAAGCTTCTTAGAGAAGATGAGAATAAATTAAATTTCTTGGTATTGTATACCCCCAATAAGGCATTCATCCACCTAGACCTGATGAACCCTATAGAGGTAGCTAATACATTAAATTTATCTCTCATCAAAACACATGAGGCTCAAGATTGGGTGTCATATTTTGAATCTATAGTAAATAAGTTGGCCGAACAAGAAAAACAAACAGACCAAATTCTGACTAAGCTTAAATTGACTAAAGTTTAGGATAATAAAGGGAATTTGGTAGCTTAGGCCACTTTTTATTGAATGATTCAACAAGTCTTAAATGGATTTAAATAGATTTTTGAAGGATTGAGCTTGGAGGACATTGAAACCAAGTTGAGCACATTAAGGAGAAAGGAAGTAAAGGGAGAAGTCTTATGTGTTGGATTTTGAACCACCAAGATAAAACATACAAGACTGATAGAACAAAATAGAAAGGTGAAAACACCCCATATTATTGACATGAATATTATTTGTGCTCAAAATGATAAGGCATACAAATATTACCAAGAGTTAGATGCAAATAAGAAAGCAATGTCAATGCCACTTGCTAATTATACTCCTTAGATCACACTTATAGTGTTAATAACAACAATACCATCAATTAAAACCTCTTCTAGTTTAATAGGTACATCAATGCCACCTCATAGTTTAGATCTGATTGTAGCTCTAGTTTAATCAACTAGTTCATCACCAAGTACATCCCTAGTCACTACGTCTAGAGTAACAAGCACATCAGTAGTTACAACAACAATTTTGAAAACTATTAAGCAAGATCTAATTAAGCCTAAAGATAAAGGCTATTTTTGTATAATTTTGCATATAATGGTTATAAAAAATAGTTAATTTTTAATTGCATCCATATTGTAATTAACTAAACCATTTTTGCCAACATGCACATGTATGTTTGAAATATCTATAAGTTATGAGGTGTAACTAAGACTTATGATCTAGTCATACAAGATGTGATAAAAAGTTATCTCAACTTGGAGGATGAGTATACCCCTTCCCTAAGTTATTTAGATAAATGTAGAACCCTCTCTTCAAAGGGTTGAATTTTTGGATGAATATATAGGAAGAAATCAAGAAATTGATTGTCATGCAACTATGTTTATTCTTTCTTCTTCCCTCATTGTGTTGATGAATTTCAAGTTTTTTTAATCTATATTAATTTAATAATTTTGAAGTGTGCTAATGTTACAAATGAATATGAATGTTTTAATTAATTAATATTAATCTTAGATGTGTAATATAAATTGAGGATTGATAGGTTTCATTGACTTAAGTAGTCAATAAATATTGAATTAATAATCTAAGGTGTGTAGAAGTATCTCTTTCGATATAGTCTTCTAGGTTTGAGACATAACTACCCTAGATAAATTCCTAGTCTGAACTATAATCTCTTATACACGGATGTACAACAACATCCCTAGTAATATCAACCTTTGGTTGAGATCATTGAGCCTCTTATATTTTTATCCCAGACTACTAATCGTTATTTTTTGTGAGTGTGCAAAAGCTACAAACAAAAAATACTAGTCATGGAGATACTTGTCCGCCAAAGAAATAGCCTTATAATTTATCTTTCAAAAACACAAAACTTTCTTTTTTTCCTTATCCTTATTTCCTTTTTGAGTTTATTTGAGATCTACCCACCTAGAATAATTCTTTACCCATCCAACTTGCCTAGTGATTACCCTTTTATTAGATTCCACACATCTGTCCATAAAATCTTGTTAAACAACCCACAGGCTCAACCTGCTATTCCATCACTTGGTTGTTTTAACTACATACCTAAAAATCATGCCTTAGAGTGGAACCCTATTCCATAGAGATCTCAAAATGTTAGAAGCTAGCTCATTTAAACTTTTTGAGATGTGCATAAAACCCACATCAACAAAACCTTGTTCCTATAATTGTCAAGCTTATAGATGAAAATTAGAGGAATTTGTACGAGAGCTTGTGTTATAGTAGTTTTTCATTTTTATTTTAATTTAATTAATTTACTAAAAAATTAATGAAATATAGGGTTTATGAATAATACTTAGAGATATGAAGATGTTTGCACATTGTTCGAATCCAACGAATGAGGGAACTTATTTTTGGCTTGGAAGAATAACTTTCACACAAGGAGACAACTTGGAAAAAATGGATCGATATATAGATAGGCTAGCTACCTAGTTAAGAACCAGTCCCAAGAAGTTATGAACTTACTCAAGTGGATGTCAGCTCACTATTTTCATAATTAAATGGATAATACTGATAAATGAAATATAGATCATGCTAAATATATTTGACAAGATAAATACATATAGATTATTTAAGATAGATGGATAGGATAAACAAGATAAATAGATACAAATGATCAAGATAAATAAATATAGACATTTTGATTAAAATTAATTTAAGTTGTTAAAATAAACTTGAGTTCTAAAATAGAATAATAAAAACATAGAGATTGATTGGTGATAATTCAGATGAATCAGTGATGATTTGGATGAATCGGTGATGATTCAGATGAATCAATACTTATTTTATATAGATGGATATAAATCTAAGTGAAAGGGATTAAAGAGAGATCTTAAAGGATTTAATATGGTTTTAGATGGCTAAGGATGTTCTAAAAATAAAAGGGATGTTCATCAAAGATAACATGGTAGAATAAATAGAATAGAGAAGAATACCAAAGATGCAAATAAAAAAAATAAACATACCTAGACTGTGCTACCATCCTTCAATGGGGTTGAGATAGATATTTTGAATTCTAATCTTTTTGAAGGCTAACACGGTCTTTTTTTATAATGTAGCTTCCATGCATCATCAACAACACAAGCAATGGGAATTTCATCAGTGTTTATCTAGTCAAAATCATGTCCTTTGTAAAGAGTAACGTGTAAGTTTATATAATCAATGTCGGTATGAAATAACCAACACTGATTGCAAATAGATCGGTGATGATTCACCATATTTAGGCTTAGGTGATATTTTATTGTTTTAAACCATGTGCTAGGCTTGATAAATGTAACCTAAATTTATTACACAGGTTTTAGATTATGAGGGAGGTTGTTAAAGATATTATTTTCTTTGTTATAATGGTTTTTACTTAGATATTTAGGATTATGGGTAGTTAAAAGAATTATAATGGTAATTAGTAAAATTAATTCATAGGTGAAATAAGTAGTATATACATAAAATAAACATTTATATAAAGACATTCACTTCTTTTTACTTTAAGTTATATTTTATGTATATACTTTTAGGATGTTTGAGAGGGGTTTCAAACCTCTATGAGTTACGATGTGAATTATAGGTTTTGGAGGCTTCTAACATATTTTAGACTTAACCTATTTTAGGATTTCAAGATATCAAATGTATCCTATTTTAGGATTTAAGGATATCAAAATCAACCATAATGCACATGTCATAAGAGACTTATGGTGCATAATTCTAGTGTCTACAGCTTGTACAATGCATTATGGGAAAATTGTATCACTCCCAATAAATCCATTAGGATGTATATTTCCATTTTTTGTATTGATTAAATGATGTAATAACCATAAAAATTGAATTCCTATATTGATATTGGCAAGAGATATTGAAAAATCAAAACTTTAGAAGTCTACTAGATAAGAGAATTCTCTATTTGAATTAGCTTGAAGAAGAAAGATTGTGTGTTGTTGATAGGATTGCTAAAAACCAAGTTTAAGTCAAAATTATAATTTAAAAGAAGGAAAATACAATATATTTTCAAGTTTGAGACTCTTTTTCCTATGGTACAAGTGAAGAGAACCAAAAGGGAGCCATCATAATTTTGATTTTTTATGGATAGGTTAGTTCAAGATCAAGCACTTTTGTAGCAAAAATACATTATACTTGGCTTACTGAAATGATACACACCTTCCTTTGACCTATAATGAGAAATATGTAAATCATTATTCTAAGTGAAAGTAGGTTTTCCCCTACATGTATATTAGTGACTTTAGGATATCATTATGTTCTTATTTTCTATATTTTAGTTGTGTTTTCTAATTTTTGTTTTTCATCCCCTACGGTCCCTTGTTTATTTCCTCCTTATCTTAGAAAAAAATATCTTTGTAAAAGTATTTGTTATGATTAAAATTGAATTTTTTACCCAATGGATAAAACACTTATTTACAAAACCATAAATTATGAAGTTCATACTTTATCTTTTAAAATCCAAGCCCCTAGTTGAAGCTAGTTGTTGTACCCAAATTTTGAATATATGAATTTTTTCTAATACACCTAAGTTATTTTGATCATAATTGATCAAAATGGGTGTGGTGAATTGTTATAAATGTTTTAATCTAATGGAAATATGTTAAAAATTGACTAAATGTTCAAAAAATGATATTTGAAATGTTCAAGTGGTAAAAATTTGAAGAAAATAGACACTCTTTGAGCCTTTTTTGATTTTTGACAACTATATAACACATGTTAGATTTATAAGCCCTACATTACATCTCAATATAACCTAATTTAGGTTTTGTATATATCAAAATTTTTAACCCTACCTCACACATGTGTGAGGTTTTTGACTTTACTTTGCATCTTATTAGATCCTGATCCCATTCCTTGCGTGCATTAAATTCTTGAGACTTACAATGTGTTCATAAAAAATTAGAGATATTAAAAACATTATTCATACTTCTAAAATATTTAATATCTCAAGCCATCATCTCCCTCTATGCTCATCCTTTCCATTTTCACCCATTTTATTATAGGTGGCTGGAGTAACTCATTCATGGTATTTTCCTGTTGTATTTGCACTATCAGTTTGGAAAACACTAGGGTTTTCTTAACAGGGTTCATTTATTTGGTGGAATTTGTGTCTTCTATGAAACATTCATAATTTTTTCATGTTGGTTGAAATTTCATCAAGGTTTTCTCTTTTTGCATTGTATCTTTGGCACATTCTAACTTCACTTTATAGATTTTATTTGTACCTTGCAAAACCCTAATGACTATAGAAACCTTAACATAATTTTAAGTATTACATAGTACCATTTTGGGTTTTTAGTCTTGTGTTATATCTATGTAAAATCCAAGTGAGTAAGAAAATTTATCTCATTTCTAAACCTTTCATGGTACTTGTAAAAAATCTGACACTCACATATCAATCCTGCAAAACCCAAAAGCTCATTGATACCTAAGTGGAACTTGAGACCCTACAAGATTACTATTAGATTTATAACCCTTACATGGTATATGTTTGTATTTTATACATTATATAGGACCTAGTGTATTTTTGAGCACAATTCAACAAGTGTCAAGTTTTTTTCTTCTACTTCGCACCCCCTTAAAATATGCCGATTATTTCAGTACTTGCTAGATTCTACTTGTTGGTAAAAAGTCTTTAAATTCTAACCTTTTTAGAAAGAGATCATGTTTGACTAAAGTTTTCACTCTTAATTTCACATGATAGAGATAACAAAGAAGAGTGACATAAATTATTTGTTTCAAGGGGTTATTCCCTCTTCCAATTTATAATCAAACATTGTGTTACACCATTAACCTCTGATGTATCTAGGGATATGTGTGGTTAACTTGTGGCTTACATACCTATTATATTATCTTATCACATTTATGTATGGTCTTAGTTAAGGTAATCATATGGAATAAACATGGATAAATAAAGTACATATAAGAGGTAGTGGTTAGTATTTGATCATCATATTATGAATTCTAATCTCATTACATTGTTGTGTAAGTTTCCACCTCAAAGTGGATCAACTATATTTATGAAACATTCTACTCTTCTATCACTTATTATTATGGATCTACATATTCTGCTCTTATTTATGTGATATAACATTTTATTGTGTGAACATCTGAGTAATTTCATTACAAGTGGTATCAGAGCTTTGATTTGGGAAAGATTCTACAGTGTTATTTTTTTGGATATGGTGTTGTGGTTATCCTAAAAGTGGAAGGATGAAAAAACATAACTTGAAACCATCAAATAATTTGATTTTTCCATCACTGTAGTATTGTTAGAAGTGTTTTTTTAAATAGTAAAAAAGAATGGATTTTTTTCACCCTTAGTAAATTAGAAGTCATTGTATTTGTCTCATCAAGATGATTGTAATGATTTAATATTTAGTACACTTTTTGGGCCAAAATTTTTCACCCTTTTACACATTATAAGTCATTAGATTTATCTCAATGAAATGATCACAATGTTATAATCCACCAATACACTTTTTTTGGGATGAAACCCTCCATCCTAGGGTTTTTGAATGGCTAGTCCTAACACTCACATATATGAGAAATGGAAAGAAACTCCAAAAACTCATCATAAGGATGACAAGAAGTCTGCAACTTTTAATCCATTTGTTTCTAAGGTGGTTCACTAAATTCAATCATATTTACAAAGCATGGTATAAAAATATGATCTCAATGAAGTTAAACATGACATCATTGGGGTAAGAGGGGACCTAAATGCTTTGAAGGATCGATTGACACTTATAATTTGGAAATTATCAAATCTTATAACTTATCCTTCATAAAATAATCCTTCACGACTCTAGTTTAGTTATCCCCATTCAACTAATTTCACCTCAAATCCTAGTCTAAAACATTTGTTGCAAAAATTAGATTTACATAAGTTTGATGGTAAGGATCCACTCACTTAGATTAATCAAATCAAAAATCTATTTGATCTACATTAGATTCCATGTGCACAAAAGGTGGTCATGGCCTCTCTATATCTATAACTTGAACAATTTGGTATAGATGGTTGTGTGCACAAAATAAAAATGAGGGCCTTCAAGTTACATGGTCTATATTTTATGAGGATCTATAGATCCACTATCACAATAATGTCTCAAAAAATTGCTTTAGTAAGCTAGCCAAACTATGTTAAATAAGGACTGTGAAGAATTATATTCATCAATTATAGAATCTCTCCTTGGGTGTGGATGACATCACTAAGGCAAAATTGACTGAGATGTTCTTAAGTGGCCTCAAATATAACATCTAAATGAAGGTTTGTATATTTAGTCCTAGTTTAGTGTTTGAATCCATACCAATGGTACACATGGTAGAGGAAAATATTTGGTCAAATGAAGACCTTTCTCTAATTTTTGAATTCATAATTTCCCATCCCTATCATTTCCTCAACATACAAGATTGATCCCTCAACAAATTTTAGAGAAGAAGGCAAAATGTTTACATTTTGGTTGTGATATAAAATGGAGAAAAAGACATAGATGTGTTGAAAAGAAGTTGTTTTACATTTAAGGCACCAATGAAGATGAAGAATATGATGAGGTCTCAAGTCTAGGTCTAAAATAAAATAAGGATGAATCTAAAGATTCTCAACCTACTATTTCCTATCATGCACTTTTAGGTATTAGTAATCCTCAAACTCTTAATGTGGTAAGTTTTCTCAAGAAACAAAAGGTGACTATGTTGATTAACTTTGGGAGTAGACACAACTTTATCAATAATAAGTTGGCTACTCATTTTAACAATTTCATTTACCCAACTATATAATTTTTGTTCGTGATTGTAGATGCCATAGTATCCAACTATTCTAGTAAATGCCATAGTATTAATCTTGATATGGGATACTAGTTATTAAATTACATTATATTTGGTATTCCTATGAGTAAGGATGACATTATTTTAGAAGTGTAATGACTCACCACTTTAGACACAATTGAGATGAATTTCTAGGAACTATTCATGCATTTTCATTTAGAAGGAAGGAAATTTGAATTGAGTGGTTTATGGACTAAAACTCCACAATTTGTTAGTTCTCACCAGATGATCAAGATGATTAGAAAAGGTTCTAAAGCATTTGTTGCATGATTATTTTCCATAAAAGTTTCACCAGTAAGGAGTCTACCCATCCTAATTTACAACTGGTGATGGATGACCATTTTATTGTCTTTAGTTCCATGTCAAAAGGATTTACATCAAATAAAGCACATTATCATGCTATCAGACTACTTCTAGGTAGTACACCACCCAAAATTAGACCCTACAAGTATTCCAATGCCCAAAAGAATAAAATTGAAAATATGGTACAAGAGATGCTACGGTAGAAATTATCAGACACAACTAAAGTGAATGTTCTTCAATGGTCATGGTGCATAAGAAGGATGGCACTTAGATGATGTGTCCAGACTAATGAGAACTCAAGAAGTACACCATCAAATATAATTTTTCTAGTATAGTAATTGATGATTTGATAGATGAATTTCATGGCATTATTTATTTTACCAAAGTAGATCTTCACTCTAGGTATCCTCAGATTCAAATCCATAAATAAGGCATACCTAAAATAGAATTTTGAAACCATGAAGTCCATGAAAGTTTATGGTCATGTCTTTTGGTCTCACAAATTCACTATATACATTTTAGAGTTTGATGAATACTATGTTTAGGTCATTTTTGAGAAAGTTTGTGTTGGTGTTTTTTGATGACATCCTTGTTTACAATAAAAATTAGGAAGGCCATTTTAAGGTTATGAAACAAGAACTTTTAGTTCTGGAACAATAACAAATTTATGCCAAACCTTCCAAATGTGATCTTAGCATTAGAGAGGTGGATTGCTTAGGTTATATTATTTCACATAAAGGAATGATGGAGTGGAAAGTGCCCAAGACCCTCAAGAACCTTTAGGGATTTTTGGGGCTAACATGTTACTATTACATGTTTGTCAAAAATTATGGTAGAATCTCAACCCAAATAATATATTTGTTGAATAAAGACTCCTTACATTAGAATGAAATAACTAACAAAGTTTTCAAACAACTAAAAATGGTTATGTGTACCACTCCATTTTTGGCTACCTCTAATTTTTATAATTTTTTTGTTGTTAAATATGATGGATCAAGATACAACATGAGAGATACAATTATGAAATAATGCATACCAATTACATTTTAGAGTCATCAAATAAATATAAAAAATAGGCTCAATCCAATCTATGAGAAAGAGGTGATGGTTATTCTACATGTAGTCAAATAATGGAGACCTTATCTGATGGGTTGAAACTTTATGATAAAGCCTGATCATGATAGCCTCAATTATTTTTTGGAAAAATGATTTTCATTATAATAACAATAAAAATTGGTGACTAAAATGTTAGGATATGATTTCTAAATAGTATATAATAAAGGAAAATAGATTATGGTGGTAGATTCACTATCCAAGTAGGATGAATTTGTTGAGGCATTATTATGTGCAATGACCATTTAGCAGGTAGATTATCTAGAGGAAGCAAGATCAAAATGGGAGAATAATAGAGATATTATAGATTTAATTCAAATATTTATCTTAGTTATAGGGGTTTGACAATTTTTCATGGAAGGGGAATGCATTATGTTATATATATCGATTATACCTTTGTAAGTATTCTCTCCTCAAACATAAAATCCTTTAAGAACTTCATGCATCTAAAATAAGAGGTCATTCAATATTTTAAAAACATATCATATAATCAAACAAGATTTATTTTGAGGACTCAAGGGGATGTTCATAAATATGTGGTAGAATGCATGGCATGTCAATAAAATAAAGGTGAAACCATTAAGACCCCAAATATTTTGTAGCCTTTATTCATCCCTAGCCATAGGTAGGAGGAAGTTTCCAAAGATTTCATTAATGGGTTACTGTGGTTTGAGGGTAAAAATGTTATCATGGTAATTAAGGATTGAATTAGTAAGTATGATCATTTTTTCCTTATCACAACTATTTGTCACCAATACAGTAGCTTCTTATTTTCCCATGTTCAAAATTTACATGGTACTCCAAAGATCATTATAAGTGACCAAGATCCTATATTTACTAGTAATTTTTGGACTAAATTATTTGCATTTTTGGGCACCCAATTGACTCATATACCATCTTATTATCTTAAATCTAATGGATAAATAAAGTTAGTAAAAAATATCTATAAGAGTATATTGATTATTTTTTTAATGAAAATGATAGAACAAGTGGGTTCACTAGTTACCACTTGCCAAATGGTGGTATAACACTAATTTTCACACTTCTTAAAAAATGTCTCCATTTGTGGAATTATATGGGTGTCACTCTCATCCATTACTTCATACTTGAAGGTGCATCCCAAGGTTCAAGCTATTGATGAACACATTCATCATCAATAGGAGGTACTCGCTAGTTTGTGAGAGAATTTAATAATGACACAAAATAAAATAAAGTAACAAACAGATCAACACTCTAGTGAGTGGAATTTTGACATAGATTATTGGAGGTTTCCCCCTCATGGATCAACTATATTTATGAAGAACTCTACTATTCAGTCAATTATTATTGTGGATTTACATATTTTTATCTTATTTATATAATATAATATTATATTATGTGAACATATAATTAATTTCATTAAACATTGATAAAATCATAGACATAGATCTTGGTCATATTAATTTGGTAGAATTTTGGCAAAGAGTGAATGCTACTCCAAAGTCAGATTGGATTCAAAGTATACATGACAATGGACTTTTTCAGGTTTCAACCTTTCTAACATCAGTACAATGTCTTGAACTAGTGCTCATATTAACAATTTAGTATAATAAAGAGAACATAAAGGTTAAAAATTCTAAAGATGAATTAGTTATTTGCCTTGGTGCTGAACACATTGAAGAAATGGTGAAGATACCTGATCGTAAGCCATCTATGTAACTTATAAAAAATTTCAATAATTTTGGTACAATAATAAGACTTCTTGTTCCATGATGATAAATGTTTTTAGATTATGAGTACAAGAAGATCTGCCTCAATGTTACCAAATATTAACTCATGCTTTGAATTAAAAATATAGATCAATGATATCATTACGCTCTTGAATTAGGTTGTTAGAACCCTATTTATAGAGACTTACAAGAGTGTATGTATATATACATATGGATCATTCATTAAAATAAAAAATATATCAATTGGGATAAATTACTAAGTGGCTCCATTCATAAAAAAATTGTTAAAGGTGTGCACAATAGGTAAATTTTACATGACCTCTCACTTTGTTTATAACTTTGATCATAGAAGGATATTTATTGGGTTTAATATTGTTGGGAAAATAATTTCATCAAAAATATATGATTTCTATCCTTAGCTCATATTAAGAAATAACGCAAATAATTTTTTCAAAGTTAATGGTGCGTTCTTACAATATTTCATTCAAATGTTTGAAAGGGATCCATACAATGTCAGGATGTTAGTTTGACACTACCAAAATTGTAATGTGGGGAGATTGGTTCATTAAATTTACCAATTTTTCATACATTAGATTATGTGGATTTAAAAATTATCCTTGCATGCTTCCTAGATATGTTGATGATAAATGGGCATTAATGGAGTTAGTGCATCAACTTGTATAAACTCACAAGTTCCTATCTAGAAATCATAAGATAAGAATACATATCATAATCAGAATTAAAAGGTAAAATTATGATTCTATAGCTAAAAAAATGTTGTAGATGTATAAATGACTAGAGTCACTCTTTGACCATTCCATTGTAGGACCTATTTTGATAGTAGAGGACAGTTGAAAATACCCTCAATTATGCATATCAACATTTTCCCTATTTTTAATATTTTTGGATGGATTGTGATGATGATAAATATGTTAGGATGAAATATTAATATCATTATATCCTAGAATAAATCATCAAATATAACACTATATATATTCCTAAATAATTTGAAGATGATGATATTATTGATCCAATTTATCATGAACAATATATTGAATTGTAACCTTTACCCCAAATTGATTGGATAAATTTGAGTCAACATATATGGAAGACAAAACTCAATCAATGATGAACAAAACACTTTCTTGGATTAGAATCAAAGGGATTAATGTTGACAATATTGGTTTTCATCCAACACTGAGAAATGATGATATAATTTATCATCATCCTCAATAATAAATAGAGGGAAAGTCAGTCACATATACTTATTCTATAAAATATATCAACCAAGTCATAATCTGAGAACCAAAATAAAAATATGATGCGGTCCCAATCACTAGCCAACCTCAAAAGATGCCCAAAATCGAGATCAAAAGGTTTGTTGAAGGAGATAAAAGTACTTTGGGATTTTATATTTCTTTAAGTTCTTCACCTCTTAGTATTATTCATTATCAAAGTCTAGTCATGAACACCACACAATAATTCATAGCCACAAACACTCATTTTATAATCCTTATATCTAATTTCCCAAAGATAGATAATGCATCTCCTTAATTGTCTCCAAAAATTGATATCCTAATAACTATGCCTTCACCTAAAGATATGAGTATACCTTCTCTTGTAACTCCTAAACCTAAATTAGAATCACCTAGATTAGATCAAGGTAGTGTTTTATGTCCATCCACTCAAGCCTTGACAATTTCCCCATATTGTTCTGATATTTAAAATCAAGTGGAACATGAATCTATTCAACATGTACTGAGTACAAATATCCTAGATTGGTTAAATGAGGTAGTAAAGAAAAGAAATAAAATAGTGAAACCTCAATAAATTTATTTTAGTGCATTCATCACTCTTGATCCTTATGGGGTAAATAATCCTAAGATAATTTATAGAATATTGATAGATGAACAAGGGGAATGGTAGGCTAAGGTGGTGGTCCCTCCTCTAGAAAAAGATAAAGAGGATGTCTGTGCTAAAGATTACTAGATATCAAAAGTGTAACATGGAAAGGCCATGTGGGAAGGATTTAAATAGAATACACAAGCAAAAATAGGTACACTCTTTGATAAATTATATCAAGATAAGGAAACAAAGGAATAATTAAAAGAGAAAGTTGAAAATTTTCATTATTTTTTCAAAAAATGGTAAAACCAACTCAATCCTCATCTAAAATTTCACCTTAAGTTTTAGATGCACAAACATTGAATATAGCTAAGGAAATTGGACATATGGGTAGAGAAACTAAAAAATGGTTAGAAAAATTGATCCTTTGAAGAACTAAAATAATAAACAAGGATATATATATATATATATATATATATATATATATATATATATATATATATATATATATATATATATATATCTACATTAAGATTCAATATGAATTTGATCTCATCACAAAGGGTGAGTATAAATATGAAGTTGAATTTGGTAAATTGAAATAATTTTTACTAAAACTGGAGGTCTTTTCCAAAATAGTTTTCATTGCATATGGGTTCTAAAAAATTAAAACTATGGTGATTGAACATAATTTTTAGTTGAATTTTTTTTTTGTATCTGTATCCTTGAGGAAGGCCTTGGGAAATTCAAATAATCTCAATCAATAACAACTGATGTAGTAAATGATATACATGAAGTAATTGAGAAACTTCCTTGTGTATTCATGTATGATAAAGGAATGATTCTTTAGACATAATCAAGTGTAGATGAATTCATGAAATTGTTGTAAAAAGAGATAATTTACAAATCCACATTCAACTTTAGATCAATTTATAAATTCATTGAGTATCAAAATTCCTTTGATAATCTTGATTAATATTTATAAAAACTTTAAAATGTTCCACATAAAATGCTTGATCTTCATTTTGAAGGGGAAATTGGTTTATAAATTTAGATGGTCTAGATGAAGACAAAGTTAAATAAATCATGAATAAATTTGATGAACTTAGAAAAAAATTGTAAAAAAGTAAACATAAGCATGTTCAAATTATGCATGATGATGAGGGTGATTAAAAACAAAATGAACTTTTCATCTTTCAACTCTACATTTTGACAATGTCATTTTCACAACTTTTAAGTTGTGTATTTTTGTAATGTAACTTTCATAGCTTTTAAGATTTGCATTTTTTAAATGTTACTTTTACAACTTTAAAGTTGTGCATTCTTGTAAAAGTTATTTGGTAACTATTCAAAATGTTAGAAAAGGTGGTTATGACCCATAACCACTACCTTGTAAGCTACATATAAGATTTTTCAAGTCATTGTAAGGTATTTTTGACACTGATAATTTTTCCAAAGGAGAAAGAGAAGTTTGTATGTATGATGCTATGAGGAATCAATACAAGAAGAATTTATAAGACTTTGTGCTATGAATTTTTTTGAATGAGTAATATGTATGAGTTTATTCATTTATTTTGATTATTTCATTTCAAATATAATAAAATACCATTATTAAATTATAGAATGATTTAGTGTTCTTCATGTAAAAATATTCCAGAATATACATAGAGAAGTTTAAATTAGGAAACTTAAGTGAAAGTAAAGAAATAAAATTTTGTTTATTACTCGCAAAGAATACATGGTTATTTTGAGATATTTTGATCTAAATATCTCCTTAGTGTATGGACTTACTTCTTACATTTGAAGTCTATATTTATTACCTTTCTAAATAAAATAATTTCTATCATCATTTTTATAATCCATCCTCTATAACCTTGGGTAATTATAACATTTTTTTGTCTTTAAACTGTTAAATCTACCCTATTTATTATTTCTTGTTTTATTTTATACCTTTCTTACTATATAAATATTTTTCCCATCTTTTTTATTTTCTATTCTACCAACTTATTGTACTTTTAGGTTAAAAATATGAAACCCCCCATGAAGACAACATTTTTTCTATAGACAATTCAATTTTTAGTCTTGTATTTGCATTTAAATAAAGGTAACTTTGCGTACTAAAAGGAAAGGGACTTTGTAACTACACTATTGAATGAAAGCCCATAATTTGTCAACCTAATTTTTTTTTGACAACTAAAAACTCCAAATAAGAGTTGATAAAAAACTTTGAAATGACTAATTTGGGTTATCTTCATTACTATTTAGGTATCAAAGTAATTCAAAAACCCAATTATATCTTCATCACTCAATAAAAGTATATTGGTGAAATTATAAACAAGTTATAAATATATTATTATAGGACTCTCAATACACCCATGGAGTAAAATATGAATTTGAACACAAAATATACCACACATTTTGTTGATTCTACTAAACATAAATAACTCATGGGATTTTGATCTATGTGACAATAACTAGACCACATATCTCTTGCATTGTTGGTGTTATTTCTTGATTCATATAACAACATAGAAAAATCCATTGGGTAATAGTAAATAGAGTCCTCAAATATTTCAAAGGTACAAAATATTTTGGGCTCAAACATTCTAGGGTATCAAACTTCAAACTAGTTAGATTTTTAGATTTTGACAATGCAAGTGATTTTGAAGATGGGAAATCCACTTCAAGATTTTTGATGAATCTAGGAAAAATAATGGTCAAATAAAAATCTAAGTATAAATCAATGCTAAAATTTATTTATCAAAATCACAATACATATCCACTTCAAAGGAAACTAGATATATTTTGTCTTAGAATGGTTCTTTTAGATTACATGAACAAAAAGTTTTTTCAACACTTCTCATGGTTGAAAACACTTATGAAATTCCAATGGTAAATAATCTAATCTTTCAACACCAATAAAAACATATTAGTAACAAATTTAATTTGATTTAGCACTATGTGAAATATGGAAGTGTCAAGTTGTAAAATTTCCCTGCAAAAAACTAACAAACATCTTGAAAAAAGTGCTTGGATGAGAAAAAATTGAAAAGTTTAAAAGAATTCTTGGTATTACAATGACCATAGTAGAGTAAGGAGGATGTAAAAATATTCTACATATTTATCATCAACCCAAGATGTCACAGGATAGATTTTATATTGTTCTAATAAATTTAATTATCAATCTTGTAGGAATAGGAAGAGTCATTTGGGAATGTGAATTGAACAACCATTTCATCAGATTTTTATATTATAATGTTTCCTCATTTTAATTTAAATTTTAAAGAAAATTTTGGATTGTACCAAACATTGTAAATTAAAATTCCATCCATGGTTAGGCCTGATAGTTTGTAGGCTAGTGGAAATACCAAAAATGTGCCCAATAGTGGGCACCAAAAATAATGGGAAAATTATTTTTCATTAAAGAAAAATAAGGGTTTTAGAAATAGTGAAGGGGAAAAATTATCCCTCCTATATTATAATATAAGGTTCATGTTATGGAAAATGGGAAATTTATGAAAAGGAATATTTACAATATACACAGGAAAAAATATATAGATGGAGATTTATACATAAAATTAAAAGAAATAGGAGAGAGAGAATATTTAGAAACCTAGGAGAGTGTGAATCTAATTAAGCAAACTTAAATTTTAATTACCATTCTTAAGAAAAATCCATAATAATGTTGACATTAAATAGAGATAATTTAATGTAATTAAGAAGAAGAAAGATAGTGTAATACACTAAACATAATAGCAATGGTCACCCACAAAGAGATGACAAATTGCAATGGCTTGTAGCACTTATTTGTATTTTTTTGGAAAGAGAACTCCATGTTTATTTTTATCTTTACTCTCACAAAACCTGATGCATATGTCAAAAGTCTTTATGCATATGATTTTCACTCCTATTTATAACCCATAGGAGGATGTAAAAAACTTGTAACTAAATTTTAGAATATATCTTCTATTTTTACATAAACTTTTCACCTTTTCAATTTTATAAAAAAATGACTTGAGTAGTGCATTCACAATGAAATAATATGACAAAAAGTGTAGCATGAAAATAGATTAATATAAGAAGCTACTTTTGGAAGAGGTTGCTTACTCTAAAGGTTCACCACATAAATTTTTTTCCCAATAATACTTTGGTACCCCTCCCATGTTTTATTCCACTTGACTCTTTGGAACCTAATGTAGACACCCAAATTTGACACAATCCTTTTTTACAATCTCTTTTAGCCACTTTGTTTATATGGATCTTAGCTAAGAGATAAATGTCTATTGGTGCTTGTATTTTTTGTTTTTCATTTTAATTTGTGATTTTATATGATTTTGCAACCTCTTTTTCTTATCCACCTTGCTTAAAACACATTTAAATATAGATATCTATAAACACTTTTGTTGTTTTGATTTTATTTTTATCTTGGGACAAGATATATACAATGTTATACATATTATCCTTATATCCTATCCCCTTCCCAATGATTTGTCCTTTTTTATTTTTATTTTATTTTTGACACATTTCCCATTTTTAACCATTTCTTTTGAGTCCCATTTAAGGTATTGGGGTCCATTTTTCATGCCACTTGGTTATTAATTCAAATTATAAAAGATTCATATATATACAAAGTTACTAAGAGGTATTTAGGGGAAGCACTCTCACATTTCAAGAGTTATACAAAAATTATACTTGGCTTGCATTTAATCAATAGAGATATATATGAAGTACTAATACATTTTCATTCTTGTGTTAAGGGTAATCTACGAGAAAGAGTATCTAGTTCTACATTCATAATTTTACACACACATGTAAGTAGGAGAACTACATCTAATTTTGATCCATCTTCAGATCATTGGAAATGTACTAAAATCCTTGGTATTTAAATAGGGAGTGACCAAGGTCAGTCCAACTCAATCCCTTTCACCTAATTCCTCCTATTCAACATCTCAAGTATTTATGTACAAAACTAGTGTTTGGCATTTTTAGGTCATCCACATGCATTCAAATGCTAAATTTCCACACATAAGTGTGTTTCAAGCAAGCATAGTCAATTGTAATTTCATTTTTCTTATTTTTTTAAGGAGATGACAAGATAAATCAATATAAAATGATATTATTCTATTCCTCACGATACTATCCTCTTCCTGCTAATGCTATTCTAGACTAAAAAACCAACAAACTATTGTAAAAGAGCTGCTTACACAAGGTTAAGATCCTCCCATAGGGAAAAAGGTTAACTGTTAGTAATATCCCTCTTATGTTGATCCTATCATGAGCTAAAAATAATAATTTTCCAAGACCCTACCTACACAAGGTCAAGATCAAACCATAAGGGTGAAGATTGACTATTGGTATTGTCCTTATGATGATATTGTCCTAGCCTAGAAACAATCATCAAATTCCATAAATGAGCATAATATAGTAATTTCATAGCTTCAGATAAAATTTAGGTTGTACATATTAGGGAATTAAAACAAATACACTAAATCTTTCTCCACCCTCTTGCATTTGTTTATTGCACTTACCAAAATTTATATGTTAAATCTTTCTTTTCAAATTATGATCTGTGTATATTCTATGAACTCATAGATAACTAATATTCTATTAGTTTATATCTAAATAAAAGGTTATTATTTCATTAATCTAATTTTAGATTAAAAAATAATAGTGAATCCATTTTTTCTAACATTTCTTGTATCTTTTTGACTTAGGGTTTGAATGTGGGAGTGTATTTTAGGAATAAATTTGATTACATTCTTTATTATTACCTAAGGGTGTATAAGTACTAAAATGTATACCTCTATTTGAAACCTTAATATTCCTCATCCCTTGGATGTTTATATATTCTAGCAACTCTATAGACTATGATTACTCTAATGAATACACTAAAATGTATACCTCTATTCCAAACCCTAATAGTTCTCATCTTTTACATTATCTATTTTATATCAATTCTATACCTTATGATTACTATAATTATTAGAATAATGATTATCATTGTATGATTCATAACACTAATGATGTATATGAGTAATATGATTGTGAAATTAATGATTATAGTTTTGATTATTAAGAATCACATAATAAGGAAGAAGAAGACTATACCACTTTTGAAATAGAAGATCCTAGCTCCCCTACTCCTTATTTAGAAACCTCTCTTAACCACACTTTAGAATAAGAGGAACATAATTATAAGGTAAATATTCCTAATCTTCTTTTGTTTCATGAATTATAATCTAAATATGCTTATTTGAAAATACACCTTTATTTTATTTACAATTTGATTCTACACTTCATCATATTCAATGTTATAAAATAAACATGCATAAGAACAAAAATAATTCATAAATCAAAGTCTTAATAACACTTATCTTACATACATACATACATACATACATATATACATACATTATTTTCATGATACAAATGATTCCAATGTTTCAAAAGTTGAAAGTCAATCTTATTAAATCTCTTTATATGATGCACATGTTACAAAAGTTGAATGTGCTTCTTTTTTACTCTCTTTAGACGATTAAAATGTTATAAAGGTTGAATGTGATTATTATTCTCTTTCTCTCAATGATGAAAATGTTACCAAAGTTGATGTGATTCTTCTTTACTTTCACTTGATGATTTAAATGTTACACAAGTTGAATGTGCTTCTTCTTTACTTTCTCTAGATGATAAAAATGTTTAAAAAGTTGAATGTGACTCTCCTTTTATATATATAGATTATGAAAATGCTAATTTTTTTT
Source organism: Torreya grandis (assembly GCA_037957365.1). Taxonomy (NCBI): domain Eukaryota; kingdom Viridiplantae; phylum Streptophyta; class Pinopsida; order Cupressales; family Taxaceae; genus Torreya; species Torreya grandis. The sequence goes on along the minus strand of JARHVA010003893.1, from coordinate 1,032,289 downwards.
AATACGATTCTCCTTTACTTTCTTTAGATAATGAAAATGTTACAAAAGAATAATGTGATTCTTATTTTCTCTCTTTAGAAGCAACAAGTGTTATTTCTTATCTCTCTAAAAATACAACTAGATGCACATGAGCATAATATTTATTTATCTCCTTCCTAAAATTCATGTAATAATCAATTTATACATATAAATATTTGTGACATTTAAAATGATATATTCTATTCTTTACAAACATGATGTGATATGAATGATCCTATATGCAATACTTATAAATTATTCCATGAAGTGGGCTTAGAGTGTAATGATATTATGGATGATTCCATCACTCTTATATTTCAAGTAGATGGTATATTATAACCCATGAGTGAAATTTTACAAATCACAACTATCCCTGATATCCAGATTATCTCTATGATGAATGCTATAGGAGAATTTCAAAATCAAGTATCAAATATTAATTTGTAGTTATTATCATGTCATGTTAATATTAAAGATACTATCATTCAAGATCAACCTATTACAAAAAATGTATTTGAGTATTCTTATCTAGAAAAGTTAGTCATGCATATATTTCATTTATTTGATTGTCATAGAGACCCTGCCAACCATTCAACGTAATACATACATTATTTTGGTCATAGGACAAAGAAGGGCACATATTTTAAAGGCATTATATAGGAGTCTATCACCAGATGCTTATGATTGGTTATATAGTTTTCCTAATGTCTCTCTACCAACATTTAATAAGTTATAAAACATATTCTTATTATATGATCATAATCATGAAATGCCTAAATTAACATTGGAACATTTAAAAAGTTTAAAACAAGGTGATGATGAGTCTATTTGAGATTACACTATTCGATTCAATAATGCTTTACACTCTTTGAAATATCAAACTTCAAATTTATAAAATCAATTCATAATCAATAAGGACCTTCTTTCTCCACTTAAAGAAAGGGCATTACACAATTCTTACATTTATTTTTATAGCTTGTATATGGATATGTAATATTACAGATGTGATTCAGTAAACAATAATTCAAGTAAAGAACCAAGTAATACTCAAAATATAGAATCAAATGCATCCTATTGAAAAATAAAAAGTAATGTAAAATATTCTTACAAAGTAAAATAATTAAAAAAAAAAGGTTCATAATCCATCTCCAACACCTTATTCTAAACCATCATTTTATAGCAAAGAGTGGTCAATAAAGTTCTTACACAAAGGAAAATAATTAGCTTACAAAATAATTCCTATAGTAAAAACATCTACTTCTACCAAGATAAACCACTTCATTTTGATCACCTTAGAGATTGACCACACGACATCTTACATACATTATTGGATAAGTAGTTGATTACTCTTCCTATAAATTATTATCATCCACCTCATAGATTTGAGAAGATAAAAGGTCAACCATTTTACACTTATCATGAAATTAATGGGCATCATAATAATGACTTTTATACTTTGTAAAAAATATCACACAACTTGTTGATAGATGACTTATTATATTTTAGAAGAATAAAACAAGGTATTCCCCTCCTACTACTTGTAAATATTCTAAGAATATTGAGACATCCCATGACATTCTTAATAAGGAATGAATGGTCTCTCAGCCTTTGGAGAAAAAAACTACTAGAAGAAGTCATTATTCTAGTTCACATTCTACCATGACCGAGTTATCTTAAGATATTACCACTCAACAAATATTGATCGCTTGAGCTCCTAATATATGTGATACTAAAAGAGGTCTAATCTATTGAATAGTGGATCCTGATCTTATTAGAATGCCTAGTTCTCAATAGGGGTTATGGGGGGAGAAAGACCCCCCCCCACTATGGTCACCATGGGAGTCCAAGGGGTGGTGACCATAGTTGGATCCCCCATGGTGGGGGTTTGGGGGCATCACCGTCGAATTAAAATATATGAAAAATTCATTGGAAAATATTGTAATTTTATAGTATATCTAGATCATTCACTATTAGGTCATAGATCTAATGGTATAAATTATGTTTGTGCATTTCCCCCCTAATATATAACCCTCCTTCAAATATGAGGACATGGTAATCATGGTGGCACACTATATGTGAGAGAAGAGGAGATTGCAATGGATGCATTACATGTTTATCCCTTCATTTGTTGGACTGAATAAGAGAAAAATTGGCTATTTTTGTATGGATGTAACCAATATTGGGTGAACCACATTAAATATGTGTCTCTCTTGTATTATGTTTTATGCATTTTATTTCCATATTTATTTCATTAATATTTCTCTACATTCTATATTCCTAACATAATCATTGATTCTCCAAACTTAGATGTTACAAGTGCATCTATATCTTCTTCAAAATAAATATGGTAGTGAAAATTAAACCATACATAAAAAAAAGTACAATCCAACAAAGTTTCACAAAAATTAGAATTGGAATCATTTTAAATTATTCAATAATAAGTTCACTAGCCAAATTAGAGTAACTTTATTTTTTCCAAATAACTTTGGAAACTAGTTTTGAGTAGTATTATTACATACACAATACTAAAAAGTATGAATGCTAACATACAAAGAATAATATGAACACATTATACATCATACATTTATAATTTAATGACATTTTATTAATAATAATTAGATTATGAAACTCATAAATGTAAAATATTAGATCATATAACACACACATGTAAACAATGATAACATATACGAAAAAAACTCATATATATGAGTTTGTTTCATATATTATATAATCATGTTTATAATATACAAATGTATATCAATGATGGGGGCATCATTATCATTTTAAATATCACTAATTATTTGAATAGTATCTTGTGAAGTTGATGTCCCATCCCATCTTACTACCCCATGTGATCACAATCATGATCTATACCATCTAGACCATCTCTCAAGTATCTTGACTTGAACCATTTCACATGTGTGCTTATAGATTACATAGTAAAAATTAGATAGAGATAATATATAGAAAAATTATAATCATGACTAAGTGTAGGTTATCTATCGATATTCGCCTATAAGACATCACACTCACCAAAAAAATTGGTATAAACTACAATAGTAATCACACACATATCAAAAACATGTGCGTTCTTACCCAATATTTGGTCAACTCTCTCCACAAATACATTACCCATTACATCATAGATGAAATTATGTGTTAAAAGTAAAAATGGTTACATCAACCATCATTAACCAATACACATCACCTATAATATAAAATTATGAGAATACATTAGCAACAACCTCTAAACTAATATTAATTAATACACATGTAAATAATTATATAAAAACTCACACCCATATATAATGGTTACAATAACCTAGGAATATCCATTGATTAGTTATTTTATTGGTTAGTTATAGTCCATGGTGTAGGTGGTACCCCTGCTCCATCTTCACCTCCTTCATATCCATCCCCTTTAACTTGTGTCACAGGTACAATGTCAAGATCATCTGCGACAATTAATACAACCCATCATTCACTAGTATACCACTTTGTATAATCTGATGTACATATTTCATCATCACCCCCTACCATTAGAAATACATGATATTCTTTCATCATTGAATCAAGATCCAAATCCACACCTATGGGCCCTAGCCTTGAACTTGATCTAATAACTAGATCTAATACTTCATGTGCATGTATGGTGCATTAGAGGCACATCATGAATCAACCCAAACTATTGAATAACTCTTTCATACTAAAATATCTCATATACACCAAGGAACTAATCTTATATACACATATTATTGTATCCATCACAATTATTAGACATAGTCAATCCATCTCCCATATCTCATATATGGTCACCACCACATTATCATGAGTGTTAGTCTACCCAAAATCACCATATAATTCATAGTGCTTAACCCCTTCACCATGAAACACCAATTGAGATGCAAATATATCAAGATGAACCCAATCCTCATGAGAGTTACCAAATATATTCACCATAATGATGTGCTTAGATGACCTTATTGTAATAATGTTACTATTCTAAGACCATTTACATGCACCTATAATGTAAATTTATATAACATTTAATATAAATGGGATAACATGATATGCCCCCAAGAATATCTCATATTTATTTCCTCAATGGCCCAAACTATATAATACATATGATATGAAATAACTATAACTCTACCATTTACTGTTATAATTGAAACTAGTAAAAAACATATAATTTTTTTTTTAAATTTTGAAACACCAGAACATAAAATATAATGGAAAAGTAGTGTTATTCCAATACATACCATATCATCTATAGTATGTGTCTGCAAATTAATTTGTAAGTGATTGAATTGAACTAGTTGCAAAACTCATCAAATAGGCATCTTGGAAACTCAAAGCTCAATGTTCATAATTCAATGGTGAAAATGAAATTGTACATTTTTTTTCACCTTAATTTTATATGAGATGAATTTTTACAATATCATTTTACTATGCCTATTCCATAGTTAATTTAATTCATTAATCAAAATATCTACAAGTGATATCTTGAGTTTTATTTATCAAAAACATGTTATGTAAATTACATCAGGACACACATGAAACCTCATCCCACATCATGTTTCTATTCAATTACTTATGCAAACTTAAAAAATGGTCAATTTTACAAATCTCAATACAAAATTCATTACCTTTGACAATATGTAAACACTCAAATTTAATCATTGAGTGTTTGATAATATTTAACCTTGACACCCTTACCTTGCTTGGCCTATTCCTCATTATGTTAAACTTGTAATCTCTATGAGAGCCTTCACTATTATACTAACTATCTTGCAATTATTAAAAAACATCATTTATACATACCTCTTATTATTAAAAATTCTTGTTAGCCATGTTATAATAGTTTAAAACATTCTAGGATAGGACCACACTATATCAGACATAGATGCAACCCAATGTTGTCCACTAGTGTGACATTGTCTCTTATATGCCAATGGTAAAATTTAAAATTTAATACACTTCATGTCATCCCTCTCATACTTTTATAAAAGTCATTTAATGGAATTTTTTTAAATATACCACTATATAATCACATTAAGGCCACTCAATACGTCACTTGATATATCTACCAATCATTTGTAAATTTATTTACACATCAAGTAAAAGGGAATTGATATTTCTAATTCAAGTTTTGATTCATTTTAAGTCATAAGCTAAGTCTAAAGCTATTTTATTTAGGTCAAGGTATTTATTTTCAAACATTCAAATCAATTTTCTAGTTGCATTTATATAACAAAAAATCAAGATTCACACATTCACTCTAGGAGGTATAAATATATTGACCTAAGGCCCTTAAGTGATATGTAAATGACTCTCATATTACACAAGGTTTTATGATAATATCTCAACTATTTATCTTTCTTTATTACCCATTTTTATTTGATCTCTATTTAATTTATGTGTAGGAAACTAGGGTTTTTCATTGTAGGTATTTTAGCATGTCAAAATGATGTCTACAAATATATAACAAACCTTCTGTGATAAAAACAAGTACCTGCAAAAAAAATTAGTCACACAGTCAACACATACGTGAACACAATTAACAGACAAGGCCATAGTTCACCCCTATCCACCCTAGCATGAATATGTACCAGTGCATCACAAAATTATTTTTTTAGACATGACATATTTGAAAGGTAATTCTAGTTAGTTTCTCATCAACAATCAATTTTCACAATCAACATAAGTAATATCTAAGCCAAGTTTGCATATTATATTAGAACTTACTATTTATAGCTAATTTTAGTTTATATATTTTACATTTAGGTTTTATATATTTTGTAATCTAAATCAGTAATTCAATCATTTAGAGTTTATAACTTTTAAATAATGTTAAATAAAAAATAACATTCAAAATTTTTGGTAAACCCATAATTTTTTTAGAACACTAATTACTATTTGCCAGATTTTTGTACTAGGATTTCATAAAAAAATATGTAAATTCCTAACACTAAAATAAAATAATCTTAAACCTTGGATATAAATCCAACACCAAAAGTCAACCTTCATTGACCTTGGCTCTTAATTTGACACTAAAGAAATTATCTTGTCACATTAGATAATATCTGACAGTGAATCATTTTATTATGAACTTAGATTAAAATTTATTGATCATTATACACACAAATATTTTGAATTTTCTTTTCTCTTTATTTTATATTACTTATTACTTTTTTTACCAATTGTGTTCAAGTAGTTGTAAAACTAAAAAAAAAGTTATCATTTTTGGCTAAATGGTGACCTAATTTATTGGTTAAATAGTGACCTAATTTATTTATTCCCTTGTTTACACTATTGGAAGACATTTCAATCATTTGATTTATGGGGCACCTGAGAGGAGTTTATCACCCTAGGAAGTTACACTCATCGTAACTTCAGAGATGAGATAGTGGGTTACAAACATGATTTATCCTTTATAATTAGTGCTCTAAATATTGGGATGACACTAATATATGAATTAGAAATTATATTCGAGAGCCCACACAATCATTCAAACCCTTGTCTAGCTCACCCTTTATACCTTTATTTTTGTTTGAATTGTATTCATAATGGGATTAATGATTGAATATTTATTTTAAGTTGTAAATATGATTATAAATTTCATTTAAAAATCTTGTATTAATTTTCAACATGATACTCATTATGTTTTTATATGGATTTGATGCTAAATTAATCAAGAGGCTATAGTAAACCATGTCCAATTTCATGGCCTTCATATTTCAAATGGTTGCACTAATATATCATGTCATTATTATTATCCAATGTAAACATCATCAATTTTTTATTGTCAAATCTAAAATGACTTGGCAACAAACAATATCATATACGACACATTATCTAAAATCTAAAACTTCAAATGATATTTATTAATTATTCACATCCTCTTCAAAGGTATATTATGGCTCTCATTTAAGAATCCAATACTCAAGAAAAGTCTGATGAAATAGATATATGAAATGTGTGAAATATATTTATGAACATAAATAAAAGGTTCACTCACTCTTATATGTTTCTAGATATGAACAAATAAAAGATTCCCAAGGTATCTCTTATAATGTTTTCACTTGATTATATTCCTTTTTTTGTACCTCTAGTAACTTCCATAGCATCAACTCTTGGTTTAATAATATTACTTGGTTTCCAAAAGGTATCCATGAATATGAATACTCATACCAATTATATTCCTTGTTATCTATGAAAATTTCACCCTAAGGAGGTCTACTCTAGCCTCCTTAAATTTGATGTAACATGGAAATATCTCTAAAGTTATGGGTGACCTATGGGAAAGAGGAGTCTCTAGATTGAAGGGCTATCTCCCTTACACCACACATATACTTAAAAACTAATATAATTGTTTTGAAATAAAAGTAGTAAAAGGAGATTAACACTAACCTAACAGAGGTGATGCACCAAGATTAACTCCACAAGACTACTTGAACTTGCATTATGAAAGGAAAATTTACAAAACTGATCTCAACACCCAAGGTTTTTCTAACAAAAGTGTTTCAACACGAAGGTAAAATGCCATGTATTTATAAAGGTAGATGAATATAAGGTATTATTATAAACACTATTAACTTTTCTTACACTTAAAGACACACAAAATAACTAACTACACTTCATGTGACCTGCTAGAAGGCAGATTACTTGCATAAAGTATGAGAGAGTGAGATGAACACAAGGAGAGATAACTATCACTTACCATTCAACCATGAACTATTTAAAAAAATTAAAAAATAAGTTAAGAACTTAAAAAAATAATGAATTTTTTTATTAAAAGGCAAAATTAGTACTCAAACTAATAGGGCTTTACCATACCAGATGTGGGTATCTTACAAGGCTAAACGTGATAACTTATATAAAAAATTGGGAAGAGAGAAAGAGGGGCATAGGAGGATATTTAAAAGTTTTCATGTGAGAGTTAAAAATAATGAGGAGATATTAATAGTATATAAAAACTTCCAAATCCATGTGTCTCTTCTCTAAAGAAGCTCCATCCTCCATGTGGCGTAGGAGTTAGAACTCAAGTTGACACTTTGATCATCTTCTTGAAAAATTCCCTTCCTTACATAAGAAGAATGGAAAATGGGCATATAAATCATAAATTATATATTAATTAATTCATACATTCTAATTTTACACCTTACCTACACTTAAAAACTCCTCTGATCTGACATTTCAATGGCACTCATCATTCATATGCCTACATGTCTTGAAACTCTTCATTTCCCATGATTAGCTTTGTCCAAGTGGATCAAAACTTGAGTTTATCTTATACAAGGCACTTTATATCCATTAAAGGCAATAAAATACCTTATTATACTTTAATCAATCCATTTTGGTTCCTAGAATAACTCCTAAAACATTGTTTTGCTCCTTAAGCTCTCATTAGGCCTATTTTCCTTGTAACCCTAAAAACCTATAAAACTCCTTATGTACATAATTGTATAGATGGTAATGAAAAAATAAGGGAATATTTTAGGACCTAATATGTATTTAAAACTCCATACCAAGTCTCAGGTCATGAGAGTGAGTGGAAGTGCAATTTTTCTACCTTTCTCTTTCCTCAATTAGGCCTCCTTGCCTAAAAGCCTAATTTTCTACTTCAGATCTCTCCCACTCATGTTAAACCACAAAAAATAATGTGATTAAATTTAAATATGATATAACCCACCTTGATTCCAAGTTTTAGGCCATAATACCCTATGGAAGTGTGAGAATCATGAATTGGCCTTGAAATATAATCTCATTTTAAGCCTATTTGAGATTGCCTAAAAAAATGGATTTGTTTGATCACTTAAAAAAAGTCCTACGTATATATTTTAGATTTAAAATATGAAATAAATCTTAGGTGACCTCTCCAAACAATTTTCAAGTTCTCCATTGCTCAAAACCCCTATAAAACACCAAAAACCTATCAGAGTTGTTGCCAGAATCTGGATAATGTGAATGCAATGGAGACGTGATCACAAGAGATGAAGCCAGTGCACATCACATAGATGCTAAATCAATTTGAAATTATAAAAGAAGATAAATTTCACAAGACAAATAGGAGAAAACCTAATATCTTATTAACATGAGATGGCCAAAGTGAAGAATACATATAGCACGTAAGTAATTCCTCCACAAAAGGTGGTCAAGGCACCCCAAGAATAGACTGTAACTCCTCCATGAAAGGTGGTGACAAGGTGATAAGAATAGAGAAGTAACTCCCATACCCAGAATAGCTGATCAAAGGAGTTACTTATGACATTCTTATGACACCTATGACACATCTATGACACACATCTCCACATAAGCTAGCCTATCCCACGAATGTAGGAAAACTCCATGTATGCACAAATATATAATTTCCCTGATTAAATAATAGGGAAAAATAAAAACCTAAACTAATACCCCCCCATAAGTGCATCTTAGGTGAGAAATGTGGAAATATAAAATGGGTCCCAACAACTAGGCCTGATGAGGTACCCATGTACAAATGCAATCTCCCATAAGATAGAGAAAAGGAGAAAACTCGTAGGAAAAAAAAATCCCCACCCCAAGAGAGACATAAAAGAAATGAAGAGGCTAGTGGCCCCCCCTAAAGATGATGCTATTGCAGATGTGGACCACACCCCAAGAAGAGCTTGTAGATGAATAAACTTGCTCTCGGTGAAAGGTTTGGTGAAGATGTCTGCAACCTACTCCAAAGATTGGCAAAATATCAAGTCAATGACCTGACTATGAATAAGCTCTTGAATGAAATGCATGTGAATCTCTATGTGCTTGGTCTGTTGATGCTGAACTGGATTCCTAAAAATCTGAATGGTACTTTAGTTGTCACAATAAATGATGGTGGGCTACCTAATAGGAATGCTAAACTCAAAAAGTATCCCCTAAAGCCAAATAGCCTCAATAGCTACATTAACAGATCCCTTGTACTCTCCCTCTGTGGATGATATAGCAATAGCAATCTACTTCTTGCTAGACCAACTAATAGGACTAGAACCTAGAGAGAAACTATAACTAGAAGTGGACTTGCAAGTCTGTGAATTGCTAGCCTAGTCTGAATCTATATATCCAACCAAGTCAACCTCTTTGCCAAATCTGTAATGAATCCCATATCTATGTGAACCTTGTATGTAATGCAAGATCCTCTTAGCTACTTTCCAATGTAGCTCATGAGGTTCCTGCATAAATCTAGAGACAAGTCCCACTATATATGATATGTTGGGCCTGGTGTGAGTCAAGTAGATGAGACTGCCAACAAGTTATCGATACCAAGTGGCATCAACCAATGGTGAAGAACAGTCAGCCTCAAGCTTGATACCTGATAGAAAGGGAGTCAGAGATGGATTGAAATCAGCCATGTGAAATCAAGCCAACAAGTTAAGAGCATACTTAGGCTATGCAAGAGAAATCCCTAAATTTGACTGTGAGATCTCGATGCCAAGGAAGTAGTGCAACAAATCCAAGTCTGTCATGTCAAATCTATCCTGGAGAGATGCCTTCACCACTGCAATAGCTGATGAATAACTCTCAGTGATCAAAAGGTAATCAACATAAAGAACCAAAATCAAGAGCAAGTCATCTTGCCATAAAAAGTAGACATTAAGATTAGAATGGCACCTAGTGAAACTTGCTGTGAGAAGGAAGGAATCCATCTTGGCATACCATGCCTGAGGGGCCTGTTTGAGGCCATAGATAGATTTTCTAAGCTTGCATACTAAGGAAGAATCCTGAACAAATACTAGCGGCTACTCCATGTAGATCTCCTCCTCTAAGTCTTTGTGAAGAAAGGCACTCTTCACATCCATCTGGTGCACATCCCAACTATGTGTTGCGGCAATAGCTAAGGTGAGTTAGATAGAAGTCATCTTTGCAATGGGTGTAAAGGTCTCTGAGTAGTCAATGCCTGCTACCTATGAGAAACCCTTGACAACCAATTGTGCCTTATACTTATCAACTAACCCATCTAATGTAAACTTGGTATGATATATCCACCTACATCAAGCCATCTTTCTTCCCTTAGGAAGTGAAGTCAAATCCCAAGTGTGATTTTTGATTAAGGAAAAATATTATTCCTTTATAGTACTATCCCACTCAAGTACCCCTGATGCCTCTCAAAAAGTCTATGGATCTGAAATTGAAGTAAAGAAGGCATGTGGATGTCTCTAAAAATCCCCCCTAGTTCATCTATCATCTGCAAGATCTCCTGCCCAAGTGCCAGCACTCTCAAGTGTCTGTCTGGCCCAAAGTGGCCTGAAAGTGGGTGAGTCAGGTGCTAACTCCTCATCCTCTAAATAACTAGAGGTGGATGACTCTACATCACTATCCTCACTATTTGAACTTGAAGAAGAAGAAGTCTCTGGCTCAAGAACCTGCTATGGCTGATCTGAATCTGATTAGAGACCATCATGAAGAAGTAGATCTGATGAGGGAGAAGAAGTGCCAAGTGTTGAGTCTCTAGGACTCCCATGAAATTTGACACTTCTCTCAATGAACATCTCATGAGTGGTTAAATCTAGAAGGCAATACCCCTTAATACCATTTGGATATCCTAAAAAGATGCAAATCTTGGATTGATGTTCCATAGCTTTGCATTTCTTTTTCGATATGTGGGCCATGGCTGGGGATCTGAAAAGCCTAAGGTGCTCAACATCAGGTTTCCTTTTATGCCAAGCTTCAAAGGGTGTTATCCCTTTCAAAGCTTTGTGAGGAACCCTATTTTGAATGTGGAAAGCACAATTGATGGCTTCAACCCAGTACTATGGTGCTAAGGATTTGAAGTGAATCATACAGCTACCCATCTCTTTCAAGAACATATTTTTGCATTCTACAATCCCATTCTATGAAGGACTATAAGTGACTGTGTGCTACAAATAAATCTCTTCTATGGTGTAAAACTACTCAAACCTGTTGCTGACATACTCCCCTCCATTATCAGTTTGAAGAACCTTGATGGATTTCTCACTCTGTTTCTCAATAAGAGCCTTGAAGTCTAGAAAATTTTCAAACACTTTAGACTTTTGTTTGAGAAAATATATCCAAGTGTACCTAGAGAAATCATCAATGAAGGTGAGGATGTACTTGGCCCTTGTGAAAGATAGTTTGGGAAAGGGTCCTGATACATCACTGTGGACTAACTCCAAAGGTTGTGAAGCCCTCCAAGCTTTGCCTTAAAGTCCTTTTGAGAATTGGACACGAGGCAAGCCAATGACCATGTCATTTTTGCAAATTTGTTCAAGGTAGTGGTATTTAAGGTGGCCAAACCGCTCATGCCATAGTTTGTTAACTTCATTTGAATGAGTCAGCAATGCTGTTGGAAAAGAATTAGGTGCAAAATGTGAGAAGGTGTATAACCTTGCTTGGTGATCTGCCCTACCCACTGCCACTGTAGTATCACTATGCAACTCCCTGATAGCCATTGAATCTGGTGAAAAATCAAATCTCATGCCCTGACCAATATGAGTGATTTGGTACACTAATAAGAGATTGGTTGAAAGAGAAGGAACACTTAGAACATTATTGAATGTTCTTCCTTCCATTTCAAATGACCCTCTCCCTACAACAAAAACTGATGTGTCATCACCCAAACTAATTGAAGTCATGCTACAAGGCTCTAAAGATGAAAACTCAACTAGTGAAGAGCCCATGTGGTGAGAAGCACCCGAGTCAATGACCCATGAAGATGTAGAAGCTGCTATAGCTACAAGGGCCTTGCCCTTTTCTTTCTCCTTACCCTTGCCTTTTACCTTAGTAGAATCTTGGGTAGATGAATCTACTTGATGGACTCAAGAACACCTATGTTGTGCTTCTCTAGAAGATGAATTAGGTGATCTATTTGTTTCTTCATGCATTTGTGTTCATCATGCCTTATATTTTTACAATAGGCACACTTAACCTTCTCCTTCTTAGGTTTAGTATTGGAGGAGGAAGACTCAATGTTGTTTTTGGCAGGATTGTTATTTTCTTTCTTCTTCTCCTGGTCCTTATTCTTTTTCTTCTTCTCCTTTGTTGGAGTCTTATCCTTACAATTTCTAGCTATCAAAGCTTGGGGTTGAGTAGACTTCATTGTGCCCATTTGAATTAGCTTATCTTGCTCCCTAGTCAAGTCGGTAATGAATGAATCCAAAGAAGGCATTTTCCATGTAGTGCCAAGGGCACTTTTTGTGGCATGGAAAGTGGAAACAAAGACTAAATAGCTTGGACCTAACTTAGTGAGAATAAAAAGGATGACTTGATCATCTTTCTTCTCTATCCTGCATTCTTTCAATTGCAATCTAAGGGCCTTAAACTTAGTGAAGAAGTCTTATAGGGTGTCAAAGTTGCTAGGACTTAGACTTATGAGTTTGTTTTTGAGCTCATGACCTCTCATCTCATCAAGCTTCCCAAATAAGGTTTCCAGGGTGTCCTATATGTCTTTGGAAGTCTTGGAAGTTTCTAAATGGAAGAGAAGTTCTAGATACATGGACAAGCTTAGTAATCCATATGCTTCATCACTATGGTTGTACCACTTGACCTTTTTAGCATTAGTGCTGGGTTTTACTTCAGTACCCATGGTGATCCTATACAACCCTTTGCTTCTAAGAATGATTGAAATTTTAACCTTTAATTCATGATAGTTGAAGGGTGTTAGGGGTTTAAGTTGAAAATAATCTATTTTAAGTTGAATTTAGGTGAAGTTGTGTTGATTGCAAGTTGTGAAATTATGCAGAAAGGAGAATGAAAGCAAAGATTGCAAGTGTTGAAAAGCAATCACACCCCACAAAAATGTTGAGTGACCCCCCCCCAAATATGCAAGTGCATGCTCAAAATATGTCAGGCTCAGCTAAGAATGCATCTTAGAGCAATCAGTGCAAGACTTTAAGCAAACAAGACGTCGGACTCAATTGAAAATGCGTCTTGGGAGACCCAAATTTTAGGTACTTTATAAACTAGTGTATTTTTAACAAATAACAAGCCTAAACTATGGATAATTGAAATATAAACACTTTTGCAAAAAATGGCACCTAAATTTGAGCTACCATTTGCAAGATATTAAAGATTCAATTTCTTGTAAACTAGTGTTTTTGCAAAAAAATAGCACTAAAACATTAAAAAAATGCTTGTTTTGAGAGAGGAAGAGGCCTTCCAACTACTCATTGGACTCAACATAGAGATAAAAATACAAAGGAGGTCTTTGTGAGGGGGAATTGGCCTCCTGCCAACCCAGGCCTCACCCTTCGTCTTCGACAGGCGAAGATACAAGTTTAAATTTAAACCCCCAAATTATCAAATTGTCTAAATACTTAATATTCAGTCAAATTGACTGATTTTTTTTGAAAAGTAAATTTTAACTAAAAAATTAAAGTAGAAGATAGAATGAAATGGATTTCCAAGTATTCAATGGCCCACATGGGATGCCAAACAAGGAGAGGGGTGCCATTTAAAAAAATAGCAGTACTTGTAGTTTTCTCTCACCAAAATAAGCGCATAAAAATGGCAGGCAGAGGAAAATCCATAGAGGAAAAGAAGGCCATTGAAATATACAGTCAAAAAGGCTATTTCAATTTGCAGTCAAGAAGGCCGTTGCTGCCAAGCTGGCTACTAAACCTGCCGCTGCAAAGAAGGTCACCAAAAGGCCTGCAAAGACGCCTGCTACTGCAAAACCAACACCTACTGTGAAGAAACTAGCGACTAAAGTTGCTTCTGTGCCTATAAAGACTAAAGAGAAGATAGCCAAGACACCCAAGAAAAAGGTAAAAGCAACACAAGAAATGATATTGAATTTTTTTTTCTTTTTTTTTAAATTTTAGATCAAATCTAGAAATAAAAAAACATAAATAGAACTCCACTCCTCACGATTTCAAAATAAACTAATAGCATAACTAGACACATAATTACTGGGGTTGCTCTGATACCATATCGGAGTTGTTGCTAGAATTTGGATAATGCGAATGCAATGGAGACGTGATCACATGAGATGAAGCTAGTGCACATCACATAGATGCTAAAGTAATTTGAAATTATACAAGAAGATAAATTGCACAAGACAAATAGGAGAAAACCCAATATTTGATTAACATGAGATGGCCAAAGTGAAGAATACATATAGAAGAGCATGTAAGTAACTCCTCCACAAAAGGTGGTCAAGGCACCCCAAGAATAGACTATAACTCCTCCATGAAAGGTGGTGACAAGGTGCTAAGAATAGAGAAGTAACTCCCATACCCAGAATAGCCGGTTAAAGGAGTTAATTATGACATTATTATGACACCTATGACACATCTATGACACACATCTCCACATAAGCTATCCTATCCCACGAATGTTGTAAAACTCCATGTATGCACAAATATATAATTTCCCTAATTAAATAATAGGGAAAAATAAAAACCTACACTAATAAAACCTTGAAAAATAGTGCATTATTATAGTTCGTACAACTACAAGTACATACAAGGTAATCATAGAGAATGTAATTGGAGTCCTAAAAAATATACAATAGTTTTTAGGATCAGATAAAGTAATATCATGTTCTTTAGAAGTTCATTTCTCTTGACTTGTCACTATTAGGGTTTTATGAGGGTTTTAGGCATGTTTTATTATTAAGAATTGTTCATAAAGAAAAAATCCTATTTTTATCTCCTAATGCCACAAGATTTAATTTATGGGTCCCTTACACCACCTAAAAATACCATTGTGTCCCATAAAAAACCTCATGAAATTTTTAAGTGAAATATGGTGTCTCTCAGGTTTTAAGTAGGGCATTAGAGAGGGGTCTAAGATCTCAAGCTTTGTTCATGAAGGTTTAAAACCTAATCTAAAAAATATGTCACAATAATGAAGTGTGAATACATGTTTATCACACATAAATTCAATTTTATTCCATTCACATGTTCATGGCCTCACCAAGAAAGAGAAGATTGGTCTTTAGAATGTAGTCACCCATTAGAGGAGCTTGAGATGGTCTTGTGAGCCTAAATGGTACTTTTATTGCTTTTATATACATTTGAATGGTCTTGTAAGACTATGAGAACACTTAAAACTTAGAAATGTATTTATAATCTCATGTCACCTTTGTTTTATCACCTTTATTATGACTATACTATGGTCTACCTATGTATGAATTTGGACCTACAGGCCTAGACAAAGTTTGTAGTATTTGATTCACTTTTGATTGAGTCCAAGGGTTACTTGGATTTATGTAATAACTATGAAACCATTATAAAATTATTTCCTTCTCTTAGACCATTTTACCCTTTAGAACAAACAAGCATCCCTCATGACTAGGTAGGCAGGCTTATAGCTTGCATTGGATGTGTAGACATAGTTTTAGAGAGCTTTGTAAATAGTCAATTCTAATGAACTTTCTTTAGGTACCTTTAGCTTTGAATGATTCTTAGGAACTATCTATCACATCAACCCAACTCCCATATCACTAAATTTTTGGCTCAAATTTTTTTCAAGGGGACAAATTGGTGACTTTGAGTCAGTAGTGTGGGAATTGAGTCCTTATGTTACTCAGAAACACAAGACAAAATCCCTCTCCTATTAGTAGGTAGAGCTAGCTTTATTGAAATCTAAAAAGATAAAGACAAGGAAAAAATATTCAAAAATATTTAAAGCAAAAATGCTTTCTATTGGGGGTTTCATACTTTTAACTTGAAAGTACATAAAGGAGATAGAAAGGAAATGAGGGAAAAGAAGGGAAGAATAGAGAAAGGAAATAAATAAGGAAGAATAGGGTTATTATAGTCTATTAAACACATAAGCTACTATTATAACCTTGATAAAAGTTAAAGTAACTTTTGGTAGCTAAATATAAATACTTACCAAATTAGTTTAAGGGGAAAACACCATGTGCATGGAAATCTCTCTCATTCAATGGGTTTTAAATAGATAATTACACCCTTAGGAGTGTAAAACATACACTGAGATAATTTTCTAATACTGATAGCAGACCAAAGATAACCATCCCATATTTAATCATAAATGATAATTAAAATATTACTTAAACCCTACCAAGATTTCACATTCGTATAAAAAACATAAGACTATTCTAAAATAAATACTTAATGTGAAATTCCCATTATTTGACAATTTGGTAATGATTATGAAGATGAAATGAAAGTACTGATATAGAAATAGGTGAATCACATATAAAGATATAACTCATGATTTTTTTTTGAATATAAATATTGAAAAATCTACTAGTTTCAATATTTATTGAGTTGATAACAAAGCTTAGCTCTTTAGACAAAATCTCCGCATAGTCTCATTGCAAAAAAAGTCCCTTTACAATGAGACTTACACTCATATTTATAGCATGGGGAGGTGGTTACAATGCATAATCACCTTTTCTATGTTTTAGAAGCTATAAAAATGAGTTTATAAAAATGCACCAATTGAAAAGTACATAAATGCTTTGGTGTTTTTACACCTTTTGAAATGTGTAAATAAAAATTTCACGATTCAAGATTACAAAGTGACATTGTGCATTTGTACAAATCAAATTTGTGAGTTTGCGCTTACAAAAAATTTTAGCATTAACTTTCAAAACAAGATTTAACATTTACATGAAAAGACTAGAAACATTTTTCGGAGCCTATATTTACATGAATGTCCATATTCTGCTCCAAATCTCTTATTTTAACATAGGTTGGGAGTACGCTAGCAAAACTAAATTGATTGGGTTAGACACTTATTCATTGAATTTGATGAAACAAAACATGGTGAGGTCACCCATATCTTTTGTAATTTGTAATCATCACATTCCATGAGAAGTTGTCTAGCTATGTCATTTCATCAAATACTTCATGAGCATCTGAAAAACCACCACATTTGATATACATGTTGATAATCTTGTTTTAAACATGAAGCTTCAGGGAAGAATAAGTTTCAATTTCATGGATTGGGGAAATAATCATAGTAGTTACATGGGAGTGGAGATATAAAATTGTAAATTATTCAACCATAAAAGTGTAAAGTTTATTTTCATGACTTTTGAAAACATAATTTTCATTTTCATTACATGGGGAAGCATGATTTGCATTTGCATGACTTGTGAAAATATAATTTGGAATTGCAAGGAAAGGGAAAAATCAAAGAGATTTTGAAATTTAAATGAAGTTTTAAAACAATTTTGAAATTTACATGAAAACTCAAAATAAATTTGAAATTTGCATGAAAACTCAAAACAAATTTGTAAATTGCATGGAAGCGAAAAAATATTTTTGAAAATTGCACGGAAGTTGAAAAGTTTTTGAAAATTGCATGGAAGCTAAAATGTTTTTTGCAAATTGCATGAAAGATGAAAATGTTTTTGAAAATTGCATAGAAGCTAAAAACATTTTTGTAAATTACATGAAAGCTACAAAAGTTTTTTCAAATTACAAGGAAGATGAATTTTTTTTACAAACTACATGGAAACCAAAAACAAATTTACAATTTGCACAGAAAATAAAATTGATTTCACAATTTACACAACTTTTGAAAAAGCAATGTGTGTTTGCACAACTTATGAAAAGTTAAATGTTTTTCATAAATTATGGGAAATGTTAATGTATTTTTACAAGGATATTCAAATACATTTAAAAATAATTCAAGGTAAAAATAAACTTGGATGTAACTTTTTTGATTAATTAATTAAAAATTTTGAATTTTTCAAAATTTTGGTAGTTTCAGGTTTAGTTCAATTTTTTTAGCCATTTAGAAAAAATTGAATTTCCACCAATTTTTACCCATTTTCAAAAACTATGACAACATGACTATAGGTGGCCTTTTATTCTTAAGCTTATAACTAGCCTTCTCTTTTTATCAACCTGTATATGGATATAAGATAGTTTGACTACATTCTTTGTTTGGGACCCCACTTTCACACCAATGATCCTCTCAATGACTCTATCATATTATTAAGAGTCTATAACCCTTCTTTGGCATCTTTAGGACACTATTATTCCATAAGAATATAGTCTCCTTCTTAATCCTCTCTAATCCTAACTGTAGGTGTCAATTATTGAGGTCTTGACTTTGTCTTAGGAGTTTAGAACCTTGTTACAAGTCATTGGATATGAAAACCACCATAATGAGGGTTCATAACCTTTTGAAGTTATCCAAACTTTGTATATTTCCAAGCATACACTTGTTCTAGACCACCTTTAGGCTAGGAGAAGGGTTTGAGAATGGGTATGAAATCTAACCTTCTCAACTATATCATGACAATTTGAGAAGATTCTAACTTCATAGGAGTTTATTTACACTATCTTACAGATTTCATTATCCTTTTATGACATTTTCAAACCCTTTCTCTCTTGCTTTCATATGTAGGCCTATGTAGGACCCGTGTAGGTATATTAGGCTTGTGAAATTAGTTTTTTGACATATCTTGACTTGAAAATGGTTTAGGTGCTTCCAATAGTTTGTGTCCTCTTATATTATTATATTGAAGTCATGTTTCCTACTTTGAATTTGTTCTTGTTTGGAGGACAATTAGATTTTAGTCCAAAATGAGGACCTACAGGTCTACCACCTATAGGTATTCATTTTACTTACGTATGCTATTAAAGAGTCAAATTATTGAGTCTTGAAGTTTAAATATTGTATCAAATCTTATCAATTCCTCATCACCTTTCAAAAAGCCTAGACCATGTGACTAAGCATATGTAATCCTCAATTTATTTATTCATGTGTACAGATTGTGCATACATTCAATTCATGTACAAGTTTTTACATTGAAAGTGAGGGTCTCTTTAACTCATGCATGCCTTTGGTGATACAATGGTGTCTATTAGGGTCACGTGGTTGTTTAGAATTTTGTATCACACTTATCCACTGATTAAACATACTCCACATATAACTTAGGTCCCATGAATCTCCACTGATAGGTTTGTAGACCTGTGGGTGGATAGAACACACTTCACCTTTATTTGAGAGTAAAATTTTACCTCACCTCTCAAAACCTTGAAATTATGACCTTATCCATAGTATTATCTCATGCTACATTGGTTTATTATTTCCACTTGGTCCAAAATTGATGTTCAAACCTATAGAAGACTATGTATGAACAAAATAGGATTTTCAAAGAGAAAGACATGATGCCTCTTAATAGGATATTTTCAAAGAGCTAATTATCAATGTTTGGAGAGTTAGAATATTTTCTATGATTGATAAAGAACCTATAAACCTCTAAAAGTGATAGTCCTTCAAAACCACCAAACACTTGCAACAAGGATGATTGAAACACCTTATACTTGAGACACTTTTACTCTTATTGAAGAAACTTCATGGAGTTTAATTGGATAATGAAATTTATATTTAAAATATAAATTTTAACTTTTAAAACATCCCTCAAAGCCATTCTTCTCCATCAATTTCTTAAGTGGAGAAACATGAGTAATATCAAACCCTACTTGGATTGATAAGGCATAGTGACATGTTGTCACTCTTAGTGACTGTTCATAAATGAGGGGCCATGAATAAAATTAAAAAAACTAAATTTAATCTAATTATGAACTCTAAAAATTTCCAAAATTTTAACTCCCAGCTCTCTCTCTTCTAGTCGTACGATGCATCTAATTTTTGACTTTCTGAGCTTGTGAAGGTAGTGATGGAGGAGAGAGTGTGATTGATGAATTTTTAAAAATTTAAAATTGATACAAATATCTAAAATTATATATGTAATCTCAAGGGACACTCTTAAATATATTTGAACTTAAATATGGTCTTCTAAGGCCATACAAGTGCCCAAAAGTGCTTATAAAGGGGTATTTTGCTTAGTTTAGGCGTTGATCCTAAACATTTTTCAAATTTTAAACATTAATAAAAATTGTATAACATTAGGTACATTTTTTACTTCTTTAAGCATTTTAATTTGAATATGGTACATACAACTCCTCATAAATAGGCCAAAAGGTGACCAAAATGACATTTTAGCACATACAAACATAATAAAAGGTTAACACATGATATTATGATGTTAAAGACACATTAAAAATATTTTATAATTAATATAAACCATGTCATATCTTTTACCACACTTTAAAACACCAAGAACTTGTAAATGACCCCTAAGACTAGACAAGTACACACGAGACCAAACCTTGGACAAGGTTAGAAAATGACTAATGTGACCATATAGAAATCATTTAGGACCATTTAAGACCATTTCAAGACCATATACAAGTTTTTATAACCACATGAAAAGTTTCACCCTATAGGGGTTCACCATTTTTGACTTGGGGTCAAAATTTGTCAATAGTCCTCTAATCACCTCTATAAATATTATTCTTAAACATATAATTATTGCCTTACAAGCTAAGTTATCACAAATTGAGAAAATTATTCTCATAATATCCCCTTCATGGATTCATTTTCCTTGTTTCATAACCTTTTGAAACCTAAAATTTCATCCTTTATTAGTTGGATTTGTGGCTCTTAAGAGTCATATATATGAAGGCAAAAATGATCCAAAATAATATTTGTGTGCATTCCATACAACTTATCTATATTATGTAGATAATGATAAATTGTTAACATATATTTTTCTAATAAGTCTCAAATAATATTCTCTTAGATGGTTTTATGATCTTACTCTTTAATTAATAAAGGCTTTCAATCCTTTAGAAAAATCAAAATTTAACACACTTTTATATCAATATTGGTGAAAAGCTATCATATTCTCAAATTGTAAACACAAATAAGGGTTTAATGAAAAAATTAGTGAATATGTTCTATGATACATGACTATTTTATTGGAATAAAAATGATTTGGGGGTGAATTATTCTTCAAAACTTTGACAATCTTTACTTTGTCATTCATGAACTACCAAAATAATATAGTAACTAGCAACACATTAAGATCCATGAACATGAGAGAAGAACATAACACACAGAACACTTATTTGAGAGAAAAAACCTCAAGGGGAAGAAAACCCACTGATTATGAAAATATACTACTATCCTATAAGTCAAACATAAATATATAGTGAAGCACCCACTTCACTTGGATCACTAACCCCAACTAGCCCAACACCAACTTGACTAGGCTTTAGCCAACACCCACTTGCAAGGAGGAACCAACTCCCTAGATAATTCAATACCAAATCAGCCACCTCAAACCTTTGATAAATTTAATAACTCGTTATTTAGCATACAATAGATGATGATGTCCATCTTCATCTCTTCACACACACCTATCCTCCTCAAACTAGTCTCTGGCCTTCTTTGCTCAATTAGCTCTCTTCAAGACTTGGTTAGGTCATATGACCTTGATAATCATATATAGTACATATTTAAAATATTTTTTATGGTTTATATTTACCCTAATTATGGTATATAATACCTATTTCAACTCTTTAAAGTTTTATCTCATTCACTTCAACCCTCACTCTCACTCTAGACAATTAGGCCTATTAGGCCTTGTTCTTATACTAGACTCTTGATCATACAAATTTTTGTCAGTCATACACAATTTAACACTTAGTTTTTAAATAAAATGTGACTTAGGACATATAATAAACATGAACCAATAATTACAATAGGTTGGTCATAGCATATAGGACCAAAAATCCCTTTTAGGCCTTAAAGAGACCTAATTCAATTAGGCCTTCATTAGCACACATTATTCTTTAAAAATATTGGAACACACTAAGAATTATCACATGGTAGTAAAATATCATATTTAAATTGAATATACCCATACCAGGATGATCTTATGTCCATGACACCTTTTAGCTCCAACCACCGCTTGAAGCACGCCATTAGCACTATTCATAATTAGGATTGTGCATACCTAGAAAGTTTGTCTTGAACAACTGAACCAAAAACACAATATTTAAAAAAAAAATGGAAATAAATTATATATAAATAATATTAAATACCTAAAATAATTCACAAGGTTCATTATAATTCATTACATAGGGTAAAAGGACTCAAATCCTTCTCTACAGGTAGCCCACTCAGAACTGTCAACTAGTTTCAAAACATAGTCATGGAAAATTGAATTTATGATACATGAAATGGAATAATAAAGAAATTAAAATTAATTATTATTATATTAAAAAAAATTATAACAAATATATCATAATATCTAATAGAAATATTGGTCTTATAGACCAATCTCATGACTTCACTATACATAGATCTCACTAAGTTAGATACATTAATTTGAGAACAACTTTATGATATATAAAATTATATCCAAATATTATATCTAATATGGCCATGTATTATAGGTTTTTAAAAACATCCCCATGCATTTGTATCCTTCCCTAATCCATGATAATACTTCCCTAAATAACTTCTCACTCCTGCCTAGTTTTCTCATTGTCTGCACCATTAGGCCTTTTAGTGATATGCCAAATCATATGATCAGTTTAGAACCAATAAGGGATATAACCTCTTAAGAAACACCATATACATAAGATACAAGTCTCAATATTCAAATTTAATCCAATTAGTAACTTTGACTCGGTCAACTTTGCCTGTTACAACAAATTTTTAAGAAATAAGGTCTTTATTGTAAGGTCCACTCACTCTCCTATTAAAAAAATCACACCTTGAGATGAATAATAGAGTTTATAAAAACCTCAAATAACTTAAATATTCCTTAAAAACTATTATGGGTTATTTTTATCAATATCTTTCTCATTGGGTCAAAGTTAGGGTTTTAGAGAGGTTTAAACCACCTTAAAATATTAATGATCATTCATAAAGCTTAGCCTCTTATTCTAGAAACCAATGATTATAAATTTGATATATGTCCATTTTCCATGTACCATGAATGTCTTAGAATCTAATGTAGAGGTTACACATGCCAATGAACACATGAAAGTCCTTCTTGGGTTGAGAACCCTTTATTTTGTGCACTTGAGAGACCTTAAAACAAATTTTCTTGCCTTTTATTGAATATTTTGATATAAAACTTGGTAAAAACACTATAAAAACCTATCACACCATTGAAAATATTCAAATTTTAATTATTACCTTGGAAATTGATCCTGATACCCCATTAGGCCATCATCTCTCTTTTTGCTCTCTAGAATTTTGACTTACAAGTCATATTAGGCCTTGAAACTAACCTTATAGACACTATCCATGAACTATCCACTCACTCACATGCTATAACACTAATTTGAATCCTTAATAGGTCTTGGAAACACCTCATAATCCCTTATTAGGCTAGACAAAGTTTAAAACTAGTCTAGTTTCATGCTAGGTTTGTATGTCTTACCCTTATAGTCTTAATCTAAGACACTCATGAGTGATCCAATGCCTCATATTAATTCGTAAACATAATCATACATAATATTATTCCTCTATGCATCCATATTACTAGGCCATAATGCTCCTTCATGCACAAGACTATGCATCCTATGCACAAACCGTCTCAAGTCTCTTGCTAGGTTCAAACACTTGACAACTTTGGAAACTATTATTAAAACTATATTTTATGATTATACACCTTTATAAAATGCCTTATATGTTTCTCAACTAATTTCATGCCTCTCAAAGATGCAATCAAGCAACCACATTATTCAATGACCTCATGAACAACCTTTGGCATCATTGACAATTTCAATGCCAAACCTCAATAATGGAAATAATGCTAAAATAATCCTCCTTTGTCATTGATGGAAAACCAAACTAAAAAATGATCATCCTTTTCTCCCCATTTTATTCTTTCTACCCCTTTGACATAAATGATAAAGTAATTTTTGCAATTCCTTGGATCACACTCCTTATAACCAAAATACTCAACACATAGAACTTATGAGTTTATGAGACATAAAACAAACATGATCCCCCTATCTCCATGCATACCTTATAAAAACTCACCTATTCTTGAAGCTTAATGAGAATGATTATCTCCCCTTAAGTATTTGGATTCTTCAATGATTTCTAGGGGAAAGAATTATACCCAATTCTTATTTTAGGTGTTCAAAAGTTACCTTTGGAAGTGGTTTGGTCAAGATATCTAAAATTTGATCCTATGTAGAAACATATTCAAGTTTGAAACTTTTATCACTTACCTAATCTATTATAAAATGATACCTAATGGGAATGTGTTTGGTCATTGAGTGCATGCCAGAATTCTTTGAGATGCTTATAACACTTGTATTGTCACAATAGATAGGGTTAAGACCATCATAATCCACCTTTTATTATTTTAAGGTCTATCTCATCCATAAGACGTAAATGAAACATGAATATACAATAATATACTAAACCTTACAAGTGGAAAATTTTACTTATGGTTGCTTATTGATTATCCATGAGTCTAGGTACCCACTTAGGAAGAAGTCTCCTCCACTAGTACTTTTCCTATCATTTATACTTCTCAATTTGAATTTGTATAGGCTATCAAATTAACCTCCTTACTTCTTGGATACCACAATACATACTACATAGTCCCCTTGAGATACTTTAGTATCTTTTTGATTGCTTTCAGATGATTCTCCTTTGGGTTTGATTGAAACCTTCCCATAAGACCTACTACTTGCATGATGTCAAGTCTAGAGGTAGCGGTATACAACAAACTTCCAACCATTGAACTATATGATTTTTTATTGACCTTTGAAGACTCATCTTCCTTGCTCAACTTAAAACCTATGATCATGGTTTTACTAAATTCCTTGTATCCTCCATCTCAAACTTCTTCAACATCTCTCTTATGTACTTGGCTTGTGAGATGAATATACCTTTTTCATATTGAGTGATTTTTAAACTAAGAAATAATGATAGTTATCCTAGAATGGACATCTCAAACTCTTTAATCATCACGTATATAAAGGCCTTTTTCATGTTTTCATTATTTCCACCAAATATGATGTCATCCACATAATCAACTACTATCAATGGATGGTCATATTCTATCTTGATATATAGATTATTATTTACAATTCATTTTTTGAATACTTGATCCAATAAATACCTGCCCAACCTAGCATACCAAGCTCTAAGAGATTTATTTAGACCATAAAGAGCCTTATTTAATATGCAAACATATTATTTTTCATTTTATAGTGAGAACCATTTAGGTTTCTCAATGTACATTTCTTCCAAATTCCTATTCAAAAAGGTATATTTGACATCCATTTGGTATATCTTAAATCCATTGAATCCTACATAAGCTAAAAATAATCTAATGGCCTCAAATCTTGTTACTGGTGTAAATGTCTCCTCAAATTCTATGACTTCAATTTGTTCATATCCATTGCATACAAATCTAGCCTTATTCCTAGTGACTTTTCCATCTTCATTCAACTTGTTTCTAAACACCCATTTTGTGCCAATGACATTCTTATCTTTAGGCCTAGGAACTAGTTGCTAAGTCTCATTCTTATATATTTAGTCTAACTCCTCATTCATATCACCTATCTAAAATTTTTATTTGCTTGATTCTATAAGATTCTTAGGTTTAATATTGGAAAATAGAGCATTCTCTTTATTTATATTACTTACCAATCTTTTCGTAGTTTGCATACCTACATTCTTGTTGCCAATGATTTGAGATTTAGGATTGTCTCTTTGAATCTATCTTGAGGGTCCCTTTGAGTCTTGTCTCTCTTCAACTTCTTGTTCTTCCTCATCAACATCTATAGTCTCCTATTCATTCTTAAAGTCCACATTCTCTAAAGTGTTCTTTAATTGTTAATGATATATCCTTGTCTCATCAATCCTCACATTGGTGCTTTCCACTATCTTTTGTAGTGTCTTGTTATAACATCTATATGCTAAGCTCATTGATGAGTATCCTAATAATATTACCTCATTAGATCTATAATCAAACTTAACCAAGTATTCATCATCTCTTTTGATGAAATATTTCCTCCCAAACACTCTCAAGTGTTTTACATTTATAGGTCTACCCTTTTATAATTCATAATGAGTCTTGTTTATATTAGCACTTATCTATCTTATATCCAAAATGTATATAAAAATTATTCCTACCTCTCTCAAATATCCATTAGATAATATAGATTCATTCAACATAGTTTTAGCCATCTCTTGAATTGTCCTATTCTTCCTTTCCACTACCCCATTCTGTTGAGGTATCCTAGATGTTGAGAATTATCTCCTTATTCCATGAACCTCATAGAAGTCATAAAATCTCATTAGAAAAAAAATATCCTCCTCTATCAGAAGTTAAGAACTTTATCTTCTCATTATTCTCATTCTCAATAAGAGCCTTGAATACTTTGAAC
The DNA here is from genome assembly GCA_037957365.1 of Torreya grandis. Classification (NCBI taxonomy): domain Eukaryota; kingdom Viridiplantae; phylum Streptophyta; class Pinopsida; order Cupressales; family Taxaceae; genus Torreya; species Torreya grandis. Next base: position 1,005,080 of record JARHVA010003893.1, on the reverse strand, counting down.
TTGTCAAGAGCTTTTGATTTCTCTTTCAAAATTGCAACCCAAGTCATTATTCTATAATCATCAATGAGTAACATGAAGTAGATATATCTTTGTATGATTTAATTTATTTTATGCCCACAAAAATTAGTGTGTATTAACTCTAAGGGTATTTTAGTAGAGTAATCCTTGGACTTGAACCTTCTTCTAGTTTGTTTACCATGTTGACATGACTTGCAAAGTATGTTTGTAGGTTTGATGATCTTAAAATTATTCTCACAAACTTCTTAGTGATAATCCTAACCAAGTTGTCAAATTTTAGGTGATCTATCATTATATTCCATATCAAAATTCCATCCATCTTACTAATTAAACATTTCTCCTTCTTGATCTCATTCAATACATATAGGTTTTTCTCAGTCCTCTTGGCATTAACAATTAGCCTTCCTAATTTGGCTCTCCTTATATCACACCATTTGTCATGAAAGGTTAGTGTGTGTCTTTTATTTAAAATTTTAATCACACTAATTATGTTATGTTTTATACCTTCCACATATAACACATTTTGTGTCTTTGAATTTCCATTATCCAAACTCAAGGCACCCTTGCCAACTATATTGTCTCCAAACCTCACTATTCCTACCACATTTTTATTTAATGAGATGAAATTATCTCTATCTCTTATAATATGGATTGAGAAACCACTATATATATATATATATATATATATATATATAATATTTTATTCCTTCATCTTGAATGTGAAAGGTAGTCTGAGCTAGCATAGATTCCTCTTTGGTCTTCTATTCCTCCTTAGAAAATAGTCCATCTTACTTCTTGAGCTCAATCTAATCTATCCTAGCTTGATTTGGATTCCATACCAATGTTTGATCCTTCTTATACATTATAAGAACTTCATATGTCTTTTTGAATCTTGTGGACCTTGTAACTCAGCTAGATTAGAATCTTGCAATGTGTCCTATATTATGATAGATGTAGAAAAAAACATTTCTATACTTACCATGATTCCATGGTGACTTATTCTTTATAACATTGGGATTATTGATTGACCTTTTTAGGTTAGTACTCTTGACATGTTATAACTTTTCATGCTCTCTCTCAAACTTGATTAATTTGTATATGAGTTGTTTATGATCAACCTTCAATTAATTTAGCTCTATCTTCAATTGGTCATACTCAACTTCCTCTGACTTACACCTTATGTTGACATCTTCTAATTAACTCCTGAGATCCTTAATATTATTATTTTGGTGTTTCAAATCATCAAAGGTATTCATGAGCTTAGCTTCAAGGTCTACTTTAGCTTTTCTTTCTTCACTGTCATAGTAGACTTCTTCATCATACATGTTGTCTTCTTCTTGTTGATCACAAGATATTTTAATGCTTCTTAGGATCAACTTCAAGTAGTTAAACTTCATTAAAAATACCAAGATGTGATACAAATTATTTTAGTCAAAATTAATGAGAGGGGGTGGGGTGAACTAGTCTTTAAAACTTGTATAATATTTACTTTGTCATTCATGAACTACCAAAATAATAGAGTAAACTAGCAACATATTAAGAGCCATAAACATGAGAGGACATAACACACAAAACATTTATTTGAGTAGGAAACCCTCAAGGGGAATAAAAATAATTGATGTTTCAAATGGAATAATATCCTATAAGTCAAACATCAAGATTTAGTGAAGCACCCAATTCACTTGGAGTACCAACACCAACTAGCCAAACACCAACTTGACTAGGCTTTAACAAGCACTCACTTGCAAGGAGGCACTAAAAACTTAGATGACTCAACAAAAAAATAGATAAATAAAACCTTTTATCACCTTTATAACTATTTATTTCTCATACTATAGATGATGATCTCCATCTTCATCTCTTCACACACACCTATCCTCCTAAAATTGGTCTCTGGCCTTCTTCACTCAATTAGGTCTCTATAGTACTTCATTAGGTCATATGACCTTTATAATCATATACAATATGTTAAGGTGTGGAGCTAAAAGCTTCACCAAGTGAGTAGATTACAAAATTATAGGTTTACACAGTTACCAGCATTGGTTAGGAGCGATCGACGTCGGTCAGGAGCATACCAGGAGATGCCGGCATCAGTCATGGATTGGCCAACGTCGGTCACAGGCAAACAGGCAGGAACCAATGTTGGTTACCTGTGCATCCAGAAAGCTATTTCCGTGGACAAAATAGAGTGTTTGCATGTTAGGATTAAGTGATAGTCTTAAGTCCACATCTCTATTATTAGTAAGACTATTTAGAGCCCTTGATTAGGAGGTGCATCTGATGGCTGTAATTGTATGCTCATGTTTCCTAATTATTATATAATAGGATAGATCTTCATAGCTTATTGGATGAGTATGAGTAAATGTTGAAAGAATAGTATAGAATTGTATATGTGAATCATTCCAGGTTGTTGGAGTTGATTGTAAATGAGAGAGAGAGCTCTTGAGGGAAAGAGATATAGAGAGAGATCTGTACATCTGAGAGAGGTGTGGAAGAAAAGAAGTTTATTCAATTGTATTCCTTCTGTAAAGAGTTTAATACAAGTTTTCAGGGTGGTTTCTTGTATCTCTTGTTCTTTGCTATTTTTGATTCTAGTTACTTATCTTTCTAGTTTAATTTTGCATTTATTGCTTTCATATTGTAATCAACATTGTTGGTTGATCCCCAACAAGTGGTATTAGAGCTCAGGTTGACTAACAGGTGTTTTAGATTTGGTTAGTGTGTATTGATTATAGGGTACTCACAGGGGTTTCTATAGGGATTTCTGTTTGAGTGGGAGAAGCAATGGCAGAAGAAAGTAAATTGAGAATGGAGAAGTTTAATGGAAAAAATTATCAACATTGGAGAATGCAGATAGAGGATTAACTGTATCAAAAATATCTATACTTACTGTTAGGTGGGATTGCAAAGAAGGCCACAGACATGGATGATGAAGAATGGGAAGTTCTTGAAAGAAAGGCTCTGGGGTCTATAAGACTGAGTTTGGCATCTACTGTGATATCTAATTTATCACAGGCAAAGTCTATGATAGAGTTAATGACTACTTTAGCAAATTTGTATGAAAACCCCTCAGCTTTAAATAAGGTATATCTTATGAAGCAGTTATTTAATTTGTGTATGCAGGAAGGTGGATCTGTATCTAATCATCTAAATGATTTCCATGGAATTGTAAATCAATTAAGTTTAGTAAAAATAGTGTTTGATGATGAAATTAAAGCTCTTTTAATATTATGTTCTTTGCCTGAAAGCTGGCATAGCTTAGTAATGGCAGTTAGTAATACTGCATCTGTTTCAAATATTTTAAAAGTAGAGGATGTTGTTAGTGTAATCTTGAATGAAGAAATTCGTAGGAAAAGCACAGAGGAAACATCAGGGAATGCTTTAAGTTTTGAGAGTAGGGGAAGGCAGAAAGAGAAGAGCAAGAAAGGGAGATCAAGGTCTAAGTCAAAGGTGAGAGGTAGATCCAAATCTAGAAATGGCAGGAAGCCACAATGCTAGAATTGTGGAAAGATAGGGCACATAAGCAGAGATTGCTGGTCAAGGCCTAAGGAGGACAATCAGCATGAAGAAAAAGAAGAAGCAAAGGTTGCAGGTATTGCATAAGATGATTTAATATTCTCTTTGCATAATAATATAGAATCTTGGGTTTTAGATTCTAGTGCATCTTTTCATGCTACCCCCAATAGAGAATATTTTAGTGACTATGTCCATGGAGATTTTGGAATAGTGTATTTAGGGGATGATGAGCCTTGTAAAATTATTGGCAAAGGAAAAGTGCAGTTGAAAACGTAGAATGGCAACACATGGGTGTTGAAGGATGTCATGCATGTTCCTAGCTTGAAGAGGAATTTGATTTCTGTAGGAAAGTTAGGGGATGAGGGTTGTACAGTAACTCTCACAGCTGAATCTTGGAAGGTGACCAAGGGTGCACTTGTAATGGCCAAAGGTAAGAGATTAGGTACTCTCTATTTATGTAATTGTGTTACTAATAATTCTTCTTCTGTATTATCTACTTCAGATGTGGATGCAAAGTTGTGGCACTCTAGGCTCGGCCACATGAGTGAGAAGGGAATGCCCATTCTTAAGTCAAAAGGTAAGCTTTCAGATTTGAAAAGCATAGATCTAGATTTTTGTGAGCACTGTGTTTTTGGAAAATAGAAGAGAGTGAGTTTTTTCAAGACTGGGTCAACAAAGAAGAAGCATAAGTTGTAGCTTGTTCACACAGACGTGTGGGGACCAGCTCAGGTTGCTTCTATTAGAGGATCACAGTACTATGTTTCATTCATAGATGATGCTACAAGAAAGGTACGGGTCTATTATATTAAGAAGAAATCTGATGTATTTGAGACTTTTAAGATTTGGAAAGCTATGGTTGAGAATGAAACAGGCAGAAGATTGAAGTGCCTGAGATCTGACAATGGTGGTGAGTTTTGTAGCTACAAGTTCAACTGGTATTGTTATATGCATGGAATCCATAGGCAAAGGATGGTTCCAAGGACACCTCAACAAAATGGAGTTGTTGAAAGGATGAACAAAACAATAATGGAGCGTGCAAGGTGTATGAGATTGCATGCTGGTTTGCCCTTAGAGTTTTGGGTAGAAGCTGTTGATACTGCAGTGTACCTGATTAACAGAGGACCCTCTACAGCTCTGGATGGTGGAATTCCAAAAGAGGCATGTATAGGTAAAAAGGTAGATCTCTCATTTCTCAAAGTTTTTGGTTGTGAAGCCTTTATGCACGTTGATAAGGAAAATAGAAAGAAGCTAGATGCTAAGTCTATGAGGTGCACATTTATTGGCTATGGCTCTGATGATTTTGGATTCAGGTTTTGGAATCTAGGAACTAACAAGATAATTAGGAGCCATGATGTTGTTTTCAATGAAAAAGTGATGTATAGTGATTAGCTCAAGAAGTTGAATCAATCTGGGCAGAGCAATGGAGAATTGGATGAGGTGACGGTCCAAAATGAGCTCGCGGGAAGAAATAATCACAGACAAGAAAACACAGAGATCGACATTGGCCAGGAAGGAACCGACGTCGATAGGATAGAAATTGATGTCGATCATATAGTGACCGATGTTGGCCAGGAAGGAACTGACGTCGGTCAGGCAGAACCGACGTCGGCCAATTATAGGCCTGGAAGTGACTGAGGTCGGTCACTGTTAGAGAATTCGGGCAGACAGCGTGTTGTGAATGAGTCTCAGACACCCATTAAGAGGTCAAAAAGGGTAAGTAAACCTCCAATTCGATATTCCCCTTCATTATTCTATTTATTGCTAACTGATGGTGGAGAACTAGAGAGTTTTGAAGAAGCAATACAGGTGGAATCTAAGAATCAATGGGAGTGTGGCATGGTTGAGGAAATGGAGTCCTTGAAAGAGAACCAAACATGGGATTTGGTTGAGTTGCCAGTTGGTAAGAAGACACTGAAGAACAGATGGACCTACAGATTGAAAGAAGGTGAGAATGGACAAATGAGATATAAGGCCAGGTTGGTAGTGAAAGGATTTGCACAAAAACTAGGCATTGATTTTGGTGAGATTTTTTCTCCTGTTGTTAAAATGACTTCTATACGGACTGTATTGTCTTTAGTTGCTATTGAAGATTTGCATCTTGAGCAGCTTGATGTTAAGACAATGTTTCTTCATGGATATTTGGATGAAGAAATATCTATGGATCAGCTGGAAGGATTTGAGGTCAAAGGTAAGAAGAAGTTAGTGTGCAGATTGAAGAAAAGCTTGTATGGCCTCAAGCAAGCTCCTAGATAGTGGTATCTAAGATTTGATAGGTTTATGACTGAGCATGGCTATAGTAGGTGTCAATCTGACCATTGTGTGTATTTTAAGAGATTGGATAATGGTAGATATATTATTTTGTTGTTGTATGTAGATGATATGCTGGTTGCAGGATCACACATGTAGGATATCTCTAAGCTTAAGGTGAAATTAGCTCACACATTTGCCATGAAGGATTTGGGAGCAGCAAAGAAAATCCTTGGCATGAATATTAAGAAAGACAAAAAAAATCACAGGTTGATTTTGTCTCAAGAGGATTATGTGAACAAGGTGTTGAAACGGTTCAATATGCAAGATGCAAAACCGGTAAGCACACCTTTGGCTGGACATTTTAAGTTGAGTAAAGAACAATGTCCTAATTCACATGATGAGGTAGAGTACATGAGTAGAGTTCCATATTATTCTGCAATAGGGAGTTTAATGTATGCAATGGTTTGTACTAGATCGGATATTGCACAAGCAGTGGGAGTTGTAAGTAAGTATATGGCCAATCCAGGGAAGGAGCACTGGAAAGTAGTTCAGTGGATCCTTAGATATCTGAGAGGAACCAGCACTAGGCATTTGTGCTATGGAGGTTCAGATACTTCTCTACATGGTTATGTAGATTCAGATATGGCAAGTGATTTGGATGGCAGAAGGAGCACCACAGGATATGTTTTCACTGTTGGTGGAACAACGGTTAGCTGGATATCAAAGTTGCAGAAGGTTGTTGCCTTGTCAACTATAGAAGTAGAGTATATTTCAGTCACAGAGGTTAGAAAAGAGATGATATGGATGACATGGTTCATGGAAGAGCTAGGAAAGGAGCAAGAGAGTTGCAAATTGTATAGTGACAGTCAGAGTGCAATTCATTTGGCTAAGAATTCAGCCTTTCATTCAAGAACAAAGCATATACAACTTAGGTACCACTTCATAAGACAGGTATTGGAGGATGGTGAGTTGAAGCTGGAGAAGATCCATACAGATAAGAACCCTACTGATATGTTAACCAAGCTGATTACAAAGGAGAAGTTGAATCTTCATTCAACTTCTGTTGGTCTTCATGATTGAGTTGAAGATGGAAGAGCTAGAAGATGTTGCTGTATAGGTACTGGTGCAGCTATTTATCTCCAAGTGGGAGATTGTTAAGGTGTGGAGCTAAAAGCTTCACCAAGTGAGCAGATTGCAAAGTTGTAGGTTTACACAGTCACTGGCGTCGGTCAGGAGTGACCGACATCGGTCAGGAGCAGACCAAGAGATGCCAACATCAGTCATGGATCGGCCGACGTTGGTCACAGGCAAACAGGTAAGAACTGATGTTGGTTACCTGTGCATCTAGAAAGCTATTTTCGTGGATAGAATAGAGTGTTTGCATGTTAGGATTAAGTGATAGTCTTAAGTCCACATCTCTATTATTAGTAAGACTATTTAGAGCCCTTGATTAGGAGGTGCATCTGATGGCTGTAGTTGTATGTTCATGTTTCCTAATTATTATATAATAAGATAGATCTTCATAGCTTATTGGATGAGTATGAGTAAATGTTGAAAGAACAGTATAGAATTGTATATGTGAATCATTCCAAGTTGTTGGAGTTGATTGTAATTGAGAGAGAGAGCTCTTGAGGGAAAGAGATCTAGAGAGAGATCTGTACATCTGAGAGAGGTGTGGAAGAAAATAAGTTTCTTCAATTGTATTCCTTCTGTAAAGAGTTTAATACAAGTTTTCAGGGTGGTTTCTTGTATCTCTTGTTCTTTGCTATTTTTGATTCTAGTTACTTATCTTTCTGGTTTAATTCCACATTTATTGCTTTCATATTGTAATCAACATTATTGATTGATCCCCAACACAATACCTATTTTATATATTAATTATGGTTTCTATGTACCCTCCTTATTGTATAAAATACCTCATTTATCTCTTCAAAGTTCTATCTCATTTTATTCAACTCTCATGCTAGATAATTAGGCATATTAGGCCTTGTTCTTATACTAGACTCTTGATCATACACCTTTTAGTTGGAAATACAAAATTGATTACTTATTTTTTAAATATAATGGGATTGAGGACATTAAAAAAAAAACCACTCATTAAAATAGGTTGATCATAGCATATAGGACCAAAAACCCCTTTTAGGCCTTAAGGAGACCTAATTCAATTAGGCCTTCATTACCACACAGTATCCTTTGAGCACCTTGGAACACTCTTAGAATTATCACACAAAAATAAAATACCATATTTCAATTTAATATACCACTACCTAGCTCATATTGTGTCCATGACACCTTTTAACTCTAATCACCCCTTGAAGCATGCCATTAACACTGTTCATAATTAGCCCTGTGCATACCTAGAAAGTTTGTCTTGAACTACTAAATTAAAAACACAATCTTGTCAAAAAAACATGGAAAAAACTTATATGAATATAATATTTAAGACTTATAATACTTTACCAAGTTCATTATACTTCATTACATAGGGTAAAAGGACTCAAATCCTTCTCTGCAAGTAGCCCACTCAGAACTGTCAACTAACTTCAAAACACAGTCATGGAAACATGAATTTATGTTACATGAAAGGGAATAATTAATAAATTTAAATGCATGATTATTATCTTAAAACAACTTTATAACAAATTAAAATAAATAGATCATAATCTCTAATAGCAATATTAGTCTTATAGACCAATCTCATGACTTCATTATACATAAATCTTACTAAGTTAGATAATTCAATTCAAGAGCAACTTTTTGTTATATAAAATTACCTCAAAATATTATATACAATATGGAAATTTATTATATGTCTTTAATGACATCCCCATGCATGTTTATCCATCCCTAATCCATGATAATACATCCCTAAATAACTTCTCACTCTTGCTTGGTTTTCTCATTGTCTACACCATTAAGCCTTTTAGTGATAGGTCAACTTGTAAGACTAGTTTATAATGTCTAATGGATACTAAATTCTAAATAACCACCATGGAAATAATATACAAGTCTCAATCTTCAACTTTCATCCAAATATCAAGTTTGACTTGGTTAACTCTACCTGCTACAATAAATTTATGAGAAACAAGGCCTTTCTTGTAGGGTCCACTCACTCTCCTATCAAAAAACTCACACCTGGATATGCTTGAGAGAGTTTATTATAATATTCAATCACTTACATATCCATTAAAAAATATTTTGGGTTGTTTTGATCAAGTCTTTCTCATTAGGTCAAAGTTAGGGTTTTAAACAGGTTTAAACCACCTTACAGTCTTAATGATCATTCATAAATCTTAGCCCCTTATTAAAAAAACCAATGCCTAAAAGTGTTATCTAGGAACCTTCTCCATATACAATAAATGTATTAGGTTCTCATGTATAGGTTACACATTCCAATGAACACATGAAATTCCTTCTCAGGTTGAGGAACTTCATTTTGTGCACTCAAGAGACCTTGGAACACTTTTTATTGCCTTTTATTACAAATTTTAACCTCAAACTTGGTAAAAACACCTGGGAAAACCTATCAAACCACTAAAAATTCCCAAATGTTCATTCTTATTATGGAAACTGATCTTAATACCCCATTATTCCACCATCTCTCTCTTTGCTCTTTAGGCTTTTGACTTGCAAGTCACATTAGGCCTTGAAATTGACCTTCTAGACACTATCCATGCACTCTCCACATCACTCACATTCTCAATAAAATTATCACATGCTCTAACACTACTTTTCATCTTTCATATATCTTAACATTACCTCATGATCCATTATTAGGTTAGGTAGAGTTTAGTACTAGTCTAGTTGCATGTTATGTCTATAGGTCTTACCCATGTACATTTACTCCTAGACACTCATGAGTGATCCAATGCCTCACATTAATTCTTAAAAACTCTCAAATATAATCTTATGCCTCTATTCATCCATCTCACTAGGCCATGCACAAGACTAGGCATCATATGCACAAGCCTTCTCAAGTCTCTTGTTAGGTTCAAACACTTGAACACTTTGGAAACTATTATTAAAACTCTAATTTATTCTTATAAACCTTTATCACATTAATTATATGTTTCTCAACCTATGTCATGCCTCTCAAGGATTCACTCAATCAAATACATTGTTCAATGACCTCATGAACAACCTTTGACATCAATGACAATTTCAATGCCAAACCTCAACAATAGAAATAATGGTTAACATATGCTAGAAAAAATGAAAAATCAAATGGATGATAATTATATTTAAGATATGTTCACTCAAATTTTCTTGTCTCCACTCCAATAATCAATTATTTTTGATGAGCTATGCCAAATAGTCAAAGAGTGTGAGGTAAAATTGAATACTTGAACAAACTTAAATATACTTCAACTTTTCAATATAGTTAAAATATTAAGTTTTAAATTAATACAAATAATAAGAGTAGATCCAATTAACTCAATAATGAATCTAATATTACTATTAATATTATCTCATAACCAACACAAAAGCTTATATTACAATCCCTACCAAGGAGGCAATTCTCAAGATTACCATCACCTCTTCATGATTTGTTACAAAAGATACATGAATGAAATCTCATATATTTTCCTCCACTAATGGAAGTGGATACATATAAATAAAAATATAAATATTTTGATAGAAACATATATTGTTACTACCATTTATGCATTGGACATTTCAAAAATAGATGTTTTGAGATCAAGAATAGGATTGAAGATTTTATTGATAAAAACATTATTGATATTGACACACCTATTGAAGAGGATAAGCCATAATCAAATGACAATTCAAATCTCAAAAAAAAAAAAAAAAAAAAAAACTTTTCCAAATCATGGAGCAAAAAATAAAAAGGATAATTATGAAGTATATTATGCATACAATTCTTGACCTCCTTTTTGTACATATGGACATCCACTTGATAACATCATTGGTATAATTAAAAAAAACCAAACATCATATCCCATGGTTACATTTTATGATGATTCAGATATAAATGCACTCTTTATTTGAGTATATGTTAACAATAAATCCATACATAGTGCTATAATATACAATGGATCAAGAGAAAATGTATACACTATAACATTTTTCCACTCTCTTGTTTATATAGATCAAGATTTACATGATACTTGTAGAGTTGTCAATCTATTTGATGGTCATAAACATGATACTCTTGGGTATATAGTGATACCTTTACAAGTGGAACATCTCATAGTGACCACCCCATTCTTAGTTATATCAAGCATAGGGGTCTTTCATATGATATTAGGATGCCCTTTAATACAAAATATTATAACATTACCTTTTTTAGTGCATAAATGTCTCAAATATATTCATGATAATCAAGTGGTAAAAATTATAGGAATCCAATATGAATACCTTTTATAACCAATGGAATTTATTTCTCTTATAGAACATTTGGTTGGCACATATATTGAACATCATGGTATTGAAATAGTCTAATAACTATTCAATAACATATTTAAAATATTCAAAAGCATTTTATAGAATCAACTTCTCCATTTATTTATGATCATGATCTAATTATACATGAGCATAATACAAAATTAGTTTCTTCATTTATTTATGAGAATGATACAATTACACATGAGCATAACCAGTTAGTTCCTAAAATCATGGTACACTCTCCCAAGCATAAAATGGTACATAAAAGAGGTCTTTATCTCTTAAGGCACCACAAATTATTCATAGTGCTTCAACATAGGTATAGGTTGCTACATATTCTCCTATTATACATAAGGATATAAGTTCATGTGGGTATGTGAGTAGTGATTCAGGTGGTTATATTACAACACATGATTCCTATTCATATTTAGATACATCAACAGTTGACACTTCATCTTCACATAAAGTGACTCATTCATATAATTTAGTTAGGTATACATATGTGCATCCTCTTGATAAGATCATTAGTTTTACACAACTTCCTTGTTCATCCCAACCCACTAGTTGGGCCAATTATCTTGATTAATTATTTATATATTTTTATTTGTAAATAAATTTTTTGCTTTTACTTTATTTTTAATTCTTATATCCATAATCCAAGCATTATTATAGCCCTCGGATTTATATTCACTTGGGATTTTTTCCCTCTTTATTTTCAAATTGATTCAAACAATCCAAAACAACTATCTTAGAATTTTTTTCATTCCTATTCTTTATGATATTCCACTTTCTTACTATGACATTTCTATCTGAGCCAATCTCTTTTGAATCATCCAAGTTAACCCAACCAAGCTCAAATAATGAATAATCCCTAAGCCATTCAAAGTTTATTTAACCCATTTTAAATTCAAAGTTCATTTGACCTAGTCTTTTTATTGATTTTTTTTATGTGCCTTAAACTTTTTTGGGTTCCCCAAGTTGTTCTAAATGTTTTTCTCAGATCATTTTTTGGTACTAGGACAAATTTTAAATATTTCCAAGTCTATAAACATTTTAAATATTTTTAAATAGCTTAGTTCCTAGAATCATGTTCCATGGCACAAACCTAAGAGCCTAAAATCCTAGAGGGACTAATTACTAATCTCAAAGGCTTAATATTCCCAAAGCCCTAAAGTTCTGAGAAGTTTCCATGTGAAAACTTCCCAAAATATTGAGACCTCATAAATTTGAAATGATATGTGAGGGGTTAACAATATTAAGACCCTAAGGTTCTGAGAAGATACCATGTGGTGACTTCCTAAGAGCTTGGGACCTCAAGAGGAATACTCATTAAGCATAAAGGTCTAAGGACCTAGCTCACTAAGATAATGATAGATGGTAGCACTTTGTGACTCAAAACCAAAGACCCTATTGAACAAGGGAATACCATGTGGCACCTTGATGATTTCAACTTCACTCCAAGGCTAAATTTTACAAGCATCTACCTATTACTAAATTGTGAACCTGAGCTCTTTAGACCAATGAAAATATGCCTCATGGTACTTAACTAGTTTAAAATTGGTGATCATTTAGGAGATAAAAATGGTTAGTGTCATTATAAAAGGTATTCAACCAATATAAATGGTCAATATATGTGGGATGGAAGCTTTTTATAAGGACTTGGGTTAACTAATGTGAATGCCTAAAAATCAAGTAGTAAAACCTATTGCTTTTTTCTCACATTATTATTAGTCAACTATTGTTTTGTTCTTAGATGTAAAGATTGATGGTCTAAAAATGTTTCACTACTTTAGCCAAGCCCACATAGTAATAATATGGTATCATAAAAACTTGGCATGTAAATCACATTTAGGCTACATCAAAGAATAAATTTATATTTTCATGAATTTATTAAGTCTTAATTTATTTTATTCTTGTGTTTTGAAGCACATATAAAGCTTTATTTAAGATATTTCACCTTAGGTTCATGATATTTCTGACTAGTTCATAGTTTTTATGTCTCTTTTTCTAAATAATTTGGTCTATTTTTGCTTCAATTCTGATATAAATTGACTAAAATTTACTCAAATTCACATTTTACCTTAGTTTATTATGTAAAAATAGACAAAAGTTGCATGAAAATATGCTCTATATTCATTCAAAGTGTTTTTATTTTTTCAAGTCTCTATGCTCTATTTGTTTTAATTTAAAAGACTTAGTTATTTTTATTCAAAGTTACTAACTATTGATTTTTACATCAAATTTTATGATTGTGTCTTTTCTTTGTCTTACCCATGGATACCTAAGTTCATCTTGGTGCCATACAACAATCATTCATAGCTCATATTAACTCTAACCCATTTAAATAAGTTTTCAACACTTAGTTGATTTTAAATAAGTTTCTTGATGGGGTAATGACATCAACAAAGTTCTAGTTAATTGGATTAGTTGGATATTTCCAAGTGGTAAGATCTCAATGACATGGCATCATAAAACCACATGTATAAAGAAAGATCCTTTGGGTAAGTAGGGTAGTGTGATGATGCCATGTGGCATAATACTAATAATCCACTATCCTGGAGATGTTCTTAAAAAGAGGCAATGATGTTATCAATCCCCAAAAAATCAAGTGAGTAATATTTTTCCACATGATGAAATCCTTTTACTCCATAGCCTGCGGTGGTTCGTGCAAGCCCAGGAATGTGTTAGATCCTAGGGTGAGCAAGATGATACCACATGATGAAATATCACTTCACCATGGAAATAATAGTTAATAGGTACTTAAGTCCCCAAACCAAGAAATAAAAGAGTGAGGAGAAGATGTGTGGAATGGACCCCAAAAACAAAGGACACACTGGCTACATATGCAACAAGGTACCATAGTGAAATTGATATCTCATCTGGCCATCAAAGTTTTCAAAACCTAGGATAGGATTGCACATTCAAGATAATAAAAGCAATCAAGTTAAAAATAGTTTCTCACCAACAAGAAGACTTTGAAGTGATAAATTTTAGCCCATTAATGAATCAAGTTGATTAGATAAATCCTTGTGATAGATCTAGGGATGGCCACTTAATTTAATTCACCCTTGTAATTAAATATGGAAGTCTACATAGAGCATGGTGGATTGGTAATTTCAAGATTAACCCAATAACAATTCATCAAAAATCTCCAAATTAGATCTTTATTTGGTCCCAAATTAAATAAAGGACAGTCATCATGGCTAATCATCATGTGGTGTGCATGAGAAAAGGTGCCAAAAGAGATAATGAGCACTAAATATAATTTCATACCTTAAAAATCATGGTTTTAGAAGCTATTAATCATGCTCAAGCTGATGAATCTGTTAGAATCCAAATTGCATTCCTTAATCAACAATGAATACTTACAACTACCCCATTAGTGGGTTGAGTTTGAAAATTTTAGAAGGGATCTCCCCCTTCATGTATTTATAGAGCTGAAAAGGCCTTATAAAAGGCTAGATTTTTGTGAATTTTAAGAGAGTCATAGAGAGACAATGCCCATTAATTCTTTGCTCTTTACTACTTTTAAGAGTAATTTATCCCTTTCTCCTATTTTAGCCTTATTGTCCCATATGTTTTTATTTCACTTATATGATTGTATGAATCCAAAACTTTATTAATCAAAAGGAAAATATTGATAATTCAAATATTGTTGAGACGATGTAGTCATTTCTTACACATTTTTATGGTATTTATGTCTATCCTCACAATCAGACTCCCTATACTCTTGCACATCTTTAGTTGGAGTTATGTTCATTCTGACTCAACTAAAGATTAGTTTTACTAGATTCATTTATCTATATAGTTATACATACATGTGTGCTTGTATCAGATGTTGAATCTCTTTATCCCTACTCTTTTTCACTTTATTTATGATCAAGTTAGTATAAGAACAAAAACAATGTGAATTTATTTATCTATCTTGATTGCTATTTTTTACCATTTAGTTTATCATTATTACAACATTATTGTATTCATAAACATGGTAAGCTATTAAAAAATAATTGATTTTCAATTCATATAAATCTATTGAAGTTTTATTTCTATTAGAGGCTAAACCTTGTAAGCATATCCTAGTGAGGCATGTAGCCTCTCATTATGAATGTCTGTTAGGAACTTGGGTGACCCCTTCTCTCTAATTTGTAAGTATATTAGTTGTTATGGATTCATATGCTTTGTAAATTGTCTC
Organism: Torreya grandis; assembly: GCA_037957365.1. Classification (NCBI taxonomy): domain Eukaryota; kingdom Viridiplantae; phylum Streptophyta; class Pinopsida; order Cupressales; family Taxaceae; genus Torreya; species Torreya grandis. The sequence continues at coordinate 989,698 of JARHVA010003893.1, read as the reverse complement.
ATGAGCATTTTGTTTTATCCCACATTCATGGGAAGAAGTAGTTTCTTAGATTAGATTTAGTATATATGTAAGTGTTGAGACCAATAGAGGCATCCATGAATTTATTGTATTGAACTTGCTCAAATGAGGTTGCCCCCTTGAAGTGGCCTATGATCAATATAATCATTTTAGTGATTTTGTTAATTATATAATTTTTTTATTTCACACATTGTTATTAATTTGTTGCAGGAATATCCTCTAATGTCTTAAACAAAGCTAAATCATAGATCAAATTGTTAAAATAGGCCCCTTACATGGAACAAGTCCAAATTAACCAACTTAGTGAATACCAACATACCAAGACCTGATACATTTAGAAATTGGGGAGGTATTTTATTCATGAAATCTCCCTCCTTTCAAGAGAGGTAGGGATTAATAACCCATTTGATTGATTGTTGGCTCATGTCAAATGATGCATTAGCATGTTTTGTTGCTAGGAGGGTTATAACTAGAGTATATATGGACATTTTATATTTTTATTGATTATTATAGCTAATCCCCTTCATGTTTTCTCCCATATTGTTATGTGAAGATAAATTAATTAACATGTTATGGCACTAGAAGGAGGGCCATAACCATGATTTGAGTTTGCAGTCAAACCTCAAACTAGGATATTTTAGAAGCCTTTTATCCCACTTTGTTAATACTTATTTTAAGTTGTAAATAGAAGGATAAATACATAATCAAAATTTTCTAGGAATAACTTGGAGCTCATAAAACTTACAAACCATAGAATACTGAAACAAAGAGGTAATAAAGGGAAAGGAAAGGTTAAAATCATTCAGTTAGATAGTAATTCACCCATAGCTGTGTCTACCCAAATTTTTAACCCATTTGTCTTCCCCTAATCTTTATCATTGGCCAACATGGCCTATCTTGGACAAGGAGGTTAGTGTCATGTGGATATCTAAGACATAACTCATGATTTGCTTAAAAATCTAGATAAATCATATCCCAAGTTTATAGTCAGAGGTGTCCAAATAGTAGAGGAATTATTCAAACCTTCAAGGATGCATTAATCAAAACCTAGGTCTAACATGAATATGTTACTTATTTATTGTTCCCATACTCCTTAGGGGAGACAACTTATGCTTGGTATCTTGGGTTACCCATGGGTCAATAACTACTTTGGTTGATTTAAAAACAATGTTTTTGAATAATTTTAGGATCCCCATTGACCCTATAGTCTTATATCATCACTTCACAACAACAAAGAGAGAAAAAATGAGCCTATGAACATGTTCAATGATTGATTTCATAAAATTTACCAATGGTTGAAATACCCATACACTCAGAATGAAGTGACTACCATACAAACTACCTAAGGAATTTAGACTCAATGAATTATATGTTCATTAGGAGAACCCTAGAAACCCTCACATCATTATTTTTAGCATTTAATGAGGTTTCCAGAATTAAAAATAAACAATACCACAAGTCTAAAAATATGGATCTTTTAATTTATTAGGGTAATTAGGTTCATATAATCAAATTTCAGTGATCAACTGGGCCCTACAACATAATACACCATTGATGAATCCTATCCTAGGTAGCTTGTGTGCAAGCCCAAACCATATTTATAATCTAACTCCAATGAACTATATGATTAGTGACATGCCTCATGTGCATCCTAACCATGTGGCTCCCCAATTGAAAAACCAACAATTAATCCCAATGATATATAATAATATTATTGATGTACCAAACACTAGTGGGTATGCTATAACTAACAACACTAACAGGTGCTCCCATCCTACTTAATTCCATAGATACTTGCTAGCAATGTACCCAACCATGATCCCATGAATATCCATACATTATTAAATTAAAATACACATATGACTAACCTTCAACCCCAGGTAGTAAGTCAACCCAATACTATCACCGATTATAAAATGGGCAATTTGAAACAATTATTTCAAAAATTATCTAATGATGTGACCGACCTATGTAGGTAGGGACATCATAATTCCAACTAGAATGCAAGTAATATATCTCAAGGTAGAAATTTAAATTTCCAAAGGGCTAATAGATAATATAATTACAGGCCTAATAATGGAATCCTACCTAATCCTCTTCACAATAATATCAATCATAATAAAAACAATGCTTCCAATTCTATTAATTTCATAGAATTAGATTTAAACACTTGGTTTAGATTATATAACAAAACCAAACATTCAAAAATAAACTATATAGAGTTCATAGATTCCTTAATTATCTTCCAAATGGAGATGGACAACATGGAAATTGTGCTTACTCCTGATGAAATTCATAACCAAGAAGAAGGGAACCCAAACACAACCTTAATATTAGAAACATACAAATTTCCATTTGAGAATGAGAATGAACTAGAAGACAACTTAGAATAAGTTTAGGCCTTTAAGAAATTACAAAGGGAAAATAATTACCAACTGAAGATTAAATATAACAACCCATTAAACACGTCTACTCCTCTGAGTAATACTTAGGTTCTAACTATTGTAAATTCTAGAAAATCTGCCTCTGCATAAATGACCTCCCACTTCCTATCATCTCAAGAGTTATGCTACATATACCCCATATAACAAGTAGTCGAAGAAGGCCAAATTGAGTTATGATATTATCAATGAGGATCTTAAGAAAACCAAAGATAATATAACCATATTTGAGTTACTATAAATCTCTAATCAAAAGGAGTTACTTTTGAAAGAATTCTTTGATAACAAGGGGAGAGAATATACTAATATTTATGATCCACATGCCCCTCTTTATAAAGAGAGGATTGAAACTCCTTTTCTATTGATAAATATGATATTTGTAAAAAACTTACATAATTTCTTGGTTGATTTATGTACTTATAGGAATGTTATGCCATATGTTATTTACCAACAATTGGGCCTTAAATGTATGAAGTTAAACCAAAAGGTTATCCAATTAGATAAGATAGAGGTGAAGGTGGTGGGTGAGTTGAACCACATCCACATGCAATTGGCCTCAAACCCATGAATTCAAAAATTCATTGATATTAAAGTGGTGGATATCATGGATTATTATGGGATGTTATTAAGTTGAGACTAGTAAATAATGTTTAATGGTTATATGGAAACTGATTTCATCCACATGTGGCTACCATGGTGTGGATTGCCCAACCAAATCAAAATAGAGTGAGAGCCTAAAATAGATGATATAATCATTGAGTATAATAAAAAAATGAGATATTTTATGAGGTGTCTAAAATGGGAGTGTTTTTTTGAACAAAGAAGAAATTCCCTTTAACACCTTATCTATCAACATGATCTATGTATACCAAAGTATAGAGGTGGAAGAATTAAACCTACTGGATGAAGAGGATTTATATGAAGCACCTGAGCTAGTATCATTCTCATAGGTAACTCTAGCATATGAAAGTGTAGAACCTAAAAATTTTGGTAGAAGTGAAGAATTTTCAAGCTTATCACAAGGTATAATAACCATAAAGGGTAATTATATCCTCACCCCTCTTATGGGATAATTTACCATAAAGTCTCCATCAACATGTTATGAAGAGGGACTTAACATTTATTCATCTATAGATGATAGCCTAGGATTGAGTAGTCCTAGTAGGGATAAAGAGTCCATATTAAAATCTTCCAATGAGGTAAAATTAAATTTGGATACCCTTAGATTTGTTGATTACACCAAAGATCTTATTGAAAAGTATAGTTACTACACAATCAAAGATGATCAAGTACACTAAGAGGTAAACATTGTAGCAACATTTCCATTACAAAACCATATAATATTCTAGCATAGTAAAATCAGACTTATGGATGTTGAAATTTGATGGTTCCAAGTCTAAAATTAGAAGTAATGCTAGAGTTGAGCTGATTAGTCCAAGAGAAAAATCTTATCTAGCCACCTATTGCTTGTAGTTTGATTATACAAATAATGTGGTTGAGTATGAAGCATTGGTTCATGGACTCTTGTTTACCCTCAATAAGAATGTGAGGAATATCAGAGTGATAGGTGAATCTAAATTAGTGATTAGATAAGTGAGGAGACAATACTCATGCAATGACAAACACTTGTCTAGATATCTCAACAAATTTTGGAAGCTGATTGGATATTTTGATGTTTTTGGCATCCAAACTTTATCGAAATGAAAGAATTACATATCTAATTCATTGGCTACTAATGACATTAATTTATATCCACCATTCAAGAATGATAATATTATCAATAGAGCTAGTCTTTAATATTTTAGTTGTAAATAATATTAACATCTTCAAAGTTTTCAATAATGACTAGCACATCTTAGAATTCATCACCAGCACTAAAGTATTTAAAGATCAAATAATTGATGAAGATGGTAGAGAATAATTCAAATTGGATAAGGATGGGAATCTAAATACAAATAATATACCTGAGGGAATGGTATCACTAGAGAGGCTATTTTACATGGACTATCAAAAAGATAAAGATAAGCCTACCCCTTTCAAAGGTGTGTAACATGAGTATTGAAACATGGGTAATTCAAATGATGTGAAGAGAATGATTTTAAGATTTTAGAGATGTGATCGCATAGAGCTATGAAGATATCAAAATCTTCAAAACCTATATCTTAACACACACTATTCCACTTAAGCTTAGAGTTAAGCCCTTTAGGCAAAGACAAAGGCCTATCAATTTACTACTAGAGCCCCTAACTTTCAAATAAGTTAAGAAATTTATTGTATAAAGGATCATATTCCCAGTGAGACACTCTACATGGGTTGTAAACCTAGTGCTGATGAGGAAAAAGAGTGGGAAAATCAAACTGTGTGTTGATTTTTAAAATTTAAACAAATCTTATAAAATGGATAACTAACCTTTTTATTAATTAGATGAAGTGTTATAGATTATTAATGGTACATAAATTATGTCATTTCTTGAAAAATATTTAGGCTATAATCAAGTGGTAGTCAATTATGAATATGGAGCCAAGACAACTTTCAATACCAAGTTGGGCACCTTCACAAATAGGAGAATACCTTTTGGCTTGATCAATGTGGGTGCCACATTTCAAAGGGAAATCAAAATTACATTCAAATAAATTATGGTAAAGGGAATATTTTTGTATATATATGATCTAATATTATTATCCAAAGGGAGAGCAAATCATGTAAAATATTTGAGAAAAGTGTTGTGAAGGTGCATAGACCATGAGATTTTGTTAAATCCTAAGAAATACATATTTGGGGTAACTGAAGGCAAGTTGCTAGGCCATATTATTTATGGGAGGGTCATATATATATATATATATATATATATATATATATACCCAAGTAGATTGGAGGAAATATTAAAAATACCACAACCTAACACTAATAAAGACCTAAAGATCTTCAAAAAAACTAACATCATAAGGAAGTTTATCTCAAGCTTTGTTGAGATAATTGGGCCACTAAATAGCATGTTGAATAAGGATGCCAAGATCAGTTGGACCACCAAATTATAAATAACTTTTAACTAAATTAAAGATGCTACTATAAACACACCAACATTCATTAGTCCAAATTACACATCCCTTATACCTTATTCATTTGCCTCAAAACATTATATTATTATTGTGTTGACACAAAAGAAAGTAGGAGATGAAAGAATAATATCCTTCATGAGAAACCCACTCAAAAATGTTGAACTCATATATTATATGATCGATAAACATTCCTTTGCTTTAATCAAGGCCATTAAAAAGCTTAGGCATTACGTTCTTCAAAATAACGTGTTTACTATAGTACCTGACCCAATCATAAAGGCCTTATTAATGTAGAATGAATTAAGAGAGAGGCATGGTAAATGTATGACCATGATACATGATTTCAACCTAGAGCTATAATCAATGAAAATTATTTGAGGCCAAGGAATTTAAAAAACCATGATCGAGGTGGATCCCTAAATCATTTGCCAATAGTACTCAATGCAAGACATCACTAATGATGATTGGTACTCAGGCATAGTCAACCATTTATTGAATAATGAGTGTCCCAAGCATCTAAATTCCACACATTAAAGATCACTATGCCTAAGGTTTAGTGATTTCATGATCAAATCTAGTGCTCTCTATAAAATAAACCATGAAGGCATATACTTGAAATGCTTGAGTAAAGAAGAATAACTAAAGTACTAAGAGATTTCCATGGGAAATATGAAACTAGGAATGGTTTAGAAATTATAAAAATTCATCAAATACTAAGGGTAAGATAATATTGGCCACATATTTTTAATGATGTGAATCTGCATGTAAGGAGTTACCATAATTACCAAGTCATTATGCATTGTGAATGTACCCTAGCTATGCCATTGTTTATAATCATTAAAGGTTGACCATTTGTAAAATGGGAACTAGAATTTATGGGATCTATTAATGCTAATTATTCCATAAGACACAAGTTAATCCTTATAAAAATATATTACTATAATCATTGGGCTGAAGCTTAACCATTCAAAGAATTTCACCATTGACATAGTAATTCAATTCTTAAGGGAACACATTTACATAAGGTTTAGTATGCCTACCACCCTATTATGTGATAATGGAACCAATTTATCCTCTTTATAATTCCTTGAATGGGTTTATTATCATTGGGTAACTCTTAAATTTTATTCAAATAATTATATATAAGGAAATGGGTTAGATGAATCAACAAACAAGAATTTATTGAATATAATTAAAAAAATCTTAGAAAGAAACCCAAGGGATTGGCATAATGTGATTAAATTCACTTTATGGTCCAATAGAACAAGGATCAAGTCTACTTAAGGGCTTCCTCCTACCATATGGTATGTGGCCAAGATCTTGTCTTCCCAACCAATTTGAAAATTCCCATCTTGTTATTTACAAAATATTACCTAAAAACTAATGGTCCAATAGAAAATCGCCTCTTAAACCTCATGAAATTAGAATAAAAACAAGATGCAACTTTGTTGCATTTCATTTAGCATTAAGAGGATATCAAATGTTGGTTTGACAAATGAATCAAATTTAAATCCTTTTAGATATCTGATTTGGTCCCCTTATGAGACGAAGGTCACAAAAAAGGGGTTGCATGGAAAATTTAATGCTTTATAGCTTGGTCCCTACCAAATCTCTAAAATCTTGGGCAAGAATGCTTTCAGCCTAAGGTGTCTAACTATTGAGGGTGTTCCATTTCCTGTAAATGGAAAATTCCTCAATCATTACTTTCAAGATTGATTGGCTTGGAAGACCCTATAAATAACCTCTTTTTTACTTTACATTGTTCCTTCTTGTTCTTTGTTTTAGTTTAGGTTTGATTTTTTTGTTTTCCATCACAAGGGTTCCTTTGATTGATTTAAGAATGATAATGGTGGTTTGTTTGTAAGTAATACCAATGTCATTCCTTATACATAAAATGTTAAAATCTTATTCACTCGCTTACATGAATTATTGTGTTTTCCTTGTATGGTTAAAAGGTGAATGCCTATGATTTATAATAAAAAATACAAATTTAGAAAGGCCACATTTATTGTTTTAAAGATCATCAAATGCACATTAAAAAAAGGCTAAAGTATGATGCAACCTTGAAATCTTTCATCTTTGCTTTGATTTATTACACATTTACTCATTATCACTCAACCTATGTGTTGGTCCCCAACCCTCAATGGATGAAAATGTAAATAAACATCATTTCAAAAGAATTGAGCTAAAATGAGAAATTTAAAATTCTCCTTGAAAGGGTGATCTTGGTAACCTCGACCACATGATTTTTGGCCTGGTTGGTAGTGGAACAAGTCCTTAGGAAGGGACTAGAGGCATATCTATTAGGGCTATAAATGCTTGGTTGGTAGTAGATAAATACCCATGCCATTCCCTCCCTCCCCCCCCCCACCATCTAAAATGGTAAAATATTTCTCCCTTAAGTAATTCCTTTTAATTGAGTAAAGTTGATTTATTGTGTGTACTTGTAAAGTAATTAAATCAATCACATAAACTCACACACTGATAGATGAAATTATAGTTTAGTATGTCATGTGTTGGAGCATAATTTTGTGCCTTCATGTTTTGACTTTATTTTAGGAGGTTGCTTGTAGCTATTTCTTGTATTTAGAAAATAGCTTAAGATTATGGATTCTTGAGATACTCATGAGTATCTTCCAATGGAAGTTGCCATTTTTTGTTGATTATACAACACACCTAATTTTCATACCAAAAATAGGGACCCTCTTTTTCTTGACTAATCTTATTATTGCTAAATCTAGTTTGAAGAGACCTTTTCATGTCTAAGGGTTTGCTTGAAATAGGGATGTTGCATTAGTAGTCATGATCTAGGTTCTAGTTTTCTTCATTTTATATTTTAAATGGCTCATTTGTATTTTTCCTCTTGAAAAATACTTGTTTCTATTTGAATCAAGCTCTCTTGAGTCATCCAAGTTGATTCGACCAAACTCAAGGACTGAATCAGACCCAATACATTTGAAGTCAAATCAATGTATTTAACTTCAAAGTTTGTTTTCCTAAGACTTTTTCTTGATTTCCTTATGTGCCTTGAACTTTTTGAGTTCCTTGAGTTATTATATCTGTATTTCTCAGATCATTTCTTGGTTCTTCATCAAATTTCAAAATTTTCCTAGTTTAAAAATATTTTAAGTCTTTTTAAAGACTCCAGGCCCTAGAATCATACTACATGACACAAACCTAAGAGCTTATAAGCTTAGAGGTACTAATTACTAATCTCAAAGGCTTAATATTCTTGAGATCCTAGGTTCTGAGAAGCCACCATGTGGTGACTTCCTGGAAGCTTGGGACCTCAAAAACTTGAAAGGATATGTAAACAATTAATAGTCCTAAGACCCTAAGGTTATAATAAGTTGTCACATGGTTCTTTCTCAAAATATTGAGAACTTAAGAGGAAGACTCATTAAGCATAAAGGTCTAAGGACTTGTCTCATTGAGACAATGATAGATGGCAGCACTTCGTGCCCCAAAACTAAAGACCCTATTGAATGAGGGGTTATTTTATGGCACCCTATTGATGTTAGCTTCCATTTGAGGTTAAATTTTATAGGCTTCCACCCATAACCACACTATGAACCTTGAGCCCTCTTAACTAATGAAAATATGCCTCATGACACTTGACTAGTTTCAAATTGGTAGCCATCCAAAATGTCAAAATGGTCAGAGTAACATTATAAATGTTATTCAGATAGGATAAATGGTTAGTGTATATGGTCTAAAATATTTAATTAAGGACATAGGTTATTCTAGGTTAACTAATGTGAATACATGAAAATAAAGTAGTAAAACCTATTGATTATTTCTCACATTATTGTGAATTGGTTGTGGTGTTTTTCCTAAATGTAAAGATTAATGATTTGAAAATGTTTCATTGCTTTATCCAAGCATGAGTAGTAATAATTTATCATCATAAAAACTTGGCATGTGGATCAAATCTAAGCTACATTAAAGAAGAAATTTGAATTTGCATGAATTTATGAAGTCCTAGACTATTTTATGCTTATATTTTGAAACACATATAAAGTTTCTTTTAGGCTATTACACCTTATATTCATGTAAAAAATATGAATAATTTAGAGTTTTTATGCCTCTGTTTCTAATAAATTGATCCATTTTTGCTTCAATTATCATATAAATTGACTAAAATTTGCTCAAATTCATTTTTTACCTACTTCAATTCTATAAAAATAGATGAAAGTTGCATGAAAATAGGCTCTATATTCATTCAAAGTCACTTTATTTTGATAAGTATATGTGATCTATTTGTTTTAATTCAAAATACATACATTTTTATTCAAAATTACTAACCATTTATTTTTAAATCCAAGTTGTTGAATGTGTCTTTTCTTTGTCTTGCCCATAGATGCCTAAGTTTTTTTTTGGTGCCATGCGATAATCATTCATAATTCCCAATAGCTCCTATCCATTTGAATAAGATTTCAACACTTAGTCAATTTTCAAGAATTTTATTGAGAGGGTGATGATGTTATTCAATTTATAGGCAATTGGGTTAGTGGGTTACTACCAAGTTGTAATATCTTGATGACCTAAAGTCTTAGAACCATCTAGACAAAGAAAGAGCCTCCAAAAAAGTATGTTAGTGAAATGATACCACATGGCATAATATTTATGATATACTATCCTTGAGATGTTAGTATAAAGAGGCAATGATGTTAGTAAGCCCCAAATAAGTGGGTGAGTGACATTTCACCATGTGGTGAAATCCTACTACTATGTAGCCCCACGACATTCTATGTAATTCCAATAGAGTGTCAAAGCTCTAGGTGATTAAGGTGATGCCATGTGGTGAAATTATTGACAAGTTTAACCTCATATTTCAAAATATCACCCTTAAAATTTAAAAAAATTCTTGTCATGTTTCTACAACCCTATTCATAGCTTCGTCATGCTTTTGGTAGTCTTCAAGTGATGATTTGTTAGTCATGTTAGCATTGTTTAAGGTAATGTCTTGAGAAATATTTATAATGACTTTAGATTCAATATAGTGGGTCCTAGGGGTATTTAATATTTTTTCAAGAGGGTACACAGTATATCAGATCAACTTTTTTCACTTGGTCACTTGTTTTAAAGCCCATTAGTCTTGTTTGATAAAATCAAGGTATTTTAGCAAAGTTTAAGGTTTTTAGAGAAACCAAGGTTTGCATTGTGACCAATATAATCCTTATAAAGGTGATTTTTTTCATTTATAATTAAATAAGATGGTGAAGAGATCATCTGAAGTCCTAGAATGTCTTAGATTGATATAGTTACTTTACATGAGATCATCTCTTTTACACTAGCTTTCATTGCACTTGGAGGTGTTTTTAAGGGATTTAAAGATGGTAAATATGGAATAAACATGATATTTCAATTTTAAAATATTTAAAATTACTTTTAAATGTAATAATGTCATAAGGGAGTTAAAATAATGGTTTACATGTTAAAATAACTCAGGTTTTTCTCAAAAAGGACAATTTTATGGGTTTGTACAAACTTGAAGAGCCCACTTCTAGGTGAAAATGGCTTAAAGGTGTATTTTGGTCTTATATAGGTCATATCAATTATTTTAAATCCCTCAAAAGTCTTAAAAGTGCAAAACTTGTTTTTTTTCCTTTATCACCTTCTTCACAAGATCACAAGGGCAATTTTAAAGTACTCAGTACAGATAGAGGAGAGAGAGTTGGGTTCTAATTTTTTTATATAAGAGGGGGTAATATTAAGCTTAATATCTTTATCTTTGTTCATTATATTCATCCCCCCTCCTTTATGAATAATTTTTAATACCCTAGGGTGGTTTAAAATATCCTAGAAACCCTACTGGCTCATTTTTCTTCCTTAAAATGGTAGTTTGAAACTAGTTAAATGCATAAGGGAAATTGAGTGAGATTTTTAGGGTATATTAAATCATATAAATTTTTTAGCTAGGCCACACTTGGCATGTGTGAGTTCTTTTGGCAAAGAAAACTTCATTTTTACATATGTTAAAAGGCAACTATCATTATTTCTTGATGTTTCAGGGTTATTACTAATTGGATCATGTTTATAAAGACGATATATAATTTTTTAATTCTATAAAAACCTTTACAAATCTACCAATGTTATCCATGTTCACTCTAACATCATTTTCTCTAAGCAACAACAATGTGCTCAAGCCTTTTTTTACTTTGTCATGGATCTACCTTCAAGTATGGAGTAAGGAGTTATTGTTTTTCCTTATTCAAAGGTATATAAAGGTCTTGAATTAATGAGAAATATTAAGACCAAATTTAAAAGTGACTTCATGTTCAAAAGGAAAAGCATAATGCAATTCAGGGCTATGGAATATGTACATACATTCTACTAACACATAATATGAACATGAGAAAGGTGACAAATGTGTATTTGAATTCTATTTGAGGTTCATATTCACATTAAAAATCTTGAATTATTATATTAAGTATAAGTTATGTACTGTTAAAATCAATTCTGATGCATAAAAGAGTTTTTTAAAAATAAAACATAGACTTGCAGGTTTCATCCTTATCTGAGATATATACTAGCGATTATGAGGTGATCTTGGGCCTTCTAAAGCAATATATACTCTATTAAAAAATAAATATGAGTAATATGAATTATACATGTTCATCAATATGGATAGATGACTTCAAAAAATTTGAAATACATGAAAGTAAGATCTAGGTCTAGTATAATACACTTATAGGCTCATCATAGGAATAACGAAGAAGAAATTGATCTTGTGTGCTATATGGAGGATCAAGAAGTCTGTATGGGAGTAAAGAAGATCATGGATTGATTTTAAAACAATATCCAAAGAATATCAAGATGAATAATGTTATTGAAATGCGTTTTGCACATAACAAGCCTAAGATGGTTATATACAGGTCTGTCCATAGTCAAAAGTCTAAGTTTCAAGTTTAAGAGTGCTATATGAAGTTCACATCTTCATAAAATTGAGTACCGCACATTGAAGGCTTATTAAATGATCAAAAATTCATGAATATAGGACTAGTATATATGACAAAGGGAAAACCTACTCTCTAATTAGACCTCAAGTTTAACCTCTAAACGCAGTCATGCTTGACATGAAAGGTAGTGGAGTAAATGACCATGTGATAAGGTAGTGAAGATGAGAGTTTATATGTTCAAAAGATACATTAGGATTAAATAAAAACTAACATATTAATCTAAAAAAATAATATTTTATAAATAAAAGTAACTTGACTTTTTCAAGTCTACTATTAAGTATAGATGTGTACCTGCATGTATGTATTGAAGACATAGTCAACAGTCTTCTATGCAATGAAAACTTGTGAAGGTCAAGAAGAGAAATCAGTTAGATGAAATGGAATGGTGGATGAGTAGGATATATATTATTATTTTAAAATTCCATATTGAGTATCAAAATCATGTTATTTTGAATATAAATCAAAGCAATTTTTTAAGTATGCAACCATGTTCCTATAGTCAGCTAGATAGCTTTCATGTGGTCATGTGAAGAAAGTGTGTGTGATAGAAATAATTTGAATGGTGACACTTTAATAAGTTTTAATAAGATCAAGGTTTTATACATGTTGAAGACCATAATTATATCCAATTTTTTTACTTAGGTATATTAACTCTAAAATCACCACCTACAACCAACTTGTAGGCCTCATTTAACTTGAAGGTCTTAAACATGAAAGAGTACAATGGTGGGGTTGAGTTTGGTATGGAAAGTCAATTTAAAGGAGTTTATAAAGTTAACATAAGATAAAAAATAGTCTTTAAAAACATTAATATCTCTCATGATTTCACCTATAGTCCTATTGTTTTGTACAGTCAAGCAAGGTAAACCAACAACCGGCCTATGTATTGGATGAATGAGAAGTTTGTGTGTGAGTAGATATTTGAAGAGTTTAGTGTTTTATAAAAGATTATAACATATCTTAATCCATGTAATAAAACTATAAAATGTATTATATCACCTAAATTATCTATATGTAAGCCAAAAGTAGTGAATATCCACCTACATCCAATGTACCTATAGGTAGTCTTTGTGAAGAGTGAGTAATTGGAGAGAGGTCACACTTGTGACAGTATAAGTTTATGTTATGATGAATTTTAATTATATATTAGATTATGGATTGAATTAATTTCCATATAATCCATTTCATTAGTCTTTATGAAGATCATACTCATAAAGGATAATACTCAATTCACTAACACAGTCTACCAACATAGTATATTGCATACCTACAAGCCTACCCTATAACAAAGTGAGATAGTGTCTTTATCATTAGGAGTTAAAGTTATAATGGTTAAATTCATTTAGATAAAATCATGAAGATATCCATCAAGTATTAGATCATGATATTGGATAGAAACTCAAATCATATACCTCTAGGGTCAACAAGTCCAACTTGCATAGAAACCCTCAATGGTGGAATTAAAGGTTTAAAACCTATTTTGAAGGTAAATATTTATTAATTCTCATGTAAAATCATTTAATAGACCATTTAAAACATATTTAAGGGCTCCATTTACTATCAAAGTGTGTTTTAAAGTCTAATGTCTCTAAAAGACCTTCTTTAGCCTACACAAACAGTCACCTAAGCTCGAGAGGCAAATTTGAAGAGGTTAAAAATTATTGTAGAGGATGTATGGTGACTTGAAGTTTATTTATGTTTCAAATGGGGTTGTATACTTCAAACTTTTGGAGTTGGTTTTGTATTTAGGTTTCACAACTTCATGAACAATCAAATAGAATACAAAGAACCCTATTTTGCTTGAGAAGAAGCTCAAAAAGGTTAGATGTTTGCTCAGATATTGCATGAGGTTTTGCATGGGAACTAAATTCCTTAGAATATGTCATATGGGTGTCCATACCAAAAATTATTGGCATTGGTTTTTGGAATGGATCGCTGTCCTTTATGAACCATTGTTAAGAACTTAAACCTCTCTAAACCCTCCTTAAACCTTATAATTAACCTAATTAAATATATGTGTTTCTTGATGATTTAAAATGATATGTTTTTCTTCAAAATTGTCTTGATTATGTTCAAAATTTCCTAAGATTCACTTGCAAACACTTGTTCACATGTGCAGGTAGAGTAATGTATGGTACATAGCCAAATAGGTAGTTTTTAACTTATTTGTGAGGGTATAGGTAGTGGAGTGATATCAAAACCATTTTAAAGTGTTTATGTGGAATTTATATAAGATTAATGATCATCCAAACTCTTCTATAGGTCTTTCATGTTTTTATAAAACCCCTACAAGTTGGCCACTAGCTTAATAAGTAAGAGAACTTAGTTTTACAAGCCTAAAGTCAATAATGAAGGCTTGATAATGCAATAAAGAAATTAAATATCAAGGAGTGACTTATTTAAGGGTTAAATATGTCTCATAAGGTCACATTAAAGTATCAAAATATGTAGGTTTCTTATAAAACATCTCCAATAACACTTCACGAACATAAATGTGTCTAGGGTTGCCAATGACCATTTCATGGTTTGCCCATGTACACAGTATTTCATAAATTAAAATTTATAATGGAAGATGGTAATATTATAGTTAAATTTAATAAAACACTTTTGGTGGGTTTCACATGTGTGGGTGGACATTTGGGCAAAATTTATCTTTCTAGGCCTAAGAGGCCTAATTAGGTCTAAATGGACAGAGAAATGAGAGAAAAGGGATACTTCCACTTGGAATTGGATCATGAAATTTTGTGTGAATATATAAAAGGATAAATGGTACTCGAAATTATGATTATTTTTCTAAGGTGATTTGTAAATTCTTTTGGACAAGGAACTTTCCTAGTTTATAGGGCTACAAGGAATGAGTGAAAAAGCAAGCAAAAGGAGTAAAATTGCATCATTTAGAGGGTTTGATGGCTCTAAATGCCTTGTTTAAAGTCTAATTTCATGTTTATAATCCATCCATGGTGGAAAAGTGCTTGATTTAAAGTGAAACCCAATTTTCTCTCTCCTACACCTCTTTGCTTAAGAAGGATTCAAATGATCAAAACACTAAATTAATGCATATAAGTTATTAAAAAATATTCATTGATTTTATTTTATCCCTAATACACCTAATAAAGTATGAATAAGTAATATTTTTATTGGAATAAGGTTTAAAATATTTGAAAAGGTCTCTAAGACTCCTAACTAGACCTCCTTTCCTTCCTATGCCTAACACGTTGAAAGAGTCAAACAAGCATCAATGAACCTTATAATAACCATTTCTAGGTGAAGATAACTCAGAAATGGTTTGAATAAGGTTTAAAATGAATACTTAATCAAGACATGATGAGCTATTTTTAAGGAATGTGTCCTATTATTTAAAAAGGACACATGAGCTACTATATAGGGTGTGCAAGCAAGAATGTAGGCACTTCAACTGGTCAAACTTGACCAATCAATGCCTAAGACTAGTTAAAATTTTTAAGACAAGTATTTATATACCCATATACCTTTTTTAAGGAGTAAATAAATATATAATCAAGGAAATACTATGTTGGAATGGGGAAGGACCTAGTGAATATCTCATATCTTAGTTTTTAAGCTTTTACTTTTTTTCTCTCTCCTTTATCATATTCTCTATATGTAATCCTATTTTTGGAATTTTAAAATAATCCTTAATTTAATTTTTGGAAATGCCCTAATAATAAAACAATTGTAATTAACTCTTTATAATGAATGAAATTGAATTCATGCCTCCTTAAAGCTTTTGACTAGTGTATGCTAATGGTTAGTTGATGAATGATAGTGGTAATGCATGATTCTTTTCATTTTGTCCTATCATTTTTACCTATTTTTAGGTGATTATTTCATATTTATGGGTTTCATATTTTGCTTGAATGATATTTTATGTATGATAAGTACAATATTTCTTTAGTGTCTTTGAAAGACCTATTAATCAGTTGCCTTAGATCATGCATCAAGTTGAGCCTCTATGTGAAATACTGATGTTTGGAGACTCTTCATTTGAGAAGTAAAATTAGGTTCATGTATTTATTCAGAATTAATAATGCAAACTATACAATTTAAGGATACATTTGGGTGTATCACCTTAGTTAGATAAATTTTCTTTTAGTTTATATTCCTTCCCTTTTCATTGTAAGCTATTGTAAGTTGGTAATGTAGAGTAGAGAGATTGACTAGTACATTAAGGGGAGATAACCCTTAAAATATAGAGATTAAATTCATATATTATGCCACCCACATCTTAGGATTTTATCTATGTTATTTCAGATTCTGAAGGCTTGAAACTATCTTCATAAGGGTACAAGTCTAGTAGATAATAGTTTTTGGCATGCTCGATGGGACAAGATTGGTGTTAGTATTAGTGAAATTACAGATATAGTAACATTATTCATGAAGTATTTGGTGACTCTAAGCTCAATCAATTATTTTTAGTAGTACAAGCATGGTTTCAAAGTAATGTATCTTCATTGTACTATCCTGATGTTGTTTTTATGGTTGATTTTGAGGAAACTAGTAATTTCATGCAAGTTAATGATGCATTTCAAGTCTATGTTAATACTTATCAACTCTATTATGATCATTTTCATCACTATTATGAGAATTATACATCTTATGATAAACATTACAAGTAGTATAATGATTCATATCAGCCTCATTATGACCCTAACTATATGCCTCAACATCTTTATCAAGTTTCTCATGATCCTCACTATCAAAAATATGACTCTCATCCTCCATGTGAACCATATATGATGATGCATATTAATAGCCTTTTTTCCAAGAAAGAATGGATGAAATAGAGAGCAAGATATTAGAATGTGCAATAAAAGTTTATTCCACTTCTTAGTATGAGCAAGTGATTGGGCTATTTCAAACAATGTCTAATGATCCATTAGAGAGAAATGAGTTGTGTAATATCATATTAGAGAAGATGGAGACTTGGGAGAGGAATTAAGGTGATTTGAATCAGTTGTTTCAAGATCCTTCTTGTATCACTTACCAGTCTTCTTGTGTTCTTTATCCTCATGAAGTCCTTGACCATCCTCAAGATGAGCCAAAAGAGCTTCCTACTTGGAAAAAAGATAAAAATAATATACCTATTCAAGATAATATTCAAGATAATTAACCTTTTTATAGCTCCACTTATTCATTACTCATCCCTCAAGCTCAATCTATCTATTAAGACAAGGCTATTTTAGATTTTGATAAGGTGATTGGCAAGTGGAAGGAGCAGAATGTAGAAGTCTTTAAAATTTTCTCTTACCCTCCTCTTCAAGAATCCATATATGATCCCATTGACCTCAAAAATCTAAAATATAATCATGAGCATCCTCCCATGCCTTATAATCCCTCTTAAACAAATTAATTCCATTACCCTCCCACCATCTCCCTTCTTCAACAGGATCTTATTCTATGGAGGATAGAGAATGAAGTTGCAGTTGTAAGTGAGATTCTTGGAGAATGTGAAGAGGATAATTCAAGTGTATTTGATGAGGATATATTAATTGGTACCCAAATTGAGGAATAAAGGAGTTTCTTGAAGATGAGCTTGATTGTATACCTCAAGAAGGAGATCCAATTACATCTATTTTTATTGAGGTTGAAGTTGGTCTTGATCTAGAAGATTCTTCAAGCCACCAAAATGAAGTAATAAATGGATTTTATGTGGTTTCAAAGGAGAAATAAATTTAACTTAATTAGGTTGGTTCCCAATCACATCATGATTACATGCTTGACATTATTCAAAACCCTATAGCTCTACTTGAAAAAGATGAAGATGAGATTGAAGTTGATCTCATTTAGGTTGATCAAGGTAAGGAACTAAAAGATGATTGGTAGTTGTAAATTGAGTCTCTAAAAGATATTAAAGGCCTTTGTAAGGATACATTTATTATTGAGCATGCTTAGGAGGAGTTAGATCAAGACATGCCTATTAAAGATCATGATATAACTTGGGTTGACTATTCAAAGCTTCTTGAAGATCTTGATGAACTTCAAATAGATAATAAGAAGAATGAGGTTGCTCAAGATGCCATAAAAACTAAAGGAAAATGCCTCAATGAAGTATCAATTGATAAGGTCACATCTAATAAGTAGTATGAGATGATTCTTGAAGTACAAGATGAATATGTCTTCATAGGTGACTAGTTTGTTATTGATTTTTCACTTGAATAGATGTTGAGAGAGTTGGTAGATAAGAAGAGTGTCCCATCAAACATCATATTCAATGATCAACTTTATTTGAAACTTGTACCATATCTATGAGGAATTAAGTTCATGAATTTTCCTTTTGATCTAGGTGGATCATTCTTTGTCTTGGTTAGTTAGTTTTAATAGTTTCTTGATTTGCTTTCATAAGTACTTGTTGCACATTAGGTATCTTGTTAAGACTAGTTTCCTTTCTTTTGTTTTTAGTCTAGTTGTCTTTTTTTTTTTGTTGTTTTAGGAGGTCACATCTCACCTTATCTTCATCAAGAGTTTTAATCAAATTTTAAGGTCTAATCATGTGTTTTTCATAGTAGTGAGTGAGTCTATAAGTCTAACAGAGATGTCATTTATTGGTTCATAAGCATTGTAGGTATGCTTCCTAGATGAGTCACCGAAATCTTGACAAGTTTGACCTAAAAATTCAAGCTATCATCCCTATAATTTGAAACTTTTCATTTCATTCTTCTACAACCCTGTTCACAGCTTCGTCATGCCTTTGGTTGTCTTTAAGTGATGATTTGTTAGCCTTGTTAACATTATTTAAGGTAATTTCTTGAGCAATATTTTGAATGCCTTTATAGGTAATCTAGTGGGTCATATGGGTATTTAATATTGTGTAAAAATGTTAAATGATTTTTTAGTTCAACTTATTTCACTTGGTCACTTGTTGTAAAGCCCATTAGTCTTTATTGATGAAATTAAGGTATTTTAGCAATGTTTAAGGTTTTTGAAGAAACCTAGGTTTGAATTGTGACCAATATAAGCATTATAAAGGTGAATTTATTTTATGGATAATTATAAAAATATGGTTAATAGGTCATATTAAATCCTAGAATGTCTTGGAATGATATAGTTACTTTACATGAGATCATCTCTTTTACACTAGCTTTCTTTGCACCTAAATGTGTTTTTAAGGGATTTAAACATGGTCAAGATAGAATTAACATGATATTAAATTTTTAAAATATTTAAAATTATTTTTTAATGTAATAATTTCATAAGGGATTTAGAATAATGGTTGACATGTTAAAACAACTCAGTTTTTGCTCAAAAAGGATAAATTTATGGGTTTGTACGGACATGAGGAGTCCACTTCTAGGTGAAAATGCCTTAAAGGTGTATTTTATTATAAAATTAATATCCATGAGTTTAAATATATCAAAGGTATTATAAGTACACAACTTTATTTTTTTCCTTCATCACCTTCTTCACAAGCTCACAAGGGTTGTTTTCTAGTACTCAATATGGCAAGAGGAGAGAGAGTTGGGTATTGAAATTTTTTATAGAGGATGGGGTCCTAGTAAGATTAGTATTTGAGTGATTTTTCATTAGATTCATCCATTCTCCTTTATGAACAAATTTTAAGACCCTGAGGTGGTTTAAAAGTGCTTAGAAAGCCCATACGGTCATTTTTCTTCATTAAAATGGTAGTTAGAAACTAATTAAATGAATAATGTAAATTAATTGAGATGTGTAGGGTATGTTAAATCATATCACAAGTTTATATATGCCACATTTGTCATGTGTGAGTTCATTTGGAAAAGAAAACTTCATTTTTACATATGTTGCAAGGTAGTTGTCATTATTTTTTGATTTTTTAGGGTTATTACTAATTAGATCATCTTTATAAAGATGATATATCATGTTATAATTAAATTTTAATCTATGAAACTCTAAAAATGTTCTTCATGTTCACTTTAACATCATTTTCTCCAAGTAACAACAATGTGTTCAAGCCTTTTTGCTTGTGTCATAAATCTGCCTACAAGTATGGAGTAAGGATGTCTTATTTTGTATTATTAAAAGGTATATAAAGGTTTGAGAAATATTAAGATCCAATTAAAAATTGACTTCATGCTCAGAAGGATAAGCATAATGCCATTTAGAGCTATAGACTGTGCACATACATTCTGCTAACATAGAATATGAACATGAGAAAGGTGTTGAATGTGTATTTGAATTATATTTGAGGTTAATATTCACATTAAAAAGGTAAAATGATTATATTAAGGCCATGTTGGGGACTGGTACAATTAGTTTTATTTCATAAAGGATCTTCTTAGCAATAAAACATAGACTTATAGGTTTCATCCTTATCTGAGATATATACCAGTGATCATGAGGTGTCCTTAGGACTTCTAAAGCAATTTTTGCTCTATTAAAACATGAGGATGATCCATATGAATTTTACATATTCACCAAGAGGGAGATATGAATTCAAAAAAGTTTAAATACATGAAAATAATGTCTAGGTCTAGTAGAATACACTTACAGGCTCATCATAGGCATAACGGAGAAGAAAATGATCTTATGTGTTATATGGAGGATCAAGAAGTCTGTATGAGAGTAAATAAGATCATGGATTGATTTTAAAACAATATCCAAATAATATCAAGATGACCAATGATAGAGAAAGGGTTTTTACACATAACAAGCCCAGGATGGTTATACACAAGTTTGTACATAGTCAAAAGTCTAAGTTTTAAATTTAAGAGTGTCATATGAAGTTCACATCTTCATAAAACTGAGTAAATCACATTGAAGGCTTGTTCCATGATTCATAACACATGAAGAGATGAATATTATAGATGAGAAAGGGAAAACCTAATCTCTAGTTAGACTTTAATTTGAACCTCTATACATAGTGAGGATTAACATGAAAGGTAGTGGAGTAAATGACCATATGATAAATTAGTGAAGCTAAGAGTTTGAGAGTTTTTATGTTCAAAATGTCCATTGGAATTAGATCCAACTTATCACAATACTCTCATACAAATACTAGTTTATAATTAAAATTAACTTATATTTTTCAAGTCTATAGTTAAGTACAGATGTGTAACTACAACTATGTATTGAAGACATAGTCAACAGTCTTCTTTGTAATGAAAAATTATGAAGGTCAAGAAGAAAAATAAGTTTGATGAGATGGAATGGTTTATTCATAGAAAATAAAGGATGATTTTAACATTACCCATTGAGGATTAAAATCATTTTAGTTGGAAGAAAAAGCAAAGTAATTTTTGAAGTATGCAACCATGTTCCTATAGTCAGCTAGATGGCTTTCATGTGGTCATGTGAAGAAAGTGTGTGTGAGAGAAAGAATTTGAATGGTGAAAATTTCATAAGGCTTAATAAGATCAAGGTTTCAGACCTATTAAATACCATAATTCTATCCACCTTATTTACTCAGGTCTATGAATTCTAAAATCACCACCTACAACTAGCTTGTAGGCCTAATTGAGCTTGAAGGTCTTAAACATGAAATAACACAATGGTGGGGCTGAGTTTGGTATGGAATATAAATTAAAATGAGTTTATAAAGTTAACTTAAGATCACAAATAGTCTTAAAAAACATTAATATCTCTCATGAGTTCATCTATAGGCCTATTTATTCATACAATCAAGCAAGGTAAACCAATAGTCAACCTATATACTAGATGATTGAGAAGTTTGTGTGTGAGTAGAGATTGGAAAATTTTAGTGTTTTATATAAGATTATAATAGATATTAATCCATTTAATTGACCTATTCAAGTTATTGTAACACCTAATTATTGGAAATATGATTGTCATTGATGTCAAAAGAGACATTATGGATGTCATTGATGTTCATGACTAAATATTATGATTAGAGGACATGCAAAGGATCCTATAAAAGGTAAAGTATGATTGGAATGATTGTGTGAATGAGAGTAATTCATCCATTTCTTCATATTTATCATCTAGACATTTTGGGTCTATGATAAGAGAAGATGAGAAGGCATTTTGATGATGTTACCATTGCCACATGTGAATTAGTATGGGGAAGTTGGTCACATGGTTGTGATCACATTAGTCCCTAGTTGTTATGGAATAGAATTTAAGTCATTTTATGAAGTGAATTTGAAGATATGGGCATGCAATATTGGATACAAAGACAAAAATCACTAAGTTTCTATACTTAGCCAAATTTACAAAAGGGTTAAATAGAGCCAAGTAAACATATTGATGAGGTTGACATTCACATGTATGCATGTCTAAGGAAAAAATGACCATATGGGTTTGTTTATTTTTTATTACTAGTTTATACATGATAAATCTTAGGTCACATGATGTAGCAAGATAAAATACATGCTTGAGCAAAGTTGGGCTCCAGGATATTTTGGCAGTGTTTTCCAAAACTTGGTCAAATTTGTAGATTGCAATAAATAGATGAACATGTATTTTAATGATGTGATATATTTCACGTATGAAGGATTCAAGATAAAATGGATATATGGATGGGATCCCATATTTAAGAATATCATATGTGCTAATTTATAAGACGTAACTAAGTGCAACAAGAGTTATGCAGGTGCAAAGTTAACCTTCCAAGCATATTGAAATGGTCTCCATACTTAGTGAAAATATGCACAAGGTCATGTAAAATTGTCATGCTTTTACAAATAACATTTATGGTCATTTTCAAAGGAAAAAAATAGAAGATATGTTATGGGTTTTTCAAGAGCATCTTTAATATATGGTCTGAAGGTTCAAATGAGCTCAAAATTGAATTATCTTTACTCTCAAACAAAATAAGGTTTCTTAGTTAAACCCTAAGGGTTTAAGTCATGGAATTTAATATACCCTTGTCTATTTTGATGTTGACTTGATATAGCCTAGACCTAGTAGCTTAAGTTATAACTTATGTCTTTATCATCATTATAAAATCAACCCCTCAACCTAGTAATTACCAATTCAAGCAGTGATTAATGGACTTAATATTTATTATGTCTTAGAATTTATATTTTTCCCAACTTGGTCAATATATATTGCTTAATCATACATAGAATATCTAATAGAGTGTAGTGAAGTCAAATTGTCAAAGGTTCCTCTGAGTAAATGAACTAGTGACACGTGTCACATTCATGGAGCTTCTCAGATAGAGACCCAATGAGCTTAAGTTTGTTAGAGATAATGATCAAGCTTGACAGAAGATCTGATGATGATAGGATGATCATGAAAAGGAGATATAATAGAGTGAGTGAACTTAGATGGATCAAAGTGCTCAAGGTTTATCAACACAGTGGTGAGTTAATAACCAAGGAAGTCTGAGAAGATCAATGGAATAAAAGTGATCCAAAGATGTAAGAAGTAATGAGATGAGATAAAGAGCTCAATGCTTAATGTCTAAATATAGATAAATATCATGCATCTTTGAAGATAAAATGGCATGAAAAATATTGGATTAGGAAGATTAATGGATGCATTTTAAAGTTGACAAAGATAAAGTTTAGAAGTGTACAAAGATTGAATAGATAATGTGAGCTTGTTAGAGATCAATAGAATAGAAACATTTTAAACTTGAGATATTTTAATATGTACCATCATATCATGGCACCATACTCAAGATTAATGATTGGTATTTAAATAAAAATCTAGTCTAATGGTCAGATGTAGGAGCATGTGGGAACATGCAAGTAAGCCATGAATCATGACATAGATAATGAGATTGATCGATGTAACTGATCAAATATATGTAAATGTGAATGTGCATAAAAAATAAATTTAAAAAAATTTTATAGATAGTAATGAGACTAGGAATCATGGTAGTAATACATGAATTCAAGACGTAGGAAACTTATAGTTCAAGTCATAATGAACTAAGTCTAGAATAGAGTGTGATGTGTTTGTAAACAAGTGTGAACACAAAAAAGATATGGAACCCTATATCATTTGATTATATATGACATCTAGGTTATAGGTAGAGTTTCTAGAGCTATTTGAAGTGTGTCCAATAGAAAATATAGAGACATAGAGGAGAAAAGTGAGAGAAAGATGAAGTGTGGCAAATAGAGATAAATCTAGACACAAAGATAGAGGGGTAGAGAGAAGAAAGGCACAAAGAGATTATGTGAAAAGTATGATTAGTTGTAGATTAGAATTTTAATAGAAAATATAAGGATTAGATTCATGTATGAATCTATTTTGTAAATTTAAATTGTATCTCCATAGAATAACCTCATAGGTTAGTTCCATTAAATAGATTGAGTTGGTACTCAAATTAGGAGGTGCATGATTCCTTAGAGTTGAAGCTCTGAAACAAGGGGATTAATATCTCCTTAGGGTTGGTTCCCTTTAATGTGTAACCAATGAGGTTTTGAATTATGAGGCTAGATTAGATTAGTAGATTTTAACAGCTAGTCTCCTACTATTCTAGCAGCTATTCTCACCGTGGTTTTTTCCTTTGGGTTTTCCATGTATAAATCTAGTGTCGTGTGTATTTGAGTTTGTGTGATATTTGAATATTTTATTTGATCTACATATATCTTTTAATTTGCATTAAAAGTATTTTAAAGGACTAGTTTTAAATGATATACTAATTCACCCCCTCTCAATATCTACTTATGTTCTAATAATTGGTATCAGAGCTAGGTTCCTTAGGAGAAGCTTAATCAGCTCAGGTAGATCTTGGATCAGTGAACAAAAAGGGCTAGTTAAGAAGAATCTTCATAAAATAAATCATCTCTCTTTGATGGATAAAACTAAGAATTTTGGAGCATAATAATTAAAAGATATTTATCCTCATTCAAGTTTGATGTATGAATGTCTATGGTAAATGGATATACAACCCCTACTACAAATCCTACTGATCAGGCTATCAAGAAGGCATACGAGAGAAATGTTGAGTCTAAAAATGCTTTTCTATGTGGATTATCTAATTTAGAGTTTGTCAAAGTGATGCATTATCAAAATGCACAAGATATCTAGAATAAACTAAAGATCATCTATGAAGTATATGACAAGGTCAAGTAGGCCAAGCTAAAAACTTAAAAAGGCATGTTTGAGAGCCTTAAAATTAATGAGGAAGAGAAGATTGTAGACTACCTCCTTAGGGTAGATGAAATAGTTAATGCAATCAAAAGTCTTGGAGAATAAATGAAAGAATCAATCATTGTCAAAAAGGTCCTAAGATCTTTGACATCAATATATGCTTCTAAAATATTTGCAATAGAGGAAGCAAGAGATATAGATAAACCCATTATTGATGAGTTGCATGGAACCTTCACTACTTATGAGATGAGAATGGGAGAAGTAGACAATTTTAAGAGAGAAGTTGCATTCAAAGTAGCCAAACAAGTAAAAGCAAAAGAACCTACATTAAGATCTAAGGAGACTGATGAAGAAGAAGCTAACTTTGTCAGAAGATTAAAGAGAGGATCTAGAAAATACAGAGGTAAGTTACCCTTTAAATAATTTAATTATGATAAAGTAGGACATTTTTATGCTAAATACCCTCATAATAAAAAGGATAACTCTAAGAAAGTATAGAGTAGCAAAATGGTGAAACCTTACTATCCCAAGAAGAATTTATTTAGAAACAAGAAAGGTCTATACATAAAAGAAGATAGTGATTCAATGGATGACAATGATAGTTCAAATGATGATCATGACTATGCTTTTGTGGCTAAGGAAAATTAAGTCCTATTCATGATAATAAAATCAACTTTAGTGGATTAAGAAGATGTTGAAGACTCAAATGAAGAAGAAGAAGGAGAAGTAGATATAAAGTGTGAACTCATCTGTGCTTTAGAGTAAATTGACAAGACAAGAAAAGAGAGCTCAAAAAAGAAGAAACATGGACAAAAGAAAATTGAGAAAATGTCCAAAAGTCTTGATAAATATGATCAAATGGTATTGAGCCTAAATACTCAAGTTGAAGAGGCCAAGAGAATAGAATATGTAGTAAAATTTAAACTACAATCTAAATTTGATGAAATTATGATGCTAGAAGTAGAGATAGTGGCCTTGAGAAAAGAGCTTAAAAAATCCAAAGGTTAACTAGACAAAAATTTAAAGCTGATAGGAGGATCAGATGTTTTTGATGAACTGATCAACTCTCAAAAACCTTCAAAAGAGAGATCAATTCTTGGCTATAAAAAGGGAAAATTTTACATAACTCGTACATCTTCTACCTTATATGATAACTTCAAACAAAAAGGAGAAACTGGATCAATGAAAGAGAAAGCTAATAAGGACACAAAGAAAGATTCAAACATAGTTGATGTGAAGAAATTTGAACCTAAAAAAAGCTTAAAGAGAAGAAGACAAAGGTAGTTGATGTAGATGGATAAACCAAAGTGAGAGACTTGAAGAAGCTAGAGTTTAGAAGATCTCTTTATGCTACACCAAGAAATGCTATGATCAAGTATTCCTCATGTTTCTATGGTTATTTTTATAGTTGTAATCAGTTTGCTCATAGGGATGTTGATTATAGAGTTATACTTAAAAGGATAACAAATTTTATAAGTATAAACTCATTTGCTCCTTTGTTAGATACAAATAAAATGTGATATAATTGCAATAATTTTGGTCATATAGATAAACATTGTAGAACTAGCTATATAAGATCAAAAGTACATAGTGTAAAGAAATGCATTATTCCCAATGGGAATAATGGTTTAAAAGTTTCTAAAAATAAGTCAAATAAGAAACCCAAGGATGTGTGGAGAGTGAAAAATCAATCCATGATTGCTCAAATTGCATTCCATGCTAGGGAGTAGAATTTGTGGGTGATAGATAATGGTTTCTCAAAGTATATGATTGATGACAAGAGTAAGTTCATAAAATTGAATAAATGTAAGGAAGGATCTATCAGCTTGGGAGACAACACAATAGTCAATATCAAAGGTAAAGGAACCTTGAACATAGATGGAAAATTGCCTCCATATGATGTCCTTAATGTTGAAGGATTGAAGCATAATCTACTAAGTGTTAGCCAAATGTGTGACAATGGATATAAGGTCACATTTTATGTATAAGGATATAAGTTAAAGAGATCAAGAAGAATAGTTGAAGAAGGGAAAATGATTGAAAAAAATATCTATAATCTTGTTAAAGTGAATGGTAATAGCTACGTGATGGGAAAGAATGATAAGATTTGGTTATGACATAGAAGAATGGGTTACGTTAACTTTGATAACTTAGTCAAAGTAAGCTGAATTAAGTGTGTCAAACACATTCCCAAGGTAACCAAACCTACAGATACTAATTGAAAGGAATTCCAACTAGTCAAGTAGACAAGGGTTAAATTTCAAACAAAGGAGTATGCAACTACAAAGCCTCTAGAATTAGTTCATACTGATCTTTGTGGTCCTACTAAAATAAGAGGATCTAAAGGAGAGAGATACTTCATGTGTTTGTATATTATTATTCAAGAATGACATGGGTAACCTTTTTGAAAGATAAGTCACAAGCCTTTGAGAGATTCAAGATCTTTAGAGCCATGGTAGAGAATGAGATTGGACAAAAGATTAAATGCTTAAGATTTGATAAAGGTGGAGAATTCACCTCAAATGAGTTTATATATTATTTTGAGAAGCATGGGATCAAAAGGCATTACTCTATAGTAAGGACTCCATAATAGAATGGATTTTTTGAGAGAAAGAATAGGATAATCAAGGAGATGGCCAAAATAATGCTAAAAGAGGCCAAGTTACCTAATGGATATTGGAAAGAAGTAGTCCAAATAGTAGTATACATCTTAGAAAAAGGTTAATTGAGGGTAAAAAGTGACAAAACTCCCTATGAGCTATGCTATGGAAATCCTGCCTCTATTAAGTACTTCAAAGTGTTTGGAAGCAAATGTTACATCAGGAAAAAGGAGGAAAAATTTGGAAGCTTTGAATCAAGATATGATGAAGGAATATTTATTGTTTATTCCACTCAAAGCAAAGCATATGTATGTTACAATAAAATGCTACACAATATTTTAGAGAGCATCAATGTCAAGGTTGAAAAAGGATTGAAACATGTTGAACTTGACAAGGAAATCAGTATTGAAGAATAAGATCTTGAAGAATAAGAAGATAATGAAGAGGCTAAGGAAATACATGAAAATGCACCTCCAAGATTTTTTCAAAAGTATCATCCTAAAGAGCAAATAATTGGCAATAAGAATGAAGGAGTTCAGACAAGGAGAAGATATGGAATGAACAAGGAGAAGGTAAGTTTTGCTTTAATGTTTGAAATTGAGCCTAAGAACTATGTTAAAGCCAAAAAGGATGAGAATTTGATAAAATTCATAGAAGAAGAACTAAGCCAAATTGAAAAGAACAAAACTTGGTAATTAATGTTTAAGACCTTCAAACAAAAATGTGATAGGTAAAAAGTGGGTATATAGGAACAAGTGCAATGAGGATGGAGCTATTGTAAGGAATAAGGCAAAATTGGTGTGCAAAGGATATGCACAAGTTGAAGGCATAGATTTTGAGGAAACATTTATTCTAGTTGCTATATTGGAAGATATAAGAATGTTTCTATCATTCTATATTTATAAGAAGTTCAAAGTCTATCAGATGGATGTTAAGTCTGCTTTCTTGAATGGAAACCTAGAAGAGGAAGTCTATATCTAGCAATAAGAAGGTCTTTAGTTGTCAGAGGAAGAAGATTATGTTTGAAAATTAAAGAAAGCTTTGTATGGTCTAAAACATGCACCTAGAGCATGGTATTCAAGATTGGACCAATACTTGCAACAATAAGGTTTTAACAAAGGATATATAGACAATAATATTTGATTGGCCCCTTTTTGTGTTACTTAGTGGACCATGCTAACTAAACACATCTTGGTGTATGACAATCACTGCAATTTATTTATCTTTTGATACTTTTATCACCATCTAGAAAAATCTTCCAAGATCTCATGCCAACTAGCGGGTAGTTACTTAACACTTGGGTTTGAATGGGAGTCTCATTGAGTGCTTACATGTGGCAGTTAGAGAGCATGGGTGTTAGAGTAGTAGAGCCAATAGCATAATGACCCCCAATGATAACTTAGTACTTGATGTGTGACCATTTGATCTATCAATAATATGCTCTTTCACCTATAAAATGGGCTTGAACTTGAATAATAAGGAGGAGAGATTAATGCAACAAAGCTCTCCAAGATTATTTCTAAGATTGTACATGCATTTTGGCTTGAAACTAACATGAATACATTGAATAATCAACATATATCTCCCAAGTTTTCCCATGAGATATTGGGATTGTAGTGGGAATTAGATGAGTGTGTTATTTATTTCATATAAACTATACTCTATGTTAATGAACTTTGAGTTAATAGACATGACGTTGCATATTTATTTGTTTGTTAAATCTTTTCATATAGTTTAGCACTGTTTTATGGTTGTGACTTGATTTATTATGAGTAATGATATAATATTCATTATTGAATGTATTATGATGAAAGGTATATTCTAGTTGCTAATGGCATCACTGTGCCATATAATGACTTTGATATACCTATAAAATTGACTAAGTGTTGAGATGAACATGCATCGAGGCCCTAGTAACCATGCTTCAAGCATTAAATTTAAGAGTGATTACCTAAACATAAGCCATTCCCTTGACTCAGTTAAGCACCTAAATGGCACTTAACTTGCTATCCCTATGGCTTACACCATTAACAACTATATCTATCTAGGCATGAACTTGTGCCTTTGAATAAGTTTGTGCCTCTTGATCTTATCTAGAACATCATGTGATGATATACTACCTAAGTCTATTTTACCAATGATTGAGTACCATTGAGACTAAGGTTATACCATGTTTCAACTAGCCGAATATAGGCCCTGATCCTTTCACTATTGCACTTCAGGTGAGCGTACAAGGCTTGTGCCTTATATAAAATTGATGCCAACATAGTAGTGCATTTAAATATTTTGCACCATAAAATTTTAATATGCCTACACCTATCTATACCAAGTATATAACTAGCTTGGATTAATTTCTAAGTGCATGACTAAGTACATGAGTTAAATGAGGAGACATTTTTATAACATTTTGGTTTTATTACCAAGACTTGTGTTGAATTTTGTTACTGTAATGGTGTAACAAATTAATGTTTCAACTATCACTCAATAATATTGAGTACTAGATAGAGAACATGGAAGATATTTTTGTGTAAAAGCATTCGACATGATAAGGATAAAAGCCAAGAGAATGGGTGCAAACCAACCTATATGATGATATGTATGAGGTGTTCTTTTGAAAACTACATGAGCATGTGTACTAGTGGTTGGTTGCCTATACCAAATCTATAAGATGAAGCTATGACCAGTGATTTGAGTGGAAAAAGAGTTCCTAGAGAGGCTTAAAAACCGAGATGATATTTGGGTGCATGTTGTAGATAAGTGGTGGAGTGATGCATTGATTAGCTATGTGTTGAAATTTGTAGTGTCGACCTTATATTGCCATGAAAAATTAGAGTATGATTTATTTCATAAACTAATGGGCATGCTCATAAGAGGGCTCAACATCAAACTAAAGAAATTGCTATTGGATTATAGTATTGAAACTATAAGAATGGAAGGCTAAAATCCTTATGTATATGAGCAAGCACAAAAGGTGAGAAGGGGAAGTGTAGGTGAGGCATTATGGAAGGGGATGAGAAACCTAATACCTTAGAGCTCTAAAGGCAAAACTATTATAAGTAAAGGTGTTGGTTGATAGAGGATCTAGGACCTAAAAGTGTTGAGAGGACTCATAGAGAGTGGGAAGGGCATGGAGAAGGATCTTTTATATTATAGAAACATGATGAAAGAGAGGAAGAAGCAAGAGATCAAGCTTAGCATTTGGGTGTAGAATACCTTGGGTTCCTACAAGATGTGGTGAATGAGGATATAGTGGAAGCACCTACCCCCTTTGAACCTAAAGCACAAGATCATGCATTAGATTCTCCACTAGAAGATAAAAGAATGATAATTGACCCTATTATCAACATTAACTTTGATAAAATTCAAACTTTGAACCAAGAATTTGTGATCAAACAAGTGATACCTTATGAGGAATTAAATAAGAATACCATGAAACTAATAAGTGCCAACCCAAGAATCTATAATAGAAGTGTAAGCATTCCCATTTAAAGGATATAAGCTACACCAATTGGGAAACAACCTATAAGAAGTGGCTTGATGGCACAAGTGAGTAGTACCACACCATCAATCTTGATGGCATAACCTACACCAATAGGGTTAGCATTCAACCCTATAGTTAGAGGCATTAAAGGACCACTTCTAACACATATTCTAGGGGAAATCTCCTCAAACTCCAACACCACCCTTTCAACAAATTTAATACAAAATGGTGATGCAATTTTTGGAGTATCATGGCATAGAGAATGCTATAAATCATGTGATCAAGTGTGAACTTTAATGGCACACTTAGGTTATCACCCAATCAGAGCACAAGGTGACTCAATTTATGACAACCTTACTAGATCATGCCCATACTTGGTATCAAAAATTTGATCTGAACTAGGCTATGGTTGATTATGTATACTAAAGGAAGTTTTCTTAAAGGAATTTGATATTTCAAAGTTTGACCAATAAAGCATCATAGTGCTCAAAGAAATAAGCTAAGGGATATCCAAGAGCATATGCCTATATGATGTGTGATTTAAGACCCACCTTTCTAAGCTTCCATATGATATCCATTCCTCCTAATATGCATAATGCCACCATCGATAGATGGTCTATTTGTGAGGTCCTTGTAGACATGGGAATCGAGTTTAAAAATCTAACCAAAACTATTTGGGATAATATGGGATGGCCAACCTTAAATCCATCTCCTCATATGTTATTTATGGCAAAAAAATTGAGTGTAGCCTATCAGGATCTTGAAGGGTACCATTATAGATATTATAGGCACTAAATTCTCAACCAATTTTAAGGTGTTCAAGTTGGTAGAGCATGATAACTATCCAGTGCTCTTAGGGAAGCCATGGTACTACACTAACAACATAGACATGTGATTCAAGAAGTACTACATGACTTTTGAGAATGATAGAGAGAGGTTAGTGACCCCCCTATCAAATGATCAAGGGCCTCTATATGTGGAAAGTGTTGATGTCAAAGATGAGATCAACCAAATTTATAACGTCATGTCATGGCATGCTATAAATCTTAACCTAAGTGACCAAGGAGTATTCAAATGGGAGGATGGATAATTAGCTTGTGATACAATTGATGTAGCCTATGATAGATGGGTCTAAAAGGATTATGAATTTACTAATTAAAGGTGCCACCTAGTGTAGGTAATTGAGCCAAGGCTAGCTAGAATGGGATTGATTAGGGTTGATCACACTCAAAAGAAATGGGTTACCCATGTAAAAATGGAATGGAAAAGGGTGTTCTATCTAAGTAAAAGGAAGTTTGTAGTGCTTACAAAATATGGAGGGATTCAATCTATAAAGAACTATGTTCATGACATTAAAACGTGCATTCTTAAGGAAATAAATAGAATGGGTGCACTAGTGCATACCTTGAAGAGTACTACTACTCATTGGTGGGTAGTACAAAGGCCTAGCTTACCAACATGGCAAGATGTGAAGGCAATAATATATACTAGGTTGGAAAGAGTAATGAGGACTTAGGATACCTAATTAATTAGGTGATTTTGACCCAATCATACATGTGTGTTTATGTGAAGAGACCTGGACTATGTATATTAAGAACATGCCTAAAAGCCTATGGGTGCTTGCCTTCTACAAGACTTTGAAAACATGGTCATAAGCATGGTACATTATAAATGAAATGCACTAAGAAATAAGAGACTAGGAGGTTCTCAAGGAGAGGTTTGTGTACACCTTCTCCTTCTCTTCATAGAACTTATAGATACTAGATCCACTATAAGTCATTCATAGGGTAGTGTTTGAGGACACTTCCATCTTAGAAGAACACCTTAGAGAAATATTTGAGGAGAAGGGAATAGCACTACCAACATTATTTGAAGATAAGGCTCTCAATAGCGACTCTAGTTAGGAGGATGATGAGACTTGGAAAGAGCAAAATTGTAAGGTTCTAATAAGAAGACAAAAACTTGTGTGCCTTGTAGATGACAACACCCTAGATGAAGAAGATCTAACTCATCTTTGAATTGAAACAATGAAGGGGACAAGCCAAGTTAAAGACTCTCATCAAGAGAGGAATAAACCCTACCACAAACCACTCAAGATGATTAAATTAGACATAAATATAGAAGGTGAGATAAATATTATCACTATAGGTGCTTATTGGTCTAAGGTAAAGATGGTTCAAATCATAGACCTCCTATAGGAGTTTAAGGACTTGTTCTTGCATAGCTACTATGACATGAAGGGAACCCACCCTTCCCTTGGAAAAATGAGAATCAAACTAGTGGATGGTGTGAGTCCTATCAAGAAGCATCCATATAGGATGAATCCCAATCTCCATGCCAAGCTAAATATTGAGATTGATGGAATGCTTACCACCAATGTCATCTACCCTATACAAGAGTTTAAATAGGTATGTTAGATGGTCATAATCATAAATAAATATGGGTGTATATGGATTTATGTCAACTATATACTTTTAAATGCTACCTACATCACTAACCCATTCCTAACCCCATTTATTGATGAGGTCCTAGATGGCATCACAAGTTGTGAAATCTATACTTTCACTGATGGCTTCTTAGGCTACCATCATGTGTAGATCAAGGAGGATAAGCCTAAGACAACCTTTGTAATTGAATACAATTATTTTTATTGTAATATGATTCCCTTTGGACTCAATAATGCACCACTCACATTATCTATAGTGGTGATCACTAATTTTAAGGACTTCATCCATAGGTTCTTCCAAGTTTATCTCAATGATTAGATTGTATAAGACCTTGTAAAGGATCATTATGACATTCTGTGTCTCATGTTTGAGAGGTATATGTATCTCTAGATATCTTTAAACCTAAATTAGTGCATATTATTAACCCCTTTTGGGATATAGCTCAGGTACATCATTTATAAAGGTGGTTTTCTTGTTGACCTTGTGAAGATAGCCATCATAATTTAGCTATAGAATCCTTCAATGCAAAAAGATATTCATGCCTTTATAAGCCATTGTGGCTACTAAAAGAAGTTTATACAAAGTTATGTGAAGATTTTAGTGCCT
The DNA here is from genome assembly GCA_037957365.1 of Torreya grandis. Classification (NCBI taxonomy): domain Eukaryota; kingdom Viridiplantae; phylum Streptophyta; class Pinopsida; order Cupressales; family Taxaceae; genus Torreya; species Torreya grandis. Next base: position 955,082 of record JARHVA010003893.1, on the reverse strand, counting down.
CTAGAGGAGCTCTTGCACAAAGAAGCCCTATTTTATTAGGGTGAGGTATAAGAGGAGGCATTTAAAATATTGAATTTGAGGTTGGCTAGTGCACCAATTTTTTAATTTCTAGAGTAGACTACTCTTTTCCATGTCCGTGTTGATGCTTCAAGCTTTGCATTTGGTACCATATTAGTGAAACTAGGTGAGGGCAAGATAGACCACCCCACCTCCTCCATAATAAGGAAATTTATGGAAGTAGAACTTCATTACATCACCATTGAGTGCAAGGCATTATCAATGGTCTATGCCTTACAAAAATTTAGGCAATATCTACTGATAACCCCATTCATCTTTTTCACTAATCATTAAGCACTCAAGTCCCTCGAGAACAAGCCTATTTTACATGGGCACATATACAAGTGGATAGTTCTATTATAGGAGTTCTAGTTCTCCATTGTTATTAAAATTAGGAAGCAAAACTTGGGGCCAAAACATTTATCCAACATAAATTCTACCAATGTAATAGCATTGATCAAGGATGACATGGTAAATGCACAAATATATAGAGTCTAACACATTCTTGAAGACCTGCTAGATATTTCCACCTTCGTAATGTTTGGGTTTGTACCACAAACCATATCAAATAAGGAGAAGAAATAATTTAAGGTTCATGCCACCCCCTTCCAACTTAGTAAGGGGGGTCTGTACAAACTAAGTAAAGATAAAGTCCTATGCCAGTGTGTTCTAGAACATGAAAGGGAATCCATCTTATAAGAAGCATATGAGGGAATCATAGGAGGCCATTGAATTAGAGATGAAATGGTGCATAATATATTATAGTCAGGCTTGTGGTGTCCAAACCTATTCCAAGATGCAAAAGATTATGCTAAGTCATGTGATATGTGTCAATTCACTAGGAAGCCCAACCACCTAGATGAGATGCCTCTCATCCCCATTCTTTCCCAAGTGCCATTTGAGAAATGGGCCATTTATTTTATTGGACCAATAACTCCTACATCACAGTGCACAAGTATAAGGTATATTTTGGTGGCCACTAACTATTTCACTAAGTGGGCCAAGGCCACACTAACAAAAGACTTTACAACCACAACATCTATAAACTTCATCTAGGAGAACTTAATAAGTCAATATGGGTGCCCATTAAGTTTGAATAGTGATAGGAGCACTCATTTCATCAATGAGATAGTGTACATACTCTTAAATAAATACATGCCAGTGTATCACAAGATAACCCTATATCACCCATAGGCAAATAACACAATTGAAGCATTCAATAAGATCCTAGGAATGTGCCTGATAAAGATGTGTGATATTGGTCACAAAGATTGGGATGATTTCATTTCAATGGTACTATGGGAATACCATATGACTTATAAGCACCTAAACAAGGCTACACCATTTCAATTAGTTTTTAACACTTAAGCAGTTCTCCCCATATACTTCATGTTGAATTGCATGAATTGGTTTATTAGATCCTTATGCATTGCATGAATTGGTTGCTTAGATGGCCAATAATATTTAAACAAAAAGATAGAAGACTTAGAGCATTTAGATGAAAAGTGCACTCAAGTAAGATGGAGTAATCAAATTGAAAAGGTGCACTAGAAGCTCTGACATGACAAGCACATCTAGCACGAGGAGATAAATGAAGGATCATTGGTGCTGCTCTATGATTCAAAGTACCTTAAGCACTGAGGTAAATTAAAAATAAGGTGGATGGGACCCTACATCATCCACCATATCTTGGAGACATTTACATGCAAGTTACACATGTTGTATGATGAAATTCTACTAGGGCATTTCAATGGCAACTGAATCAAGCCATATATGCAATAAAATGGCACTTGTACCATAAAAACACTAATTTCTTGGACATTAGTTAGTTTGAGTTGAGCTAACCATAATACAATTTTATGTAAGCCAAAACATTGTTTTTATTTTTATTTTTATTCCTTATATAGTGTAAATAGGCAATAAGTGACACACGACAACCATAAAGACTTATCTATTGGTACTTCACTCATAATTCTCGCTGAGTGAATCAAAAACTTGTACTTTATAAGCACATAAATACATGCCACCTAATTTATGGGAAAATGAATCTAACCCAACTCTAGATAATTCATATAGCCTTCATGCATAATTCTAATTAGGTGAGTCAAGCACTTGTGCCCTCTAAGTGCATGGGGCCAAACATCTAAGTAATGGGCATATGAAACTCACTAGATACAAGCATAAGGTGCACAGGATCCATGTGCATAAGATGAAAATTGTAAGTCTCTTAGAGGCCTAATAATGAATTACTCTAGTGCTTTCATGCATAATACCAATTGGGTGAGTCAATCCCATTTGCTTTCTTAGCACCTACGACCAAATGCCTAAGTTTATAGGTGTGAGGAAGTTACTAGACATTGAAGATTTGAGAATAAAATGACAAAGTACATAAGTAAAAAGGAAACCTTAACACCAAATTTAAAATGAGTCATATAAATTGATTATGTGCTAAAGACCAAAGAAGAAGGTGAAGATGCTCAACATGGTTGGGCACAAGAAATAATGTGAAGATGCATAATTTGAATTTGTACAAGAGAACCAAAAGAGAAGCCAAAGTATTGGAAGGCTAATGTAAGGGATTTTTATGTGGTAGAATATGCCAAGGTAAGATGAAGCACAAGAAACCAACCAAAATATAGAAGCATGCTTAAAATAAAAGTGTAGATAGAAGATGAAGTGGAGCTGAGGAGGTTGAATCATGCACATGTGAGGTGTTATGCCCATGTTACCACAAGGAAGGTGAAGGTCATGCCAAGTGAACAAGTGTAGGGTAAGAATCATCTAAGACAACTGGCATCCACCCAAATTTGAGTGGGAAGAATTGGTGGAGGCACAAAGATATGTATTTAATGTATTGATGTTAAAGGATTTTCATGGATTTCATAAAATATTGCATTTTCAAAGAAATCTAGGCACTACCACACCATAAAGAACTTATATTAATGATGGTAGATAAGGAAAGAGTATAAATTAACAAGTAATAGACTTGATTAGGTTACAAATTTTATACTAACTCAAGACTAAGAGTGAACCTAAGCGAAAACTAGAGAGCCGAGGTGCAAAAACCCTATATCAGTGAGAAAGTGAGTGCTTTCAAGAACTAAGAGTGATTGATTGCATACTAAGAAAGATTATGTTCATAGTAAGAGAGATTTAAGAAGTGTGGAGAAAGGATTTAGTAGAAACCAAATAGTTGGAAGAGTGAATTGATTCCTAGGTTGCCATTAAAGGCTAGTAAAGCTTGAGAGCCAAGGGAACAGTCATAGATCCCATGACTATAGAAGTGACATCACCATTCGAGGCTTTAGTAGACCATAAATATGACACTTCAACACCATCAAGTTTAGGATGGTGAATAAATAGAAGGGATCAAGCTCCAAGTAGGTGTAATAGGATGCAAAATGGGCATGTTTAACACTTAAAGTGGTCACTACAAAAACAACAATGCAATGGGTAGAAAAAGTAAGCATGATGTAGGTGGACATCAAAAAACTCACCAAAATGTCCTACCAAGTAATTTAATTCCCTCCAAAGGTCATGATAGGGGAGGATTAGTATTCTTTTGCACATGTTTATTAGTTAAAAAAATATAACCACCACATGTCTAGTCATTTACAAGACCTCATGCAAGATTGGATGGTGGATATAGGGTAGAAGATGGTGAAATATTATGACCTAACTGATATCTCAATCTAAGAAAAATTGACAACTTCTAACACATTTCAAGTTTATGAGTTTCCATGCTTCAGGAAGTTGGAGGAGCAAGTTCAATTCCTACTCTTGTAGATCTACAAGGACCACATTTACTTCATAGGAAGGTGCATGAATATTTTGATGCAATTGATAAAGAGAATAATTGAGCTTCTATACAATGGTAAGGACATCTATTAGATGATGGATGATGATGAAGAGGTGGATCACATAGCTTAACTCCTAAAGTATTTCAAAGGGGGTTTTTCATTCCCTATCAAGGAGTATAAAGACCTTGGCATGAGGGTGGTGGCATGCCTTATAAGCTCCAAAATATGCCCAAGTGGTAGATGGATCAATGTGACTAAGGCATACCTTTACATCACCTATTACATGGTATAGGGCATGCAATTCAATATTACCAAATTCATCACCAAGAAATTTGTGAAGAATGCGTAAGAGCGCCACAAGGAAAAAGGGACATTCATGTGGGTATACATTTTCATTATCATTGTCATGGAAGAGATTGGTATTCTATATGGGAATGAGGATAACCTTTGGGTCCATCTAGATCACAATGACTCCCTATCAAAAAAGTACAAAGACTTCATGAGCCCCCCTCTTTTATCATTAATTATAAGACTCACATCATGGGGTGATGTGATAAGTACATAGAGGCCTTTAGGTTAGAATGATGTATCCCTCAGGGGCTCCCTCATAGTATGTTTGTAATGGAAAACTTTACCATAATTCAACACTATTACATAATACACTTATTACTAGTTGATGATAACATGTCAGGGTGGCTAAATCTTCCCTATGCCTTCTTAATAAGGTACTTCAGGGTTATGATATCTTGGATCCCCAATGCATAATAGTTAGACATTCTAAACAAGGAAATGGATATGGAGAGGCACATGATGAGGTGATAGTTTATTCATATCGATAGGAAGGCCATCTAAGATGAAGAGGATGAGTCAGATGACACTGACATCCATCCTCTCTAAGAGGCAACTATAGCTAGGCACATCCATAGGTTCTACTATGAGATGAATCCATGGAAGAAGGGCCTTAACATCAAGTAGAGTGAATACCCCCCAATCTAGATCAGTAATGAAATAACTTTGATGCGAATAGATAAGAATACGTCTCCCAAGAATAAGAGGAGGGAGAATTTTGAAGAGATAGAGGAGTGAATAAAGCTCAAGATATCCTTAGAAGGAGAATCCTCTCCTTTAGCATTCATAAATAAGTACATGCAATTCATGTCGAAGGGTTCCCCTAACATAAGGGAAAAAAATAAGGGGAAGATCCCTCTTGTGGCACCTAAGACAATATCATCTAATATAGAGGAGGAAGAGGAGATGGAGGAAGAAACAATTACGAGGGATGTATATATCATGTTAAATAAGATGACTCCTCATCAAGTGAACATACCCCCTTTCCATCCCCTTAGATTGAATTGGAGAATAATATGTGAAGGTAAAGGAAACTTGACCTTAGTGATGATATGTAGAAGGCATAAGAGCTGGAAGAATGAAGAGAAGAAATGACAAAGGCTAGGATGTCAAAATAAGCCATTGAGATGGTCGAGGGTGAACAATGAAGGAAAAAAATGGAGAAATGTAAGGCACATAAGATAAAATGGAAGAAGGAAGGAGGAACATGTGAGAATCTTGATGAGGTAGAAACACTTAATGAAGTAATACCCTTAGGCAGACCAATTGAAGAAGATTTAAAGTGCAAATGGGAGGATATGGGCCTAGACCAAGATCACATTGACACATCACTAGAGTTGTATCACAAATGTGAGGCCATGAGGTCCAAGGGCATGAACTAAGCTTAGATTGATTGAGTGGAAGCTGAGGAGATAAAGGTAGAAGAGAAAAAATACAAAGCACAAGCCAAGAGAAGGAAAGTTGAGAAGAAAAAGGTCAAATAAGAAAAGGCTAAAAGGAAAGAAATAGAAGAGAAGGTGGCCTAAGTATAAAGGGTGAGAATGAAGAAAGAAAGAGAGGAAATGGTTTCCACTTAACCAAAACCTATAAAGGAAGAAGCAACTGAAGAGGCACCTAGCAAGCACCCCATCTTAGTAGAGGAAGCTATATAACAGGCATGCCCTAATTCTAAAGGAACACTTAAATAAAAATAAGGTGATGTTGGCACCTCAAAAGATCAAATGGAGAAGATAGTAGAGACCTCACTAGGGCAAGAAGAAAGTAAGCTTGGCATCAATGTGGTTTGTGCCAAAAAAACATGACAAGAAGAAGTGGACAAGGGGGAAAAGTTTGAGGAAGAACCCCTCTAGAAACAAGATGGAAAAACTAGAGACAAGGAAAGAGAGGAGATGAACCAAGGGGATAAGTTTGATAAATAACCCCTGTTAGAAGAAGAAGAAGAAGGAAGAGGAGGAGAATAATAAATCACTGGAGAAAGCACAAGCACCAATGGAGAAGGGAAGGAGATGACCAAGGAAGAGGATGAGGAAGAGGATTATGAGCTAAGCTACAAGGAAAAAGTGTAGAGGGGTTCAATGAAGATAATTTTTTTTAAATGATGGAGTACATGCACCCAAAAACTACCACAACCCTAACACACCATCAAGTTTCTTAGGCTCTTAATTTATACATAGATGATCCTCAGTTCAAGGTACCAAAGAAGGAAATTTAAAACACCAAGAAAATGGAAGAGGGACATGACTACCAACTTGTAAATCCTAGGGATATGAACCCCATAAGGTTATAAAACACACTCTTCAAGATGGTCTCATTATTAGCATGCAAAAAAATCATCAATAATGTTCATGCCAACAAGTTGAAATAGATCATGTAAGAGGTAGAGGAAGAATTGAAGGCCATGAAGCTCAAACTCTAATAGTTGGTTGAGTACGTTGAAGAGGTGGAGCCATCCATTTTATATGGTGTTGATACTTCAAAAATGAAAGAGGTTGATAAAGTTTACATGTTGGTAGAACAAATGTTCCCTCAAATGAAGCTAGTGTTAGAGGAACAAAAAGACCCCTATGAATCCTCAAAAGAGATCTAAAAAAAAAGCTCAATATAGTGGAATACCTATTTACCAAACTATAAGAGGGAATAGAATAAGTAGATGCCATATTTTACAACTTCACCACTCAAGCATCCATAATTAACATGTGCCATCAAAAGGTGAAAGAGGAGAAGGATACTCTGATGAAACATGTTTTCACTATGGGCATGACTGAATGTGTGTAAGTTATGGTGTAGGTCAACACCTTAAGTGCCAAGTTGAAAACCTAGGAGCAAGACTTGAAAGCACTCTTCCATGCTTTTCAAACAAAGGTAAGTGAAAAAGGGACATTCTAGATAGCAAGGTGAGGAGAGCTAAGGAAGGATTAGAATCCTTTAGAAAATAAATGAAGAGCATGAACATGTCCATACTAAGGCTGCATTGATAAAAGTAGATTTCATCATCGAAGAGATCAAGTTTGCCATTTAGGGCTTCAATAACTTCAAGGTAGAGCTGCAACAGAGTCCACCCAAATTTTGTGTGGCAAAGGTGGTAAAATATTAGTCTAAGGGTGGACTATAAATTTTGTATGGGGTAATGTTGGGCCCCTTTTTGTGCTACTTAGTGGACCATGCTAGCTTATCACATTGTGATACATGGCAATCATTAAAAATGATTACTCTTTTGATACCTTTAGTTCTAACTAGAAGAATCTTCAAAGATCTTATGCCAGTTGGTAGGCAGTCGCTTAGCACCCAAGTTTGAAGGGGAGTTTTATTGAGTTATTGCACATGGCATTCAAAAAGTATGAGTATCAGAGTAGTGGAACTAGTATCCTAATGACCATTAGTGATAGCTTAGCACCTAGCGTGCACCCATCCAACCTAACAAGAAGATAATCCACCTATAAAATGGTCTTAACCTTGAAGAAGGAGGAGAGATTAATGTATCAAGGCTCTATAGGATTAGTTCTAGGATCATACATGTATTTTGGCTTGAAACCAACATGAATAATTTGAAGAATCACCATGTATTACCTAAGCTCACTTGTGAGCTACTGGGCTTATAGCAGGACTTAGATGAGTGTGTGCTCTATTTCATACAAATTTTAATCTATGTTAACTAACTTTAAGTTAATATAAATGATGTTGCATACTTTCTTGTATATTGAATCTTTTCATATAGTTTATCACTATTGTATGATTAAGACTTGATTTCTATATGAGTAATGATATAATCTTCATTATTGAATGTATTGTGATAGAATGTCTATTCTAAGTAACTAATAACATCACTGTGCCATATAGTGACTTTGATATACCTATAAAATTGACTAAGTGTTGAGACCAACATGCATTGAGGCCCTAGTAACCATGCATAGAGCACTAAATTAAAGAGTGATTACCTGAACATGAGTCATTCCTTAGTTTGGTTAAGTTCCTGGATGACACTTAACTTGCTATCCCTATGTCTTATGCCATTAAGAGATATATCTAGCTAGGCATGAAATTGTGCCAAAAAAATTATGCTTTTGAATAAGATTGTACCTCTTGATCTTATCTATAATGACATGCATTGATAGAATTCCTATGCCCATTTTTCTAATGATTGAGTCCCATTGAGACTAAAGTCACACCCTATTTTAGTTAGCCCAATATGGACCCCAGTCCCTTAACTATTTCACTTCAGGTGAGCACACAAGGCTTGTGCCTTGTGTGAAATTGATGCCAATATAGTAGTGCATTTAAATTTTGTACATCACAGACTTTTACTATGCTTATGCCTAGTTATACCAAGCACAAAATTAACTTGGATTGATTTCTAAGCATGTGACCAAACACATGAGATAAATGAGGAGACTTTTCTAAAACAATCTGTACTTTAAATCAAAAGGTGAGCATATGTTGATTATTGTTGTATATTTAGATGACATCATCTTTGGTGGTAGTAATAACAAAATGTGCAAAGAATTTGCTACACAAATGTAAAGTGAGTTTGAGATGTCTATGCTAGGAGAAGTTTCATTCTTCCTTAGTCTAAAAATAACCCAAAATGATGAAGGGATATTTATATTCCAAACCAAGTATGCAAAGGAAATGCTCAATAAGTTTGGAATGGAAAATAGCAAACTAGTTAGTACTCCCATGATAACTGGATGCAAGTTGAGAAAAGAGGATGGGTCCCTTAATGCAAATCAAACAATTTACAAATCAATGATATGTATCTTGATATACCTAACTCTCCATCAAGATTAGATATCATACAAGTAGTGTGCATGGTAGCAATATTTTAGGCTAATCCCAAAGAATCACATGTCAATGCAGTGAAAAGGATCTTTAAATACATCAAGAGCACAATTGATTATGTCTTATGGTATCCTAAAAGTTAAGATTTCACTTTGACATTATATATTGATGTTGATTGGGCAGGAAGTGTGGATGATAAAAGAATCACTAGTGGTGGTGTATTTTTCCTTGGAAATAGACTTGTTTCATGGTTGAGTAAAAATCAAGAGTCAGTTACTCTTTCTACAATATAAGTAGAGGATGTAGCAGTAGTGGCATGTTGCACTCAAGTCTTATGGATGAAGAAAACACTCAAGAACATCAAAGTATAGTACAAGTCACCTATCTATATTCTTTATGATAATTCAAGTGCTATAAATATATCAAATAATATAGTGATCCATTCTATAAACAAGCATATATCAATCAAGTATCACTTCTTAATAAAGTTGTAGATCAAGAGCTCACAATGGAATATATGCCAACTAAGGATCATATTGTAGACATATTCACCAAAACTCTTCCCAAGGAACAATTTGAATATCCAAATTTTTTTTTGGGAGTGGTGGATTCTACACATCACTAAATCCTAGTGATAGGGCATGAGTCTAGGGGGTGTCTAAAGGAATATTTATTAATCCCTAGAAGAAGAGAGAAAAGGAAACTTATGTATACATAAATTTTCAAGGTTCTAATGAGTTGATGGTTGTATATTCTCGGACAAAATCCTTTATTTTATAAGGGGGGAGACACATTTAGACATCCAATCAGAAAGAGTCCCTTTGCCATTGATGTTAAAGGGGGAGAAAAAGTGTAAATTATCTCTATGGGAGAAGAAGAGCAAAATGCTCTCTGCACAAGTTTGAAGAAAAAGTGCAAATGTCAAAAAAGAATTAGAGCAAGTGTCTAAGCTGAGTATTAGGAAAATATACCATCGCATAAGGGGGAAAAAGTTTGGTATGAACATACTTAGTTCAATTTCATTAGAAGCCAATGTAAGTAACACTAGAGGAAGAGCAAAGTATTAGAATATTAGAGCATTTAGTTTTCCATGAATGACAAAGGGGGATATTGTTGGAAATATGATTGTCATTGATGTCAAAAGGGACATTATGGATGGAATTGATGTTTAAAAATAAATATGTTGATTAAAAGATATGTAAAGGATCTTATCAAAGGTTAAGGATGATTGAAATTCTTGTGTGCATGAGAAGAATTCATCTGCTTCCTCATAATGATCATCTAGACATTTTGGGTCTATGATAAGAAAAGATGGGAAGGCATTTTGTTGATGTCACCATTGCCATGTGTGAATGAGTATGGGGGAGCTATTCACATGGTTGTGATCACATTGGTCCCTAGTTATTATGTGTTATATTTGAAGTTATTTGATGAAGAATAGTTGAATATTTGGGCATGCAGAGTTGGCTACTCAAACAAAAATCACTAAGTTTCTATACTTAGACAAATTTGCAAAATGGTTAAGTAGAGCCAAGTAAGCATATTGATAAGGTAAAAATTCACACATATGGAGGTATAGGGACAAAATGATCATATGGTTTTTTCATTTTTGTGCCTATTTTCTATGCACTATATCTCAGGTCACATGATGTAGCAAGATAAAATATATGCTTGAGTAAAGTTGGGCTCTAGGACATTTTAACAGTGTTTTCCAATACTTAGTCAAATTTGTAGATTGTAATAAATAGATGAACATTCATTTTTATGGTGCCATATCTTGCACATATGAAGGCTTTCGGAGAAAATGCATATATGGATGGGATCCCTTATTTAAGAGGATCATATGTGCTAATTTGTAGGACATGTGACTAAGTGAAACAAAAGTTATGTAGGTGCAAAGTTAGCCCTCTAGGCATATTTAAATGGTCTCCATACTTAGTTAAAATATGCACAAGGTCTTCCAAAGTTGTCATGTTTTTACAAAGAATATTTATGGGCATTTTCAAAGGAAATAGAATATTTGTTATGGGTTTTTCAAGAGCATCTTAAATATATGGTCTGAAGGTTCAAATGAGAAGGAATGAGCATAGAATTGAATTATATTTGATCTAAGACAAAATAGGGTTTCTCATTTAAACGCTAATAGTTTAAGTCATGGAATTAAATAGGCATTTTTATATTTTGATGTTCACTTGATATAGCCTAGATCTGATAACTTAATTTATAACTTAAGTATTTGTCATCATTGTAAAAATGGCCCCTCAACATAGCAATTATCAGCTTGAAAAGTGATCAACGGACTTAATATTTCCTAAGTCTTGGAATTTATATTTGTCCCATCTTGATCAATGTCTATCGCTTAATCATACATAGAAGATCCAATATAGCATAATGAGTCAAATTGTCAAAAGATCCTTGGAGTAAATGAGCTAGTGACAAGTGTCACATTCATGGAGCTTGTTAGATAAAGACCCAATGAGCTTAAGCTTATCAGAGTTAATGATTGAACTTATTATAATATATAAAAATTAGTAGATTATCATGCAAAGGAGATCCAATGGAGGGAGTGAACTTAGATGGAACAAGTTCTTGAAGTTGATCAACATAGTGGTGAGTTAAAGAATGAATAAGTCTAAGAGGATCAATGGAGTGAAAGTGATCCAAAGACATAGGAAGCAATAAGATGGGATAAAGAGCTCAATGATTAACATATAGATAGAGATAAAGATCACACATCTTTAGAGATTGAATGGAATGTGTAAGATCAGATTAGGAAGATCAATAGATGTGTTTTAAATTTGAGAAAGCTAAAGTTTAGAAGCATACAAAGATTGAACAGATAGTGTGAGCCTATTAGAGATCAATTGAATGGATGCATTTTAAAGTTGAGCTATTTAAATATGGAACATCAGATCATGGCACCAAACTCAATATCAATAATCAATATTTAAAGAAATTTCCAAACAATGGTCAAATGTAGGAACATACAGGAACATGCAAATAAGACATGAATAACAACACAAATAATGATATTGATTGATGTAACTGATCAAATATATGTAAATGTGCATGCTCATAAAAATTAGAGTCTAAAAAATGTTATATATAGTAATGAGACTAGGAATCAAGATAGTAATGCATGAATTCAAGATGCAGGAAACTTACAGTTCAAGTCATAATGAACTAAGTCTAGAATAAAGTGTGATGTGTTTATAAATAAGTGTGAATACAATGAAGATATGGAACCCTAGATCATTTGCTTATATATAAAACATCAAGGTTAAATGCATATTTAATTGAACAATTCAAAGTGTGTCAAATATAAAATATAGACACCAAAGAACAGAGTGAGAGAGATGAAGTATGTCGATAGAGTCAGATCTAGACATATAGATAAAGGGATAGAGAGAAGAAAGGCACAAAAAGATTAAGTGTAGAGTATGAGCAGTTGTAGATTAGACCTATAATAGAGAATAGAAGGATTAGATTCATGTATGAATCTATTTTATAAATTGGAGTTGTATATCCATAGAAGAATTTGATAGGTTGGTGCCATTAGATAGATTGAGTTGGTGCTTAGATTAGGAAGTGGGTACTTCCTTAGAGTTAAAGTTCTTAAATAAGGGGATTGGTGTCTCCTTAGGGTTGATTCCCTTCAATGTGTAACCAATGAGGTTTTGAACTATGAGGCTAGATTAGAATAGTAGATTCTAGCAGCTATTCTCACCATGGTTTTCCCTTTGGTTTTTCTACATATAAATTTGGTGTCATGTGTATTTGAGTTTGTGTGATATTTGCATATTTGATTTGATCTACATATATATTTTAATTAGTATTAAAATTATTTAAAAGGAATAATTTTAATTGATATATTGATTCACCCCCCTATCAATATCTAGTTGTGTTCCAACACTAAATTCTCTATATGTAATCTAAGAGCAGTGAATATCCACCTACAACCAATGTACCTATAGGTAGTCTTTATGAAGAGTGAGCAGTTAGAGAGAAGTCACACTTTTGACAATATAAGCTTATGGTATGATGAATTTTAATGAGATATAAGAGTATGAAATGAATTCATGTCTATATAATTTATTTCATTAGTTTTTATGAATATCATACTCATAAAGGATAATACTCAGTTCACTAACACAATTTACCAACATAGTATATTACAGACCTACATGCCTACACTGTAACAAAGTGAGATAGTGTATTTTTCATTAATATTTGAAGTTATAATGGACAAATGTGATGTAAATAACATCATGAATACCTCCACAAAGTATTGGATCATTATATTATAGAGAAACTCAATTCTTAGACCTCTAGTGTTAGTAATTCCAACTTACATAAAAACCCTCAATTATGGAATTTAAGGTTTCAAACCTATTTTTAAGGTCAATTTTTATGAATAATCATGTAAAATAATTTAATAGACCATTTAAAACATTTTTAAGGGCTCCATTTTCTATCAAACTATGTTTTGAAGTCTAATGTCTCCAAAAGACCTTCCATGACCTTTCACACATAGTCACCTAAGAAGCATATTTGAAGAGGTTAAATTTTTTTATAGATGATGTATGGTGAATCAAAGTTTATTGAGCTATTTAAGGGGGTATTATACTTCAAAATTATATATTTGGTTTATTCTTTGGGTTTCACAACTTCATGAACAACAACTAGAAAACAAACAACCCTATTTTGCTTGAGATGAAGCTCAAAGAGGTTAGATGTTTTCTTAAATATTGCATGAGGTTTTATATGGGAACTCAAGCCAATAATATATTTTATAATCCCCCATACCAAAAATTATTGGAATTTGTTTTTAGAATGAACCCCTATCCTTTATGAACCATGGTTAAGAACTTAAACCTCTCTAAACCCTCCTTAAAACCTACAATTGACCCAATTGAAGAGATACATTTCCTGATGCTTTCATATGATATAGTTTTAATTTTAAATAATATTTTTGATGTTCAAAACTCTCTTAATCTTCACTTCCAAATGTTTATTTACATGTGTAGTTATAGTACCATATGGTACAGGGTAAAATAGGTAGTTTTTAGCTTATTTGTGAGGGTATAGGTAGTAAAGTGATCTCCAAAACATTTTAAGATGTTTATATGGATTTTATATAAGTTTAATGATCATAAAAACTCTTATAAAGGTATTAAAAGTTGTTATATATCCCTTACAAGTTGGCCACTAGCTTAGTAGGTAAGAGAACTCAATTTTCATGCCAAAGTCAATGGTGAAGGCTTGAGAGTAAAAAAAAATGACTTAAATATCAATGAGTGAGTTGTGTAAGGGTTATAAACGTCTCATTATCTCACATTCAAGAATGAAAACCTAAAATTTTCTTACAAAACATCTCTAATAACCCCTCAAAAACACAAATGCATCTAGGGTTGCCAATGACCATTTCATGGTTTGCCCATCTACACAACATTGTAGAAATTAAAATTTGGAATAGAGGATTTTATTAGGATAATTAAAGTGAATGAAGCACTTTTGGTAGGTTTCACATGTGTGGGTGGCCATTTGGGCCAAATTTCTCTTTTTAAGCCTAGGAGGCCTAATTAGGCATAATTAGAGAGAGAAATGATAGAAAAGAGATACTTATAGGATCACTAAATTTTGTATGAATATGTAAGGGAATAAATGGTACTAAAAAATGTGGTCAATTTTCCAAGGTGATCCGTACATTCTTCTATACAAGGATCTTTACCAGTTTTTAGGGCTACAAGGAATGAGTGAAAAAGTAAGTAAAAGGATCTAAATTGCATATTATGGAGGGTTTGATATAGATAAAAATTAATTGGTTCAAGTATGATGTCATGTTTAGAATCCATCCATGGTGGAAGAGTTATTGATTCAAAGTGAAACCCAATTTTATCACTCGTACACCTCTTTGCTTAAGAAGGATTCAAATGATCAAATCACTAAATTAATGCATAAAAGTTATTTAAAAATATTTATTGATGTTTGTCTCTACATCTTAAGCCTAATAAAGTATGAAAAATCTAGATTTTAATTGGAATAAGGTTTTAAAGGTTGAAAAGGTGTATAATACTTCTAACTAGACCTTCCTTCCTTTCTACACCTAACATGTTGAAAGAGTCAAATAAGCATCAATGAGCCTAATAACAACCCTTTCCAGGTGAATATACCTCATAAATAGTTTGAATAAGTTTTAAAATGAATACTTAATCTATAAATGATGGTTATTTTCAAGGAAGGTGACTTATTTTTCAAAAAGGACATGTGAGCTAGTATATAGGGTGTGCAAGTAAGAATGTAGGCACTTCAACTGGTCAAACTTGACCAATCAATGCCTAAGACTCCTTAAAATCTTCAATATAAGTATTTATATACCCATACACCATTTTTAAGGAGGGAATAAAGAGATTATCAAGGAACTACTACATTGGAATGGGAAGGACCTAGTGAATGTCTCATATCCTAGTTTTTAGGCTTTTACTCTCTCTCTCTCTCTCTCATCATATTATCTATATTAAGTGTATTATTGGAATTTTAAAAGAATCCTTGACCTAATTTGTGGAAATTCATTTATAAAAAAACACTTGTACTTGCCTCTTTATAATAAATAAAACTAAATTCATGCCTCCTCAAAGTTTATGACTAGTGTATGATAATGGTTAGTTAATGAATGAGAGTGATAATGCATGTTTCCTTTCATTTTTTCCTCTCTTATTTAAATATTTATATGTTATTAGTTCATCCTTATAAGTTTCATAGTGTGCTTTAATTATCCTCTATGTATGGCAAGTGCAATATTTCTTCAGTGTCTTTGAGAGACCTATTGATTAATTGCCTTAGATCATGCATCAAAATGAGCATTGATGTGAAATATTAATGTTTGGAGACTCTTAATTTTAGAAGTGAAATCAGGTTCATGTCGTTATTCAACCTTATTAGTACATATTATACAAGTGACAACATATTTGGCTCTCAGAGCTGTCAAAATCTAGGATAGGATTGTACATTCAAGCTAATAAATGTATTTGAGTTGTAACTAGTTTATCACCATCTAGAGGACTCCAAAGCGATAGATTTAAACTAATTAAAAAAAAAAGTTGATCAGATAAATCCATGTAAGCAATATAGGGATGGCCAATTTATTTAATTTACCCTTGGAATTAAATATGGAAGTATACATAGATCATGGGGGATTGGCAATTCCAAAAAGATCTCAACAAAAATTCATAAGAAATGTCTAAATCAGATCTCTATCTAGTCCCAAATTAAATAAAGGATAATAAACATGGATATTCATCATGTGAAATGCATGATAAAAGGTTCCCAGAAGAGATAATGAACACTAAATACAAATTCCTACCTTAAAGAGAGATGGTTTTAGAATTTATTAATCATGCTCAAAATGATGGATCTAATAGAATCCCAACTGTATACCTCAATCAATAATGAATACTTAAAAATAACCCATTAATGGGATGAGTTGGAAAAGTATAGAAGGGCTCATACCCTTCATTTATATATATATATATCTCTAAAGGCCTTGCAAAAGGTTGGCTCTTTATGAATTGTAAGAGAGACATAGAGAGACTATGCCCATTTATTTTCCTATACTTTATTTCTTTCTAGAGTAATTTATCCCTTTCTCCCATTTTAGTCTTTTTATCTCATATGTGTTTATTTCACTTAGATCATTTTATGAATCCCAAAATTTATTAATCAAAAGTAAAATATTTATAATTCAAAGGCTATGGAGACTATGTAGTCATTTCTTGCATTTTTAATGGTATTTATGTTTGTCCTTCTCATAGTCAAACTCATTAGACTCTTGAATCATATTTAGTTGGAGTTATGATAGGTTTGGCTTAAATAAAGATTTGTTTTATTGAATTCATTCAGTTAGGTAGTTCTAGATTCATTTGTGTTTGTATCAAATATTTTATCTCTTTATCCCTACTCTTTTGCACTTTCTTTATGATCAAGTTAATCTAGGAACAAAAGTAATCTAAATTTAATTGTCTATCTTGATTTTTATTTTACCATTTATTTTATTGTTATTATAGTATTTGTTTTATTCATAAACATGGCAAGTTCTTAAACAAATCATTGATTTTAAATTAATATAAATCTATTGAATTTTGATTTCTATTAGAGGCTAAACCTTGCAAGAATATCCTAGTAAAACAAACAACCTCTATTTATGAATGTCTTAACCAAAGCTAAACTATAGCTCAACTCATTAAAATAGGCCCCTTACATAGAATAAGTCCACATCAACCAAATTAATGAAGACCAACATACCAAAACCTGGTACATTTAGAACTTAGGGAGGTGTTTTCTTCATAAGATCTCCCTCCTTTTAGGAGAGGTAGGGATTAACAACCCCTTTGCCTAATTTTTGGCTCATACATGTTCTAGAGCTAAAAGGAGGGCCAAAATCTTATTATATATGGAGATTTTTTATTGTGATTGATTCTTATAACAAATCCCCTTCATGTTTTCTCCCATCCTGTTATGTGCTGATAAACCAATCAAAAATACATTAGGGGCATATTTATTGCTTTTATTCTTGCCACACTATGCTTTAACATCTTGTTACAGATGGCTAGAATACCTCCCATTTATTCACTTTTTTAATCCTTGATTATTCATAAATTTAAATTCTTTTCAATTCCAATTTTGAAAAAATTCAAAAAATTAAATATGTTAAAATTCATATATTCCAAAAATACAAAAAGTCAAAATATTTTAAAAAATTCAAAATTGGAACTCAAAAGCATTGTTATTATGTTATTCTATTTATTTCATGTTAAGTATATGAAATATTTCAATTTTTAATACATAATGCTTTTCAAGAGGTATGTGATTGTGATATAGGACATACCATTACATGGTTCTTTGATGTCATGCTTCCCTTATTATCTAGAAGCCTTGCTAAGCTAGGGGAATTTCTTCATTCTTTGTGAACATTTCAAAAATTTGCATCTATTGAAAACCTTTATACCATGTTGAGATATATATCATAGAATTTTTTTGTTATTCACTCATACTTTACATTGTGTCACATGGATATATTATTTTCTAACAATGGAATTGTTACATATGGTTGATGTACACTAGTCTCATTTTCTCTATGTTTCTTTTAAAAATTATCACTTTACTACATGATAAGTTAAGACTTGATTATTTATTATGTGTGGGCCTTGGCCTTGTGTGTGCAACATATAGATATTTTTGTTTTTATAGAATCATCATGCTATTTGAGCGTGGCCCTTGGCATTCTATGTGGTATTTTGTGGCCTTATGTGTGATATATTATGAAAATTGTGTGACATTGTGTGACATTACTTGCATGTTCATTGGTTTTTACTATGGTATCATGATTCATATCACACATTACTTATATTTTCTAATTTTTTATCATGATATATGTTAGCCAATTTTTGGCTACCATAGACCAGTTTAACAAAAAAAAATTCCTTATCAAGCCTTCACTTTAATTTTCAAGCTTGAAAATCCTTCATAAGACATGGTTAACATAGTTTAAGGTAATTTTAACAAGTTTAAGGTAAATATGTTTTAGTGTCATGATTGTATAGTCATCACTTGCCTTAGCCAAGTAGGTTCAAGAGTGTTAAAGGGTTTAAAAGTCTTTGTCATGTCATGTAGTTGTTGACCAATAATCTCACTTACAAGTTTTGTATCTTTCATTTTGGCTAAGTGCAACATTCAAAATTTGTTTATCAAAGGAAGCATTTCACACTATGCCCACAAAAAAATGCACAAATGTTATTTCCCTTCGGAAGCTTTTATTTTGGGTTTTTTGCACAAGTGTTATTTCTTTTGATAAAGTTATGTTTTGGGTTTTTTGTTCAAGTGTCAGGAATTATTTTAGACATTTGGTTTGAAACAATTTTCCTGAAGGTAGTTTTCTTTTGGAGGTTTTACCCCTAAATAAGAAACTAAGGTATAATTCCT
Source organism: Torreya grandis (assembly GCA_037957365.1). Taxonomy (NCBI): domain Eukaryota; kingdom Viridiplantae; phylum Streptophyta; class Pinopsida; order Cupressales; family Taxaceae; genus Torreya; species Torreya grandis. The sequence goes on along the minus strand of JARHVA010003893.1, from coordinate 936,123 downwards.
TTAGACAAAAATTTTGAAGGAATTAGTCCTTTACAAAAAAATTGAAAGAATTACTCAAGATAAAAAGTTTGAAGGATCATTTCTCATGCAAGTGACCTACACACTTTATCAAAGGGTATTTTCTTAGGAAAGTATCCTTTTCAAGATTTCTAAAGGGACATTTCAAAAATCCAAAGGCATGTTCAGGTTTTACGAAGAGGCATTTTCAATAAAAGTCGAAGGGACTTTTCTTGATAAAGTGTCATTTTCAAGATTTTCAAGGGAAATTTCAAAAAGCTGAAGGGAATGTTTAGGATTTTTGAAGAGGCATTTTCAAGAAAAGTCTAAGGGTTATTCTCAAAAAAAGTGGTCCTTTATAAAAATCTAAAGGGTACTTGATGAAATCCCAAAGACTTTATCTTTCAAGAAAAGGTGATAAAACAAAAACGCTGAAGAAAATAGGTCTGAGGAAAATACTTGAAATAATTATTCTAGTAGAGTGACAATTACACAGACATCAACTTTAGGGTTATGGGCTAGCCATTGGCATTTAAATAGTGAGTCCCAGGTAGATCAATGGTCCTCACTCAAATACTCACAAAGATCCAAGGGCTCACATTATTCATCCATTGAAGATCAAATGGCTTTAGATAAAGCAAATTGGAGGGCTCACATCACTTTGAGCATTCTAATCAAGATCTAAGTCATTTTTGATGGCCAATAAAAAGACAAAATGATAAAGGGATATATGGGGATTGAACATTTGACTAAGGTTGAATTGGAATGAGCTTTTAAGGGATTTTTGTGGGCATACATGTGGAGCCAACATTTTGATAAATGCCTGAAGGCATACACATAAGCTTTAAGCAATTTCTTCTCCAAGGCCAAAAAAATGAAAGGGACCTTTTCCCTTCATTGTTACACAACTTATTGAGCTGGTGAGAAGCTATTAGCATTAGGATGAAAATTCTAGTAGGTGGATCCATTTGCAGCAACCACATTGATGCCAAAAAATTAGATCAAAATATCTTGATTCTATTGGTGTAACCATCTGGGGAGGATCTTTAGGAGAGCAAGGTAATTGTATAAATACTGGAGGTGACATGGATCAATCAAATGGATTGAATGAGCATAATTTATATAGACAGTTGTAGCCATAATTATAGGCTTTTAACAAATTGATTCCTCTTTTTAGTGCCAAAAAACCTCCCCTCTTGCTTCTTTTTTTACTATAAATATAGCCCTTGGGATAGTAAAAATAAGTTCCACACAATGTATGGTGAAGCCCTGCTAGATTGATATCATATTTTGCCTTTAAGCATTAGTACTAGTCTATTCTTTCATATTTTTGAATAGTTTTTCAAGCATGTAAGTGACATATAATGATAGGAAGTGATGATTGTCCATCCTTTATCCTTCATGCTTGAGCAAAATTTCTTAGTCTAATAGGTCATATAGAGTGCATTTAAGTTTGTTAAATTTTTATAAGTGTATAATTGTTCTTGGAATGTGAAATCTAACTTTTAGTTCATTTACCTTGTATTTTTTTATGCATCTCGCCTCTATACTAAAATACTTATGTTAGAATCCTTAGATCTTGAAAATGGTCTATGCCTTTTATTGTATTGTGCACTAGAATATGATATACACGTGGAAGATAATCTTGGTGTATCACCACTCTTAAATTAGGTTTCCTTTTATGTAATTTTCAACTCTTTTCCCTTCAATAAAATTGGTTTAGATAGAAGTTATTTTGTAGAAATACATTCAGGGAGCTAACCCTTTAAATCTAGAGGTTCATTTCTTATATAGGTATACCCACATTCTTGTAAATGTTATAATGTTGTCCAAATTTGAAAGAAACTTGAACACTCTCTTCTAGGGTGCAAGATTTGGTGATAATAGTTTTGGAATGCCTGGTGGGACCACTGGTCCTATTATTATTTTTACATGTCAAGGTGAATGTTGGTCTTGACAAGCCTAAGATTTCAAAAATATTCTTAATCCAAAATTTTGTGACTCCAAAAAAGTGATAATCTCTGGTCATAGATCAAATTTCCCACATTATACTTCATGGTCCTCACTAGGTCATTTAGGATATCTGATCAATCCCCTCTAGCTGAATCTCCTCTTGAAGAACACCCTGAACCATTCCTAATGCTTAGAGATCTTAGATAAGAAGGTTTTGAAGGGGAAGAATAAGAATTTGAGGATATTGAAGATATATAATATCAAGAATAAAGAGGAGAAATGGATAGGCAACAACCTTTCCCATCCTTTAACACCCAAAATACAATCAACCTTCCTACATATGACCCTATTCCTCCTAATGCTACTAAGAATCTCCCTAGTTTCAATGGAGAGGATCCTATTACCCCATCTGATCATATTAGGGACATTTCAAACTTTTTTAACTTCCAAAATGTCACCCAAGCCAACATAGCCATTAGATTGTTTGCCATGTCTCTAAAAGGTAAGGCACTTGACTGCTATAGGACTTTGGAAGGTGGTTGCATTACAAGTTGGGATGGCTTTGGGGAATTGTTGGTAAATAGATTTGAGACTAAGAGTGACCATACTTTGCTAATCCACCAGATAAATGTGATAAAGAGAGGTCCTAATGAATCTATGGGAGATTTTAATGAAAGATTTCAAAGGACATGGCATAAGTTGCCACTTATCATGAGACCTCCTTTGAGATTTGTGTTTCCCAATTATCTCAAGGCTATTGGTATTGATGTGGTGGTAATTTTATAGTCAATGGGAGGATTTACTTTTATAGATGCATATGAGATAGCTATTGAAGCTAAGAGTAGCTTGATACAGGCTGAAAACCTACCTCGAAGAGTTTTTATGCCTTTGTTATCTCATAATTCAATGGAAGCTCCAAGCTATCACAAGTTCCTAACATCAATAATAGGATGAGAAACATTCCCAAGAAAATGGATAATATTGTGGATAAAGATGAAGATATCTGGTTATTATGAGCTCAGCTCAAGCAAGCTCAATCATAGGCAAGTGCTCCACCTAACCCTCAATACTATCCTCAACAAGGCTATAGAGATCCACCCTAATACAACTACCAATGAAGAGGACAAGGTCAACAAGGTTTCAATAGGCAACCCAATTCCTATAATCCTAATTCCACTCCTTCCATGAAGGCTATTGTTCTAGTACATGCTAATCCCGTCCAAGGATAGGATCATTTGAAATAATGGAGACAACCTCAAGGTTAATTTATTTATGATGATGAAGAAGATAGCCAAGCTTTGGTGGCACAAGAATAAGATACTAGTTATGTGACATTAGAAGAGGCAAATCTCATGCAAAGGGATATTCATGGAGAATGTAGTAGCCAAAGTGTAGGTATGATGAACTTTCAAGTGAAAGATGATTAAATGTTGAATCAAAGAACATCAATTATAGCTAACACAAGAGTCAAAAAGAGATCTTTAGGAAATGTTCTAGGATTACATGTGACTCCAAGTAATGCCTATCCAATGCCATAAAGTGTGAATCCTAGTGTAATACCTACTACCAGTCATGCTCCTCAATAAAGTCAGAATATGAGTAGGGTTGTCAAACCTATAATGCAACAAGTTTAAGCTCCATCACTACCTTAAAGAATACAATAAAAGGTGAATAATTCCTATCTAAACATTTTTTATTCTTTTAATAATACCAAGATAATCATATATCTTTGGTAAGACTTGCATATACCTGGTCAAAAGGAGCTCTTACAAGAACAACTTACAAGCATTCATGTAGCCACTCAAAATTCAAAAAATAATAATGTAGCCCTTAACAATACTGTAAATTATGTCTTATATCCCTCCATAAAATCTAAAAATCTTCCACCCTTCTACCTCACACTCATTTTGGGAGATAAGTTAGTTCATAATTGTATTTTAGATAGTTGAGCTAATACCATTATCATGCCTAAGGTGGTGGCTGATAAGTTGGGATTGAAGTATGAACCACATAATAAAGGTATGTTGAATCTTGATGGGACTCCAACCAATACAATGGTATTGGTAAGAGGTTTTAAAGTTTTTCTACATGATTTCCCAAGTTCCCCTATTATACAAGACATTATGGTGGTAGACCTTCCAACTTATTTTTTTATCTGCTTGTCGAGGGACTTCACAGCTAGGATAGGAGGGTACCTTTCTACTTATTGGTATTTTATATATTTTAAAACAAGATATGTAACTAATGTTACTATAAGGACACAACCCTTAGAAAGTTTTCATATTGAGCCATACATGGAGATAAATTCAAATCTGAATTGTCTAATTAGTAAAGAAGAAGAAGGAGGTGTCATGGATGGTGAAGCATCCTCCCCACTTGAAGGTATTTTTGATCTTTTCCTTGATAATTAAAACAATAAAATTAATGGAATTGATCCATATACATTCATAGAAAATAATAATTTGGAGTTTAATGTATGCACAAAAAAGATGCTTCTATTCCTTCACTCACTAATGATGATCATGAACTTGAAGGGATATGGGAAATGTTTTTTGATGGCTCAAGAAGCAAAGTAGATGAAGGATATGTAATTATGTTATTTTATCCATAAAATAATCAATAATAATAATCATAGAGATTCCACTTTATCTACACATATAATGTGGCAAAATATGAAGGCCTAATTCATGGTTTTCAATGGGCGAAGAAGAGAGGGATCAAGAATTTGAAGGTTTATGGGGATAGTGAAGTGGTCATACATTAAGTGAGAAATAAAGATAAAACCAATAATACCTTACTTAAATAATAAAATCATAGGGCATGGGACCTACTTGAATACTTTTATGCCTTCAACATACAACCTATACCAAGGGATTCAAATAAACATGATGATAGATTGGCTGCCATAAGAGCACAGTTTGATGTAGTTACTGATGTAGGGAAGGAGGAAGATTAGTCTTATATCAAGGTCATTATGAAGCCTTATATTATAAATAATTAAGTGTCATGGAAAGTGTTTGAAAGTGATGAACACATTTCACACTTCTTACAAAATAAGGTAGAATTTTCCTCAAGGAACCAAAAGAGACTACATGATAAATATGAAAAATAAGTTATTCAGCTGAAGACAAAAAAGATACCTAAAGGGATGATTAATTTAGAGATTTTTTTCAATTAATATGATCAAAATAATAAATAAAGAGTGATAATTTCCATGAAATAAGATAACTATGAGAGAGTCATGATTTATAAGGACAAGCTTCTAAAAATTGGTAAGATATGTTCCCTGTCCAAGAGGTAGGCCTTTATTGAATTGTGAAAAGAGTTTCATGCAATTTTTTCTTGGGAATATAAATATTTGAAAGGGTTTTATATAAGTCTATCTCATCAAACCATTGAGTTAGAACCTAGAGCTAAACCAGTCAGGCAAAAACAAAGGCCTATCAATCTTAAGATAGAGGAACTCATAAAAAAGAGCTAACCAAGTTGATCGAGTCTAGGATTATCTTTCCTATCAGACACTCAACTTGGGTGGATAATATTGTACCTATCCAAAATAATAATGGAGATATCAAAATTTATGTGGATTTTTGAGACCTTAATAGGGTGCCTCTCAAGGATCATTATCCACTACCTTCTATGGAACAATTTTTTCAAGTTATTTCAGGTTCTCAATGCTTTTCACTTCTTGATGGTTATTCAGGTTACAATCAAATACTGATGAATGGAAAGGATCAGTTCAAGATAAAATTCACTAAAAAATGGGGTACATTTGCCTATAGGAATATTCCATTTGGTTTATCCAATGCTGGAGCTACATTTCAAAGGGTAATGGACACGAATTTTAAGGGTTTGATCAATGAGTTTTTGCTTGTGTACCTTGATGATATAACTATTTTTTTGAAGGATGATACTAATAATATGGAACATATAAGGCAAGTATTTGAGAAGTATAGGGAGTATGGAATATCCCTTAATCCAAAAATGTGCATCTTTGCTATCCATGAAGGTAAGTTATTGGGTCATATTATTTCAAAAGAAGGCTTGTCTATTGACCCTGAAAGGATTGAGGCTATTCTAGGCTTGTCTTTGCCTCAACACAAGAAAGGACTTCAAATATTCTTGGGGAAAATAATTTTTTTAAGAAGGTTTATTCTAAACCTTACAACTTTGGTAAAGCCTATCACGGCCATGCTAAAGAAGAACCAAGATTTTGATTAGACAAAGGAAGGTAAGAGTAGATTTGAGGAAATAAAATAAGTAATTACAAAATATTTTACTCTCTTGAACCCAAACTTTTCCAAATATTTCATACTTTATACCTTTTCTAACCTTGATACAATCTCAACTATGATTATGCAAAAGAATGATGAAGAGGTAAAGTAACCAATTACATTCTTTAGCCAAGGATTGGAAGATTATTAGGTCAAGTGTACATTTATTGTGAAACAAACTCTAGCTATGATAAGAGGATTGAAAAAAATTAGACACATGGTGTCAAACAACAAGATACATGTCATTATTTCTCATCCCACCACCAACGAGTTCCTCTTAAGCAAAAACCTCAATGAAAAGAGAGCTAGGTGGATTACCAAGGTAATGGAGTATGATGTAGACATTAAGGTGAAAAACTTGGTAAGAGGAAAAGGGTTATGTGAGTATTTAGCTTCAGGTTTTTAAGATCCAAAAGAGGAAGTCTTGATCAACCAAGTTCATCCCCAACTAACTGATCACTTACAAGTTCAAATTTGAACACAAGACATCATTAGTTTTCTTCAAAGTGGTTGGATGCCCAAATGGATTGAATAATTCTCAGAGGAGGTATTTTAGATTATAGACCATTCCGTACTATCTTTTAAATGGTGTTATCTTTAGGAAAGATGTGAATGGTGTTTTGTTGAGGTGTGTTAACAATGATCATTTTGGTATGCTACTGGAAAGGTTTCATAATGGTACAGATGGAGGCCATTTCTCTCCTAAGATGATGGCTACAAAGATAATGAGGGCTAGTTACTATTGGCCTAATATTTTTAAAGACTATTACCATTAGGCTAAGATGTGTCCTCAATGTACCTTATTATAGGCAAATAGAAACTTGTAACCCTTCCATTGAATCCTATCCAAGTAGATCAGCCTTTCATGTAATGGGGCCTTGATTTCATTAATTTCATTGGTGTGATCAACCCTCCATCAAGTGTTAGACACAAATGGATATTGACTGCTACTGACTACTTCACAAGGTGAGTAGAGGTTATTACATTGAAGGAGGCAAGTGAAAATTCTATCTTGGAGATATATGAGAATATTATAACAAGGTTTGGAGTTCCATATGTTATCATTTTTGATAATGCACTTGCTTTTATAAGTGCTAAAACTTTTGATTGGGTAAATAGGAATGGAGTTTACTTGAGTAACTCATCCAACTATTACCCTCAAGGTAATAGATTGGTTGAGTATACTAACAAGAATGTCATCAAGATCATCAAGAGGACATTAGAGAATAATAAAAGATCATGTCACACCAAGTTGAAGATAACATTTTGGGCTAATAGGATTACTCCTAAGAGATCAATTGATAACTCTCCCTTTTTTCTTGTTTAAGGAAGAGAGGCTAGGTTGTCCATATCTCAAGAAATACCTACTTTAAAACTTGCACATCAACTAAAACTACTTGAAAATACTCTAATGGAAGTCAGATTGATATAAATAATGAAACTACAAGAAGCAAGAGACAATGCACACAAGGCCATCAAACACCACCAAGTACTCATGAAGAAGTCTTTTGACAAAAGAGCAAGTACAAGAGTGTTAAAGGAAGGTGACTTGGTTATAAAATGGGATGAGGATAGAGAAAAAATAGGTAGACATACAAAGTTTGACACTTTATGGAGTGGCCCTTACATCATTAGCAAGTGTAAGCAAATCAACTCCTTTCAGCTGACCAAGATGAATGGAGAAGAATTGCCTATCCCTATGAATGAGATACATCTAAAGTTTTGCTATTAGTTCTTGTAAGTCATGTTTTTTAAATAGTAGCTTAGGTGTGTGTGTTTAGTCTAGTTTTGTTTTAGTTTTATATTGTATTCCCTAAGTTCTTTGTAGGACAAGTGTGTTTCCTTCATTTTATTCAGTGTGTGTCTTTGACTTTATGCTTGTGGATCAACTAGCTTGTTTTTGTTTTTGAGCTAAAGGTCTATCCAAGTCATTTTGGGTGCTTATATGCATGACTCCATGCCTAATGGAAGGATTAAGGCAAATGGTCTTAAGCATAATAGGCATGCCACCTCTAGGAATCACTAGAATGTTGGCCAATATTCTCACTCCCAAGTTTTGCATCTTTCATTTTGGCTAAGTGTAGCGTTTAGAATTTATCTATTAGAGGAAGTGTTTCACACTATGCCCACAAAAAAATGCAAAAGTGTTATTTCCCTTCGAAAGCTTTTATTTCAAGTTTTTTGCAAAAGTGTTATTTCTTTCGACAAAGTTATGTTTCAAGTTTTTTGTTCAAGTGTCAAGAATTATTTTAGACATTTTGTCCAAAATAATTTTCCTGAAGGTAGTCTTCTTTCAGAGGTTTTGCCCCTAAATAAGAAAGTAAGGCATAATCCCTTCAGATAAAAAGTCTGAAGGAATTGGTCATGTAAAAAAAATTTAAAGGATTTGGTCTTTTACAAAAAGTCTAAAATAATTACTCAAGACAAAAAGTCTAAAGGATCATTTCTCATGCAAGTGCCCTACACACTTTCTAGAAGGGTCTTTTCTCAAGAAAGTGTCCTTTTCAATATTTTTGAAGGGACATTTAAAAAAGCCAAAGGGAATGTTCAAGATTTTTTAAGAGGCATTTTTAAGAAAATATGAAGGGTCTTTTCTTGGGAATGTGTCCTTTTCAAGATTTTTGAAGGGACATTTCAAAAAGCTGAAGGGCATGTCCAGGGTTTCCAAATAGGCATTTTCAAGAAAAGTCAAAGGGTTATTATTGATAAAAGTGGTCTTTTAAAAAAATATGAAGGGTACTTGACAAAATTTTGAAGACTTTCTCTTTTGAGAAGAGTTTTCAAAAAAAAATTCAAATAACATAGGTCTGAGGAAAATACCCTAGAAGAATTATTCTAGTAGAGTGACAATTTCATGGATGTCAACTTCAGGGTCATGGGCTAGCCATTGGGATTTAAATAGTGGGTCCTAGGTAGATCAATGGTCCTTGCTAAAACACTCAAAAAGATCTAAAGGCTCACATTCTTCATCCATTAAAGATTAAATGGCTTGAGATAAAGTAGACCAGAGGGCTCACATCACTTTGAGCATTATGATCAAGATCTGAGTCATTTTTGATAGCCAATCAAAAGATGAAAGGTTGAAGGGCTCTATGGGGATTGAAAATTCAACTAAGGTCAAGATGGGATGATCTTTCAAGGGATTATTTTGGGCATACACATGGAGATAACATTTTGATAAATGCCTAAAGGCATACACATAGGATTCAAACAATTTCATCTCCAAGGCCAATAAAATGAAAGGGACCTTATCCCTCCACCATTACACACCTTAGTGAGCTAGTGAGAAGTTGTTAGCACCAAGACAAAAATTCTAATAGGTTGATCAATTTGTAGTAACCACATTAATACTATAAAATTAGCTTGGAATATCTTAATTATGTTAGTGTAACCATTCGTGGAGTATTTTTGGGAGAGCAAGGTAGCTGTGCAACTACTAGAGGTGACATGGATCAATTGAATGGCCTAAATGAGCATCATTTCTAGAGATAGTTGCAGCCATGATTGGAGGCTTCTAATAAATTGATTCCTCTTTTTAGCACCAACAAACCTCCCCTCTTGCTTCCTTTCTACTATAAATATAGCCCTTGGGCTAGTAAAAACAAGTTTAATGTAATGTATGGCAAAGCCCTGCTAGATTGATATCACATTTTGCCTTTAAGATTTAGTACTAGTCTATTCTTTAAGGTTTCTAAACAATTGTCTGAGTGTGTAAGTGATGTATAGTAACAAGAAGTGATGATTTTCCATCCTTACTTCCTTTATCCTTCATGCCTAAGCAAAATTTATTAGTCTAATAGGTCATATAGAGTGTGTTTAATTGTGTTAAATTATTGTAAGTGTATAACTATTCTTGGAATGTGCAATCTACCTTTCAGTTCATTTACCTTGTGTTTTTTTATGCATCTCACCTCTATAATGAACTACATGTGTTAGAATCCTTAGAGCTTGAAAATGGTCTATGCATTTTGTTGTATTGTGCAATAGAATATGATATTCATGTGGAAGATAATCTTGGTATATCACCACTCTTAGAGTAAGTTTCCTTTTATGCAATTTCTAAATCTTTTCCATTTAAGAAAATTGGTTTAGATAGAAGTTGTTTTATAGAGATACATTCAGGGAGCTAGGCCTTTGAATCTAGAGGTTCATTTCCTATATATGTATACCCACATTCTTGGAAATGTTCCAACATTGCCAAAATCTAGAAGAGACTTGAACACTTTCTTCTAGGGTGCAAGAGTTGGTGACAATAATATTTTAAGTCAAAGCTATTCAATGTGCCCCATGATGTATACAAGTACATTAAATGAAGTCAAATATTCATCTCTAATATTTCAATCCCCTTTGAAATGCTTGTTTTATCATTTGTAACATCCAAGAAGAGAATATGGTAATAAGGTAGTAGGTTTGTAAAATAATAGAGTTGTTGACACATCGTCACACATATGTAAAAATGAGGAAGCTTAAAAAGCACTTGTTGATTCAGTTCATGTTGGAGTAAAGCATGTAAGCTTGATTTAGGAGTCATTTTATTGTTGGATATGTTATTGTATTTTATGCAAGTAGTTATTGAGGGCACAATAGTAAATAGACACTCATATTTTATGGTTATTCATGTAATAATATTTTGTTTCAAAAAATAACCTACCTTACCTATTTAATAGGCATTCCCATGTATTTTTGAATTGGTTAGTTCTAGAGACACACATAGAGATTGTGAATATTATTTAGAGACTTTATTATGCATATTTATTCTCTGTATACAATGTCTATGTTATTTGTATTGTGGTAATGGTTTACAGGAGAGATCATATTCATTATGAGTTCTTTATGAACTCCAAAATGGTATCAAAGATTTTTCTTACATCCATTACTTAACCCATTTATCTAGTTTCATATGTTAAATTGCACTATGAGATAGCCAAGATATACACAAGATTTTTTTAGCAAAGTGCATTTTTTTGGGATCAATGTGTGATGTGCCTTACATCATAAACATAATTTTTTTGGATTCCTTGACTCTCAGTATATGATTAAGGTTCATGTTATTCATTTATTATGATTATTTATCTAGCTAGAGGTGTATTATGGATATTCTATTTTGATGGTATGACACTAGTATAACTTGAACACATCATTTATTGAATCTATCAACTCAAGTTGTGTCCTCATAATGGATATCACTTATCCACTTGTGTGTGAATATCTAAGCTCCTCAACTCAACTTGGAAATTATCTCAGCATCTAGGTTGTACCTTGTAGTAGAAATCATGTCTAGATGTCATATTATTGGGAAGGTAAATGTGTGCCATCAAGCTACTATTATTTGCATGCATTGTTCCCATCATATAATCCATTTAAGAATCATCAGGATTTTAGGTGAATTTGAAGCTTAGAAATGATAATGAAATCCCCCATTCATGGATGGATGGAGTGGAATCAATAAAGATAAAAGCTTGATATCTCACATCAAAATATAGAATTTAAATGCATCTAAATGTCAATCTCAGTGAGAAATTTATAATGGAGGTCAGTGTGGGAAACCCAACTATGTAGTTCAATGCACTTGTAAACTTAGGTAGGGATTTGGTATGTTTTCAATGCTACCCATGAAACCCCTTCTTAAATGGCACCATATCCATCTTATACCCCTCCAAATTATCCACATACATTCCAATTCCATGCAATGATTCCCTTTACATTTATATGGGAGGTGACACTTACAATTTGAGATCATGTACCTATAATTGGGTATGTGCATGGAGTTAGGGGATAATTCTATGGACATAACCCACTACACATATACATTATAATAATAACATGTATGTGTTACTTTAACTTATATAAATATGTATGCTTTATAGGAATGTGTATGTATTCTTATAAGTTAACATAATGTGTACGTGTTCTTTAAACTATAAAATAAAAAAATCCTCGACCTCTATCATTTTTTCTTGCTTCACAATCATGTTTTGGTGCTTCCCATTCATATTTTGGCTTGTAAATCTTCATTTTACCCTCTAGCTCAAATTTTGGCCTAAAAATATTCATTTTTCCCTCCATTCATGAGATCGATGAGGTCATCATGAAGAAGAGGTAGGTTTTTTGTAGATTAAATCATTTTTTTGAATTTTTTGTGAGTTTGAATTGCATAGTTTGTTTTTTTAATTTTTATATAACAAGTCATCATGCTCTACCTAACCCTCCACCTAATCCTCCACCTAACCTTCCTCCCAACCCTCCCAACCCTTTGCCTAACCCTCTTATAGTTACACTAGATCCCTCAAGTAGTCAGGAGGATATAGTTACTCACATAGTGGAGAACAAAATTAAAATTGAGTAGATAATTAGGAGAATGAGGGAGCCTAGTTTCATGAACACCCATCACACCTATTTGGCCAATAACCTAGAGTTAGTATTAGGTCAAGTTAACTTGATAATGAGTTAAATTGATAGATGGAGGTCATATAGGGATAGCTATAGGGCTTACTATGCTAAAAAATTATTAACATCTGAGGTGAAGAACAAAAATATAAAAAAAGATAAAATTTGTGCCTTATTTATCAACCCAACCACCAATGCCCCATTTCCCATAATGACCAAATGTTTTCCAATCCACTAATGCCAACATGATTTGATTAAAGCCAACTTTTGGGAGTGATGGTGGATGGTGTTTGAATATCCCCCTTGTAATAACCATGAGGTTCCTTTGTAATTTTTGAGAAAATTCTATTACAAGTTTATCATCAAGTAAATTCCAAATTTATTTGACTATGGTGAGTTTTAGGGCTGAAGGAAAGGCTCCACATAGGATTGAATAGGTGCACATCATGAACCTAATTAGCTTGCAAAGATCCCTACCCAAAAGCCATTTCATCCAGAGATTTCCTCTATAGTGACAGAGGTTATGGAGATAGACACTTTGCATGTGTTTAGTGCACTTATTGATACACTCATTCATCATATGAGTAGACTTTTAGAGATAGATGCTCAAGATACTCTAGATAATGGTTGTACCTAAACCCACCCATGCAGAAGTTGTGGTGATTATTGCACTAGACCTTCAAATGATGATGGTGGCACTTCAAGGGACTTGGATGATATGGTATTGATTGATGAGTTATTGGCACACACATGTAGGTATCTTTTATATAAATTTAATGTTAAAATTTTAAGTTATATTTGCATTTTTTAAAAGGTTAGAATTAATTTACATATTTAAATTGAATAATATATATGTATTCTTTGTATTATAAGAGGATATTTTTCCTTCAACATCATAATTAGGTAGTGGGCCAATCCCTACTACATCTATCCATGTAAGTATGACACCATATACATTTATAGACGTAAAATTTCAAGTGAATATTATATACTCTAGATGTACATTCATACACCTTAATTACATCATTGGTAGATTTTGTGTAATAAAATACAAAATACATAATATAATTATGTTGGAATTTTTATTTTTTGATGTATTAACATGGATTGGTTTAACTTGTTAGAAACTCATCCTCCATCTCAACTATGTTTTCAATAACCAAAATAGTGAGTTGAACATTTGCTTGATATTCGTAACTTGTTAGAAACTCATCCTCCATCTCAACTATGTTTTCAATAACCAAAATAGTGATTTGAACATTTGCTTGATATCCCATTAAATGTAGTTCCCATAGTGGGCCAATTCCAATCAGTAGGATTTGATGTATATATCTATATAGAATTCATTTGATAAAAGTTATTTAGTAAAAATATTTCTATCAATTTCCCAATTGAGCATAACATGTCTTCATCAATATGCATACCATTCATTTCTTTTAAATACTAGCCTCATAGCTAGGCACTTGATTCCTTATTATCCTAATCACATATAGGAGTTCAATCTCTTTGATCGATATCCAAAATGGTCATAGCTATAAATTCAATTCCCATCTTGATTCCATATGAGCATAATAAATTCATCTCTATCTATTGAGTTATAATTTAGATGGCATAGCCTCTTGATCCCATTTTAACGAGTCAATTCCATTTATTTGTTGGGAGAGTGTCCATTAGATCCCATTGGTTTGTTGGGATATTTTCAACTATAAACTATAGCCTATATGTATATGGCATAGGCCTTGTAACCATATGTCCTCAACCCCATATAAATATATCAAGCTGATTATTTTGTTACCACCACCTACTTAGGGGGGCCAAATACCTATTATATATATTCAGGGGAGAGGTCTTATCTATATCCATGCACTTTCATTAGTCAAGTGGTATGTCAATTCTATAAGACTATAACAACTTTTAGATTAGGAAAGTCCCCCTAAAATGAATATTGTGTGTCAACAAGACTATATCACCCTTTGTTGACCTCAACCTACTTGTACTATATACATATATACCTTCCCTTAAAAAAATTGAGGAATATCTAAGGATAGATAGCCAACCTAATGTCACCTATAGGGAAACCAAAATCATGCACTTGTAAAGAAGACTGTCCACTCACTCTTCTCTCTACAGTATTCAATTCTATTTTCTATATGTTTATTTATATTTTGATGAGACCTATTTTATAAGGTTCTAGACAATCTTAAAAGGCTCAATTATAAATGTCCCCCATAAAAGTAACCTATCACTCTAGGTGTCTTAACTTGATTAAAACTCAGTTTACAAACTTCTCAACAAACACCTATATAGGTTATTCATCTTATCACAATGACTATTTCTAAGGGATTTTTTATCACACCAATACTCATAGGACTATCCTCAACTATGCCAAGTCATTTCCTTATGAAAATTATGCCTAATTACCAAGTAATTAGGTCAAAATATGAAATACATCTCAACAAAGCTATACAAACATCCAAACTAGTGTATATAGGTACATATCAAGGATGTTTCAACACCTAACTTGCATTTAATGACTCAATTTCACAAAATTCACCCAAAAATCCTCCCTCATTATCTTTTAATTCTCCCTCATGAAATTGACATTTATTGCCTTTAGTGTGGTGTTACAAGTCACATGTGGCACATATCCACTTGTCACATTCATGCTTCCCATGACCTCATTATATTTTTTCATATCTCACGCAAGACTAAGTTTGTTAGCAACTTGTTTAATCAAGTAATTTACCAAATTATTAATTATTAGGTTATTTATTTAGCTGATGACTAGGGTGGACACTCTTTCATCATTATGAGTCAAGATAGACTCAGGCATTGCTACTGCAATGTCAACTGCATAGACACTCATTGAGGTATGTATATTTACTTGTAATTTTAAATTGTAATTTGGTATTTTTTTAAATATTTTTACTATATACTTTACCAAATATAACTTATATGCATGAATATATTCTGTATATAAAATTGTCATATGAAATTTGATAATTTGATTCAGATGACTACTATGACAGCTCCTCATGTTTCTTCATCATTTTACATGCATATTCATGTAACTAAACTTGACATTGACCCAATCGAGCATCAATGAAAAATTGAGGAGGACCATGAGATTATGGTAAGTGCATGTTTAGATGGATTTTTTTATTATAGTTTAAAACATGAGTTTCTTAAATTAGTTTTATGTATACTTGTTAATTTTAATATAATTTTTGTATTTGAACATGTTCAGATGCAAGTACGCTATGAGTGTAGTACCCATAGTCAAACCTTAGAGAAATCTAAGGTATTTGGGATATCTCCATCTACAAGTAGGGAACCCCAAAGAGAGTCTTATTCAAAGAACACAAAGAGAGGGAGACTATTTGATGATTAGGATGTTGTAGATGATGTTATTTTTTGTATTCCTATATAGAAATGTATGCATTTTTGGCATTGTACATGCATATATGATGTATTCACCTGAAATTAGATATTATGTTATTAGACATGATATAATTTTTTGTATGCCTATATGGTAATGTGTGTATTATTGACATTGTATGCTTATATATGGCATTCATACATGGAATTCTTATTTTGTACATGAATATTTAAGAAAGCCAATGAAGTAAATCTTGTTTGAATCACTTGTGTTTAGAGTATTATAAATGAGTAGTTTTGAAGTATCTTAAGGATTACAAGTGTTATTATATTAAGAATAACTTGTTAGGATAGCGTTGTAAATCAAACCCTTATAATAAATTAAGAATATTAGTGATTTTATTTGAATTATGTTTATATGATGATAAATAGGTATGGAGTAAAAGTATACAAAAACATCATTAGCTGGTTATAAACCCAACTGATGACATTCACTTGCTATGGTTTGATTTGAATCTTCTTTAATAAGCTAGCTCCTCTTCTAACTCTTTGGACTTAATTTAGCTTCTTATGCCTAGTACTTATTCCTTATACTCTTATTAGAACCTCATTGATGGCATTGACCTCTATCCATACATATTTTACCTCATTCACAAACTTCCTCTCAATCACAAACTTCCTCTCAATCTCTTTCTAGTTTCTTCCTAGGCACCTTCTTTGGGTCTCAAGGACCAAATATTGGTACATGTTTCAAGAGCTCAAATTATTGGCACATATGGTCTTAGGTGATCATAACATACATAGTGTAAACCCCTTTAATTACTCAAATAATAACATACTCTCATTCCACACCTTATAGACACAATGATCTCTCAAGGCTTGTAGACTTTTTTTTATTGTATTTTTCCTTATACAGAAAGGTTATGATTATTCAAGAGATTAAAGGGCATTTATAAGTACATTTTATTCATTTTCATGTCTATGTAAAATTTCATAGCCCAACTCCACCTCTAACTATAACTTATTGCATTATCCTACCCTCATTTAGGCCTAATTAGCCCTATTCCAAAGCCCCAATCCTAGAATCCATACACAACCATACAATCTCAATTTAAACCTTTTGATTCACCTTATACATGTATATGGGAGCAAGATTACAAAGTTTCATGAAATTCCCATGGTTAAATCTTTCAAAAATTCCTAAAGTTTGTTAATCTAGGGTTTCCCATGCCATATACATACGCTCCAAAGGATAAATTAGAACTTCCCACTGATATTATTTTATTGAAAACATCCTCATGACATCTAAAACATCTCATAACACCTTTTTAATGATTAAAAAACCAACTTTGCCTTTATGCCTTTGAGATTGCCTATGGTGATTGCATGAAGTTTGGAGTGTGAACACCCTTGAAAGGTGTTTAATAGGTTTAAAAACATCTTAACATACGTATCTAAGCTTGGAACCCTCAAACACACCTTAAAACTCTAAAAATTATCCCTACATGAATAGTGACCATTGTTAGACATGGAGGGGATTATGACAAAATAGAGAGCACTTCCACTTGCCATATAACCTTCCCAATATAATATATGGGTATATTAGGTCATTATACTAGTTTTACCAAGTTTCAATTCATTTGATATGTACTTTATCTTGTAGACCCTTTTTACCACAATTTACCTTGAGCTTTCTACATGCTTCCTTCATGCCAAAACTTGCTTTTATTCAAAATTTTGAATGAAAACCCTAAATTTGATCACTTATATAAGAAAATATAGGATTTAAAAATCATATTATATTGTTTTAAGATCTATCTAAGGCCTAAACTGCTTCCTGGCATCTAGAACTGACAAAACTTCTAAAAATCTCTAACGGTTGCCTTCTTGACTACAAGAGGACTCTGTAAAAATAGTGGGCACTTTCACTATTTATAATATATTTATTATGGCATGGTATGTTTTGGTAGGTCATGGAGACCATTATTACCAAATTTTGTGCTTTGACTCAAACTATATATTCCCCAATCTGACCAATTTCTCCAAGACAGGCTCCAATGTTGATCGTGATTTGACATAGGGTTGACTGTACTAAAATAATGAATAGTTTCCAATGTAAAAAATACAATAAAATATATTTAATGGGTATAGTGTTTCATAATTATACTCTCCACCAAATTTCATGATTAGATCCAACATATTTTGGCCTGTAGGCCCAAGTTGGCAAAAGGTAGTAACACATGTCTACTTGGTCCAATTTAACAAATGAGTCATCATCATATTTTTCATTTATTTTTGATGTATATAATTGATTATAAGTATAAAAATCATCATTTCAACTAGTTTCAATGTACTTGATGACTAAATGCTTGTAGTTTCTTCACTAGTTTTAACTAGGTACAACCCCTTGGGTTCCAAGGACCAAATCTCACTTTAGGTTTAAAGAGTAAAATAAAAATGATTTAATGGTTTTAAATGGTCAAAAAATTCTTGAAAAAACCTATTTCAAGTGTCTAAACCTAATTCACCTTTTAAGACTTCTCCTAGGGTGTTCACTATCCTTCACACTATGTAGCCCATTAGGTCTCTAGGACCATTTCTTGGTTTAAGCTACTAAGAATAAAATTCATTACATTTATGGTATTAAGTGATCATTACACACTTTTATAAACCCTTATAAAATTACAAAACACTCTATTCCATTCCTCTTACACCTCAAATTCACAATACTCTATCTAGGCTTGTAGCCCTATTTTCACTATTTTTCCCTTTGTTTGATTAACATACGTCCTTTCTTAAAGATGTAAAAACAATTTAGGGCACCCTATATCACCCTTAAACTCCTAAAAAAGTTACAAAACTTTATTCTTCTCTTGGTTATCACTTCCTTTGATAAAAACACCCAAACTAGGCCTATTCTAACCAAAAGTTCTATATCTTGCATGATATAATGTTTCAAAGGCTCAAATCCTCACTAAAAGTTTTGTCATAATATCCTCTACCTCCAGCTAGAAATGTTTCCTCCAAGACTAATAGGTTAAAATCCACTACTTTCAATGCATTTAAATACGTAAATTACACATTTTTTAATGACTATGACACCTAATTTCTATGCATGTGCATTTTCCCTACTATTTTGGAGCAGGGAAACACTGATAACAAATGTTGTCAAATTTAAATATATGGTCCAAGAAATAAATTTTTAGTGCTTATTGGCTGAAAACTAGAATTGCCAACACATCTAAAGGGGTAGATAATATCTAGGACTAGGTTCTTGACCTCCCATCTAGCCCTGATGACAAACCCACCACCCATTATGAGCTCAAGAATTCCCTTACCAATTAAAAAAAGATGCTGATTTTAAACATAAATTTAGGCATGCATAAAACCAAAACTATAAGTCTTATGGATGAACCATAATATCCATCATGTGCATGGGAAATTCTTCTAATTTCACCCTCAATCTAGTCTAAATTACCTCTAAGAGCAATCCATGGTAGAATTTGCAGTAAAGGGTCCTAAAATGCAACTTTTTGTTAGTGAAGAGACAACTTCTTGACCTCCAATTATCAACTTTTCCTTTGAAACTGACAAGTGCAAATACATTAATTTGAGCCTGCGCACGCACACACACACACACACACACACACACACACACACACACACACACACACACACACACACATGCAAATTACATGTATTCCAATAAATGTGACACCCATTTCCACTTATAAGTGCATTTTCACTATTGTTCCAGAACACAGAAACACTGACAATAAATATTATCAAAGTTGAAGCTATAGTCTAAGAACTTAATTTTTGTTGCTTGTTGGATAAAAATGGCATGAACAACACATACAAATGGGTGGATAACATCTATAACCAAGTTCTTGGCCTCCCATCTAGCCTAGATGACAAATCCACCACCTATTTTGGGCTAAGGAATGCCCTTCCCAATACAAGAAAGATGTTGATTTTTAGCCTAAATTCAGGTATGCATAAAATAAAAACTATAAGTCATATGAAATAACCATAAGATCACTCATGTTTTTTTCAAAGTACTATAATTACACCCTAAATATATTATAAATACCCTTTAAGAGCAATCTGTGGTAGAAGTTATAGTAAAGGGTCCTAAAATGCAACTTTTTGACAATGAAGAGACAACTTCTTGACCTCCAACTAGAAACTTTGCCTCCGAGACTAGTAGGTGAAAATCCATCACTTTTATCATGTCTATATAAGCAAATTACATGTGTTCCAAAAATTGTGACACCCATTTCCACCTGTAAGTGTATTTTCATTACTATGTTAGAGCATGGAAACATTAACAACAAATATTGTCAAAGTTGAAGGTATGGTTTGAGAACTCAATTTTTGATGATTATTGGCTAAAAATTGGGACTAAAAACACATTCAAAGTGATGAATAACATCAAAAAATAGGTTTTTGGCCTCCCATCTGGCTCGGATGACAAACCCACCACCCATTTTGGGCTAAAAAATGCCCTTCTCAATATAAGAAAGATGTTGATTTTAAGCCTAACTTCAGGCATGCATAAAACTAAAATTGTAAGTTATATTAAGGAACCATAAGATCCATCATGTGCATGTAAAATTCCTATAATTTCACCAAAAATCTAGTTTGAAGCACCTTTAAGAGCAATATGTGGCAAAATTTACAGAAAAGGGTCTTAAAATGCAACTTTTTGGTAGTGAAGAGACAACTCCTTGACCTCCAACTAGAAACTTTTCCTTCAAGACTAGAAAATGCAAATACACCACTTTGAGCACATATATATATGCAAATTACATGTATTTCAACAACTGTGGCACCCACTTCCACTCGCAAGTTCATTTTCACTACTATTCTGCATGAAAACATTGACAACAAATGTTATCAAAGTTGAAGCTACGGTCCAATAACTCAATTTTTGGTGCTTGTTGGATAAAAAATATCACTACCAACATGTCCAAATGGGTGGATAAATCTAGCCTAGATGACAAATTGACCACCCATTTTAGGCTCAAGAATGTCCTTCCCAATACAAGAAAGATGTTGATTTTTAACCTAACTTCAGGCATGCATAAAACTAAAACTATAAGTCATATAAAGGAACCATAAGATATTTAATGTGTATGGGAAAATCCTCTAATTACACCTAAAATATATTTTGAATCACCTATAAGATTAATTTATGGCAAAATTTGCAGTAAAGGGTCCTAAAATGCAACTTTTTGGTAGTGAAGAGACAACTTCTTGACCTCCAACTATCAACTTTGCCTCCAAGACCAGTAGGTGGAAATCCACTACTCCAAACAAGTCTATATAATAAAATTACATGTGTTCTAACAACCATGACACCCACTTCCACCTATAAGTGCATTTTCACTGTTGTTCTAGAGCATGAAAACACTAACAATAAATGTTGTCAAAGTTAAAGCTATGATCTGAGAACTCAATTTTTGGTGATTATTGGTTAAAAATTGGTATTTAAAACACATCTATATAGGTAGATAATATTTATAACCAAGTTCTTGGCTTCCCATATGGCCCAGACAATAAACCCACTACCCATTTTGGGCTTAAGAATGCCCTTACCAATACAAGAAAGATGTTGATTTTTAGCCTAACTTTAGGCATGCATAAAACTAAAACTATAAGTCATATGGAGAAACTGTAAGATTCCTTGTGTGCATGGTAACTTCCTCTAATTTCACCCTAAATCTAATTGGAATCACCTCTAAGATAAATCTTTAGTATAAGTTGCATTAAAGGGTCCTAAAGTGCAACTTGTTGGCAGTGAAGAGACAACTTCTTGACCTCCAATTAGCAACTTTGCCTTTGAGACCAACAGGTATAAATACACTACTTCAATCACATCTATATATGCAAATTACACATGTTACAAAAACTATGACACCCACTTCCACTCACAAGTGCATTTTCACTACTATTCTTGAGCATGGAAACACTGATAACAAATGTGTTTGGAAGGCTACAAAGAGAAATAAACTTGTCATGAGTAATTATTTAGGAGCACAAAAATTCCAAGTACTTTTAGTAAGCTTCTCTTAGCTGAAATAATATGAAATTCCTTACTAACAGTGCCAACCACATGAAGGTGGAAGCTGATTTGGCATCACTCACCTAAAAAAAAAATGTTAGTAAGTAATTAAAAATGAAATTTATGGACATACTACCTACAAAATAAGAAAAAAATGGTAAAATTGATTACATCTACATTTTGCAAGTCAACATATCTATGCATTTAAATCCAATGAACCACTTAGATATTCTCTAATCTTGATAGTATCAAGAATAGCTTTATGGTCTGACTTATGAACTTTCTACAGATTCTTATTTCTTGGCCTCCTATGATATTTTTGAAATTGAATATTCATTGCAAGAACCAAATTTAAATAGTTTATAATCTTCCTATGAGTTTCAAAGTATTCAAACAATCATACCTTTGAATTTTTTTATAGGATATCATGGAAGCCAAGTTTTAGTGACTACCATAGACTGAATGGGATAATCAATTTTTTCTCCATCTATGATCGGGGAAGTCAATTTTTTCTTTCTATCTACACACTGACATAAGTAGTAATTTTTTCCATCTTCATTGTCCTCATCTATAATAACTATAAAAATATGGCTTGCATCATAAAAAACAATTTTTAATGACATTATGAAGATATATTATGAGAATAAATAGTACATAAAGATTAATCTTCTACCTAGCTATACTAGATAAGATATATGGTCAAAGTCATGTGAGGATGTCATATCTGTAAGTTCAAGTGCTGGTGAAACATGATATGTGCTGATTGGAATTAGAGGTTTAAAACTCTAGTCATATACCCACTTTTATGACTCACACTCATTCCAAACAAATCCCATGCATGTAAAATAAAAATCATGCCAAGTGTCATGTATGGATAGTCCAAGAATTTGCATTTGAGTTACAAAATGATTGGAGATCACTTGAACCTATTAGAGTCATAAAATCCTCATAGTGTGCCAAGTCTTTTTCCTCCATTAACCAAAAATGTCTATGAATAGTAGAATTTGTTTGAGCACCATGACATATGTTCTCATTACACTAGTCAACCATAGTTTTTACATAAATCAAGTTAGCAACATTTTCAAATTTTAGCTCCTCCCTTGCAATGACTCTTTTTACACATGCTTCAACATCATCATGCTCGCCTTTTCCATGGCAAGCCTCAGTGAAACTCCAAATATGTTCTAAACTAGTGGTAATGTGCATCCTACTCAACCAATAAAACATCCATGAATTCTTGAATTGTGATGTGCAATTGTCTGACCAAATGTAATGCCATTTGAAAATAATGTTCTTCTAATTCAAATATCCATAAAACTTATCAAAAAAACCTTGCACATACTCTGTATAATATGATTGGTCATCACTAATATAAAAATTGTACTCCCTTAATTTTTTTGATCTTCTTCTATACTACTAGGTGCATGCATAAATGTTATATGCATGAATATGACAATTTATGTTGAGTTGCAATACTGTGATTAAACTTCCATTTGTGGTTTTAATGTGTAATTTTTAGCAAAGTCGACTACTAAAACAATATAATTAAGTAGGAATGTGTCCTTGATTAGCTTGAAATGTTTATCCAACCATTTAGCACTATGTATGTGCCTTACATACTCAAAAATAATTTTCTCCATGAATTTGACCATAAATTTTGAAACATGTATCTCTTTTGTAACAAACTCACACCTTTTAGATTATTTTCCATCTTTTAACTCAAGTCCTAGATTTGTATTTGCTCAAACCAAGTAATTACTATCCAATTTCACTTGTACACTCCTCATGGATACATTTTTTCAATTTTGGAAACCCACCACAAATGCTGCAATTTCCATCCAAACATGATTTCTTATAAAAGAACTGTCCATCTGGTCTTTCACAAATAATATTTGAAATAAATTCTCTGGCTAATTATGTCAAAACTTATGTGCCACACTCATGTAAAATGTTAGTAGTATGCAAAGTATAATGAATATGGAAAAAAACATCATTGTGCATTGAAAATTCAACATGTTACCTACAACAACAAGTGGTGCGTGTGTATTTATTTTTACATAAAAGGTTTGGCCATCTCAAAAATTCTTTGGCTAATAGTAATTTGTGGATGTTTTTCCAAAAACTTAGAGTATAATTGTGTTTAAGTCATATCCAAAAAATATATTGGATGTAGTTCACGATTACGAGAACCAACTCTTCTTTTCACTACATCTCTTGCATTGGGTGAAATTATTGTATTATATTTCCAAAATTATGCAATTAAGTCTTTCAAAGCATCAATTATATCATTTTCCTTTCATGGAAGTCTACCAAATAATTCCCAAAGCTCTTTCATAGTGGGTTCATTAAGTTTTTCACATATTGAAATTGTTTTTATTAATGTTTTTCTATTTATATCAAGTGTTTGACTTGTTTTTGAAATCAATCATTTTTTCCCTATTTCAGCACTTGCTACACAAGTTATCATTATACATCGGCAACATTACAATCTTTGTTACATGATTTTAGGCCTACAATATGATATGCATCATGTAGATATTTAACAATTGCATCATTTTCATTATTTACATTATCCATATTAGATGTTCTTAGTCCTAATGTGTACATTATAGGTCTCATCTTAACCAATTTCATCAATGAAACAAATAATTGACATCTTTGACTATCATACTCTAATCTATGAAATAAACTATCCCAAATTTCTTGAGCCAATCTTGTTAAATGGTGGTAAGACATTTTGTTATGCATTGGTTTCAAAATATTTTCATCAATTTCAATTAAGTAATTATATTTTCTACGCATAATTCGTGGAGGTGTTGTTGTTGGTGGAATTCATTCAAAGGGTGTTTCAAAATCATTATATGTTTGTAGAAATTTTCTTCATTATTTGTTTCTTTATTATACGTTTACATAAAATTTTCTTCATTGTTAATTTCATCATCATTTGAGTCCATTAAATTTTATTCATTATTTGTGGGTAAAGTATCGTGCATAGGCTCTTCATCAACAAAAAAAAAAATGAACATGAATTTACATCCTTATCTAATTTTATATTGTCAATTTTATCATAATTCAATTCATTATTGTGAATTTCATCATAATTCAATTCATTATTATAAATTTCATCATTATTCAAATGATTATTGTCAATTTCCTCTTTATCTAAGGCATTTGGCTCATCAAGGTTAGTGTTTTTACCTTATCTAGAATGAATTGATTGCATTCATACCTTGTTTTTTCTCTCAACTCTTATAATTGCTTTGATGTTTTGTTATTCAACTTCTTCCTCTTCTCTAAACATGAACCAGAGCTCATTTTTACAAAAAAAAACCAAAAAAGTACTTAAAATGTGGGGTCTAAAAAAACTACAACCATGAAAGTACATAGAGTACATATGGAATGTCTATGGAGACATCAATCTTGATTAGGGATTAAAATAGCTATTGAAAAGTGAGTTTTCATTTTTACTTTAAGGGATACGTACACATTGTAGGAACACATACGCATTCCTTGTATGCAAATACCATAAAAACAAGCAAAAAGGCTCATATTCAATGCATTTTTCCATTGTAATACTATAATATGATGCAATAATGCTCAATAAGAAAACAATATGTTGCATAAATTCCTAATATGATGTAATAATACTATCAGATGTTGTAATAATGCTATCATATCATGCAGTAAGGCTCAATATGATGTAATAAGACTATCATATGATGTAATAAGACTATCATGTGATGTAACAAGACTATCATGTGATGCAATAAGACTATCATACGATGAAATAAATCTTCAATATGATGCAATTAGGCTATCATATGATGTAATAAGGATCAATATGATGCATAAATCCCCAATATGATGCATAAATATCCAACACATGATACAATAAGAATCTTGAAAAGACTATAAAGCAATAAGAATAATGAATGATGTAATAAAGCTCAATATGTAAGATGAAATGAGATAATTTTTCCCAAAATCCCATCATAGGTCATTACAAAACTAGGTGAATAACATGTTCACAAATTGGCACTAATCACATTCATGAATTTATGCATTTGTGATGAAATCAAGGAACTTAGGGGTTGTGTTTGTTATAAAATTAGGATTTAGGGTTAGGGGTTTAGTGTAACAAGTTTGTACAAGTGTATATGTCATGAAATTAGGGTTTAGGGGAACTATACATGTTCAAGTGATAAAATTAGGGTTTACAATCAACATGTCATGAAATGTGACCTAATTTATCCCTTTCAATCACATTGTAGATTCTAATTTAGGTGCAATGGGTTAAAATTAGCCATATTTGCATTTCTAATTAAATTAGGGTTAGTTAATTCATACATGTTACATCTAGATTATACAATCGATTGGACCCTAAATTTGGTTTAGGGACTGAGTTTTGCCCAAATCATGTGCCTAATTAAACTAATCAACTAATTGGTTCAATTCATGATATATAGAATCATACTTAATTTTGTCCCAAATCATATATCATGATCTTATATAGTTATGTCAAGAAGGGGTTCAAATTGGCCTCCCATGACTCCTTGATTGAATTGCCCCTATAATTTAACCTTGTTATACCACATGTGTACCTCATACACCCAAAAGTGTTAAATATATAAGAGATGCATCAATTCTTGGAAGTTTCAGAGTTGATAATGCCTTAGGAGGCCAAATCTAATTATATATCACCATGTGTACCTTGTACATGCTCATAAGTGTCAACACTATTAGAGGTGTCAGGTCTTAGAAGCATTAAAGAGATCTATCAGATCCCTGTGAGGCCTAATCTAATTATATACATGCACATGTGTATCTTGTATACACATATATTTGTGTTAGAGATCTAATTTCCACTTGTCTTAAAAGTATTAGATTTGTTAGAGCCTCAAGACACCCAATCCAATCAAATATTTCCACATGTGTAGGTCTGGTACACTTGAAGAAGTGTTAGAGTTGTCAGATATGTACATATTTGATACTTAGACATTTTCCATCATCGAGCCAACCAATCCAACTAAGACCTATTCACAAATTTATCATATATACATAGAAGCCAATAATGTTTAAATAATGGCATTAATATAATCAACTCATATCTAGTAAATAATTCACATGATGTGCTCCTCTGACTTGCCATTACTATACAAAAATTATCATGTATAGCCCTTTAAAGTCCCATCCAAATGGAGAAAGCACCAAACATTATCAATTTTATACATGTATGTATTCAAATTATTTATATCTCTCTACCTTGAATTACCTCTAGATCCCAAAGTACATTCATATTAAGTCCTACTGTAGACACCAAAATTGTGTCGACTCCCCTTGGTCCCTTACACACCTTATTAATTTAAAATAAATTACTTATTTTAAATTAATGACATCACCTTGACACATCACTTAGACACCTTGCCTTGGACCATTTCCTACCCTATGTCTCACCTTGAGACTAAGTCATCTACCTATGACCTATTCTCACTCCATTCCAACTGCCTAACCAACACTCATGCATAATAACCCCATCTTTTGGCTATTCTCCAATGGAAAATGCACATGGTAGATGGAGAAATAGGCAAAGGGCTAAATATAGCCCTTTTACCCATTCTCTGGCTGCTGACATCGGTCAACTGTCAGCCGACGCCGACGGGATCACCGACGTCAATTTCTTAAACTAAGTTCTAAACTAGAATCTGATCCTGAATCTCTCTCTCTCTCTCTGGATCTCTCCCTCAGACTCTTGGATGTGGATGCACATACTCTGAGATCAAGCATCAAACTTTGACTAACACTCACCTGGATACAAAAACTCTACACTCTTGACTCCAGATTGGATTGGATCATTGCATGAAGACCTCAACATCAGCCACAATAGGAACAAGCGTTCTAACACCCTTGGTTCTTCATCAAGCAGAGCTAAGTATTCTTCTATCTCCATTTCAGTGTTTAGAATATATTAGTAATTAATTTATATTTACTATTTTTGAATACAATCAACCCGATCAGACTTTCTTCCTGGAAAGGCTGAAAAGCTTTCCTCCTATTCTTATCCATTTACATACCAACCCTTTGCCTTTGCTCCCTCTCAGACCTTATTTTTTGTCTTACAACCCTGCATAGACCCAAACTCCTACTAGACCCCTCTATTGACCATAGACATAACCTATAACCCATCCAAGGCCCATTGCCCCCACTGACATCAGTAACATAACTGACATTGGCATATTGACCAATTGACATCGGCAGAACTACTGACGTTGGCGACTATGGAAGACTGATTGTAGAGAATAGGTACGCATTATCTTTATTTCTCTTTCTTAGTCTTTCACCATTTCTCTTTATACGACACTTATTTTCATAAATAGTGGACTGTCATCCCTCACGGAGCTCTATGCTTCTGAGATCGAGCGTTGCTTGGCAGTCCACAATATCTTTATCTAACACTCTCTTTGTTTAAGTCTTATTCTTATCTACAAGTGTCTTCCTCCACAGCCAAAGAGGAGCTCCTACAATGTCTGGATACAGTGCACAACTTAATCTGGGTAACGTACAAACCCCTAACCCTTAACCTTAGTTTCTTCTTTCTTCTGAATGTAAAAAGCAAAAAAATGAGTAGAAACATTCTGGCACACTCAGTGGGACCCTGGAGTTTTCCTTGGGTTCATTTCTTCCGAAAGCAAACTTTCATATAGGTGCATTTGGAAAATTATTCTCTTCTTGCATCCTTCTTCTATCTCTTTATTTTGAAAAGACACCATTAGCACAAGTTAAAAAGAATATATTTCTTTTTCTTCTTGTCATTTCTTCCCTGCATCTTAGAGTAGTGAAAATTCATACTCTTAACCTTTTCCTCACTTGTTTGTATTTGAATAAAACATTTCAATTTGGGTTAAAAACACTATTGCATTTCATTCCTTCTTGAATGCATATTTAGCCCTCTCATTTAGTAATTAAAATGCATTATGAATAAATTGTAGTGCATATATGTTACACAACCTGACCACATTCACAAAATCAAACATCTAAACATACTTGAGACAAGGCTCGACTAGGATTTCACCACCTAATAGATACCTTACCCTTCTTGGGGATCTTACTTGGACTTCACAACCAAGGGGAGGACCCACTCTATTCTCTGGCAGAGTATAAACTATAGGCAAAGTATATATTAGCTAAGCGGCCCAACTTGGCTCTGGGTTCATGAAGTGAAGGGAGCAAGCCCCCAGCACCAGGCCACATACAGAACCTAACACAGACTTTTGAGCACCAAAACATAACCTGAAACCAACCTTAGACTTCCTCTTTAGGACCCGTTCTAAAAGCCCAACTTCCAACACATTCTTCTAAGGCATAAGCCACCACGACTCTAAAATTTATTCTTAGGAATTTAACATTTAGAGGTTGCTTGCTGTCATCATTTCTGCTATTCTTATCTGGTTTTTTGAGCTGGTAAGGTCACATTATTTTGAGGTCTAAAAACACCTCAGGATTTCTCCTTTTTTCCAAAAACTTTTAGTTTTTTGAGTTTCTAGAAACACACAGACACTGACATCAGTTTTTCCACCGACATTGGTAACTTATCTTCACCAACATCAGTTTTTCCACTGATGTCAGCAACTATCTTCACCGACATGGGTCATACCACTGACATCAGTCACTGTCAAAAATTTTCTTTCCAAAATAACAACTTTAAAACCCAACTTTTTTGCTGTTAAACACACATTTTGGGTTTTTTGAAACTAAAATACACAGTTTTTAGAACCTAAACACATTTCATCTTAGATGGATTTGACACATAGTCAAGCCAAAACTCTTATTTACTACACAAGGCAACAACCACTTCCACCTTTGCCCTTCACAACAAGTCCCCTAATGGAGTATACTTCAGACACTGAGCGTATTCCTATCCAACCTACCCCAAATCAACCTCCTATTATTCCCACAGGGGATCAAGACTTTGAGAGATTCCTTGACCTCAATGTTAAGGCTCTCTAGCACTATCTTGCTAGAAGCCAAATGCGTGATCCTTTAGGTAACCCAATTTATGGGATGCCAACTTCTCTTACTGAAGCGACAACGATATCGACAACATCTGTTACTCAACCTATGGTCACTCAGGCCATAGCCTCGACTATTAACCCAACCATGGCCAATGTTCAATATTTGGCCTCCCCTCCTATTTTTGGATCAACCTCCATCAGGGTTTTTGTACCCCTTCAACCACAAATAATGCAAACAAGTTCAACACCTTTTCAAAAATTGCTTATTTCTATCCCACCCACTCTTACACCCATAAATACAAGAGTGACTACCTATCCTCTTACTAGTGTCACCACCACTCAACCACCCTTTGTGGCATCTAGTCAATTTGTGTCCTCTAACTTCGTGGCATAAGCCCCCTTGCCCTCAACATCAATCCCCATGACAAACTACCAATATGTTGTGCCTACACAAACGCAACCAAGTACGTCATATGCCCCTCCCAATGCCTTCTAGGTACCTTACAACCTAGGGGGTGCCCCACCTACCAATTCATCAGCTGATCTAATTAAGATGCTGATGGATAATATGTCCAACCTTGAGACATCCATTTCTGGTTCAAGCAATGTTATTTTATATGAACAAATATGCAACGAACCCATTCACCCTTCAGTGCATATTTGACCATATCCTAACTAGTGGGAACTCTCAAAATTTGCTCACTTTTAGAGTAAATAGGACCCACAACAACATCTATGAGCATTTAGACACGCTTGCTACCTTATAGCACACGATGATGCATTATTACTTTGCACATTTCCCATGTCACTTTCTGGTGCCACCCTTGATTAGTATAGTTCTATTACCAGTCATTCTCTTTTTACCTTCACTCAACTCACCCAATTATTTATTGACCATTTCTCAATTAACATCACCAAGAAGGTCTCCATCACAGACCTATATTCTATTAAACAGTTTGACGACGAGTCAATAGCTAACTTTGTTGCTTGTTGGAGAGGTTTGATCAACCAAATATCCTTTTCATTACCTCAACCTGAGCTCATTGAGCTCTTTTCACGATCATGTGCCAAGCACATTTCATCCACTCTACGGGTTCAAACATTTTGCACATTTGAGGAAGCTTTCACCATGGCCCGAAAGCTTGAACTCTATGCTATTGAAGAGGATAGAGTCAAATTGCGTAGTAAAAATACCAATGCAAAAACCAATGACCCTTCTTCTTCTAGACCTTCTTCCTCCCATTCTAAGTCCAAGGGATCAACAAATGCTGTGGTACTTAGATCATCATCTTTTACCACAACCAACCAAGCTGAGCCCTCCACATCAGAATACATCACTAGACAATTCCAACAATGATATGTACAGTGTCAATACACTCCAATAAGAGAATCATACACTTTTGTGTTGGATAAATTAGTCAAGCAGGGGGTCCTCAATCTCCCTCAAATATGACCACCCCAATTTGACCCCTCAAAAGCCATCCCTACGTGGTATAGAGAAAATGACTTTTGTAACTATCACCGTGTCAAAGGTCATGACACAGACAATTGCAAAACCTTATAAAATGTTATTCAAGACATGTTAGATAAAGGGGACCTTGTTTTGGATAACCCAAATGCGTTGGCTAACCAAAACATAGACATCTTTAGGCAACCATTCCCTAATCATCCCCCTAGTCAAAATAATGTTCAGACCATGGCCAATGACCTCCAAGAGCATAGTATATGCACGATCGACATGGTTTCTCCTTTCGTCCCTAACCAACCTCTTCCACAATCTGAAGAGGTTAGTCAGTCTATCTCTCCACCATAGGTAGAAGAGCCTTCTTCTCCTATTTGTCCTCCACCGATGGAGAATAGTCCTCCATCAACCCCCCTTTCACACCAAGGAGAGTCTACTTTGACCTCTCCCATATTGGAGGATGCCTTGACGGTACCAATGCCGGTGGCTTCTCCCTCATCCTTCTTATCATCAATGGGAGATCACACTTTCCTCACTCTTAGACCACATGTTGAAGATGTGATTATACATACACTCTCTCCGCTCGAAGAGTCACATTCTCTAATCCCTTCTCCACTGAGAGAACTTGTCACTTCACCCACTTCAACCAAGGGAGATCCGGTGATGATTTTCTCTCACCTTTTGCCTGAGATCACTATGTCTCACACACTTCTGCTCACACCTGAACCCAAACCTTCATAGGTGTCCATCATACCGAGACAGGTTAAATCTCTCAGTGTTTGCCCTACATCAAACCTCACTCACCCACAAGTGAAGGTAGACTTGAACCTCACCCCACACAATAGTGGTCCTCGCACCAAACTAAAGAAGACTACTAAACCACATCGGAGAACTCCTCCCCCACCATCACCATTGCCCTCTATTTTGGGTCCACATCCATCCACCTTAATAGGAGTGCTTCCTACTCTAACACCTATCAAAAACAAATCACGTCCATTACTACCTTTACCTGGAAAAAACATACACCCTCCAAAACATCTAACACCTCTCACCACAAAAGTGTCATCTACACGTGTGGTCACACCACCAAACAAAAAGATGGTACAGAAAAATCTCCCTACAACTCCTCAACAGAAGTTGTCTCCTCCTACAACTCCTAAATAAAAGTTGTTAACCCCTATTGCAACAAAACGTGCAGACTCATTAGCGGGTTCCTATGCTTTGTTGTTATGCCAATTGTTTTAGTCTTCTCACATCAGTCTCCCACCTCTTAAACCATTCCAACCTCTCATACTAAAGCCATCTTGGTTCAATGACACTAAAATTTGTGTGTATCATCGCACACCTGGACATGACATTAAGCGTTGTTGTGCTCTTAAAGTTGTCATTCATCAACACTTGAAAAAGGACACCCTTTTCATTAAGGATCCTCTTGATCAACCTTAAAACAAACCACTGACACCATCCCATGTCTCCCAAACATCCTCACCTAAATTGGGATCCCATCATCAGACTATGGTCCCTCTACCACCTTCGCCCCCTTTGTTCGAAATCAACACCATTAATGTGGCCACTAGGTCACAAACCATGAAAGATAAAGGAAAAGATAATGTTTCTATTCCTTGGACTTATCCATTCGTCAAGCCTCCTCAACCACCAAAACCCAAGATTTCAATCTTGGGCACATCCCATCCAACATCTTTGAAGCCACTTCATGACTCCATGGTGAAACAACTTCACCAAACCCCTGTGAAGATGTCCTTATATGACCTCATTCAAAGCTCTCCACAACATCACCAAACTTTAATCAAAGATTTATAAATAGTGGAGGTCCAACCTGAAGACCACCAACCACTGGCTACTTTTGTCAAATCATTACCCACTATCACCTCCATCACCATCCATGATTCTGAGATTCCAGACTACAACCTAGAAGATCAGGATCCTGCCCTCTCAAACTAAGCCTATCAGGAAAAAAGCTTCGCAAGATGCATTCTCGCATCACACTCCTTATCAAAGAGGAGATTCATCATATTCTCTCTATCTCATTTATCCAACCCATTGATTATCCACAATGGGTGTCAAACATTGTCCCTGTTACAAAAGCAACTGGGGGAATTTGTCTTTATACTAACTATCATGACATCGACCAAACATCAACCAACTTCTTAATCATCTTTAACACATGACCAATATGGAAAGAAGCAAATGAGGCAAGTTTGCTCCTAATTGACTCAGACCTTATATAATAATGTACATGCATGGATCAGGCACTTATCATTTGTCTTCTCTTGAAGGCCGGCCAGAACTTGAGCCCCTTAATGCCTTACATCTTCAACCATTCTACTATTAATCAAGTAATCATTCACTTGACATTTAACTTAAGCTCATCCCTTGAGTAACCCCCATCATCCTCATTCCTATTCCTTTCAACCCTTTTTCCCTACAAACATTAGTCAACCCTTTTATCAAGCATGAATGCTTTGTCCTAATAAAAGGGAAACCCTTAAACCTCTATAAACCAGTCCATGACTAAAAGTCCAGTCAAAAAATAACACATAAAATGGGGATACCTAACCAAAGGTCATAAACTATAAATGTAGACTGCTCCCTCGAAGGACAGCTGCATCATTGCTGTAATTGATAGACTGCTCCCTTGAAGGATAGCTATTCAAAGACATTCAACCATACAAGGCAGAATATAGACCACTCCCTTGAAGGATGGCTATGACCAAATTTTGCTACATACATAGCACCACATGACCATAAAACAAAACAACATCCCTAATTAGACTTCTCGCATTGATTAGTTTGCTATCAAAAAAAAAAAAAGACTGACAAATTATTAAGTCATGGACTTGTCTATAGTCATTCTCAGGGTCACCTATAATAGGGGTAAAGTTATCCCTGCTAAAAAAAAAGGTTAAGCTATCTTGACATATCACATAATCACACCTATTACCCTAACATACTCAAGGGATTTTGAGCTCACTTAATGTCAAGTGATTCAACTATTTCTCTAACATAAACCAATGGTCAATGACGTAATGCATGAACGGGGATTTTGTTTGCAAAAGTATTATCTATGCCATCATTATGGTTCTTGTCAATGAAAGAGCGATACGCCTTTCACTTCTTACACACCTTTGTCACATGCTGATAACATACAACCAAACCAAAACATTTTCTAACCACTAACCTAACCTCATGATTTATTTAATACAAATACCGATTTGTGTTATATGAATTATTATAGCCCATTCACATTAGTTTCTATGGAAAACAATACACATGGAAACTAACAACCAAACAAAATTTATGTCAAGCTCATACCATCAACAATATGAAAACCTGCTAAAGCATAAATAAACTCATTTCATTTTTGGCATACACCATCACTAATATGGAAAATTGCTAGGGATGAAAAACCATATCACCAATGTTATAGAATACACCATTACATAATATGGAAAAGGCTGTAACATCATCATACACTCATCATTTCATGAATGTACCCTCACACATATGGGAAATGATAACAACACTAACATGACCAAAACAACTATCAACCTCTTTGACTCTTCTTTCCTTTTGGAGAACTACATTGGCCTGAGGCCCTTAAAACAAGGGCTATGTAGGTAACACTCAGTTGACCTGAAGTCTTATGGGGTTAGCTCATCCATTCACTCATTCATCTCCCTAATGACGTCAACCATTCATTTGTTCATCTACCTCATGGACAAACCATATAACCTTTAACCATGATTTAACCTAGTCTAAAACCATGACCAAACAACCTAGTCCAAAATCATGACCACACAACTAGCCCTGACATTGTAAAAGTCAGCTTCGAATTCTCATGGGGCACATTGGAGATCACATACATCTCCCATACCACAATAAACAACCCTTGAGATCACTTATATCTCAGCCCAATGACCTTGGAGATCACAACTATCTCCTCAGACCATGACCACTTTCGAGACAACTCTGCCTTGATTATTTTGATTGCATATATGCTACCTCACAAATAGTTAGTAAATTGTACACACCCTACATTATGACCCTCACACGTATTGTTAGATCACGACCAAGTTGATTTTTCAATATGTGTGGCATTTTCATGTTTTCCAGGAGCACTTCCTAAGCCCAGGCTACTTGGAACATGATGACCATTGGAGCTACAGCTTTGATCATTTAACCCAATCAGCTATGACTAAAAAGTTACGGCCTGATTACTTCGATTTTAGCACTCCTTAACCTTGACTGTGACAATTTGACCTACTATCACGTGAAGTGGCATACATGCAATCTCAACTATTACAGCATTCACACTCCAACTTCACCATACCCATCCACTACCTATCAAATCGGCAATCAATTTCAGGTTCCCTTCCCTCGACTTTTGCTTTGAGGTGGAATACCTCATCCCATACTTGGGGCAACTAACACCTTATTTTTGTCTTGTAATTTGTCAAGAACAACCAACAAGACAAAAAGGGGCAAATGTAGACACCAAAATTGTGTCGACTCCCCTTGGTCCCTTACACACCTCATTAATTTAAAATAAATTACTTATTTTAAATTAATGACATCACCTCGAAACATCACTTAGACACCTTGCCGTGGACCATTTCCTACCCTATGACTCACCTTGAGACTAAGTCATCTACCTATGACCTATTCTCACTCCATTCCAACTACCTAACCAACACTTGTGCATAATAACCCCATATTTTGACCGTTCTCCAATGGCAAATGCACATGTCAATTTTTTAAACTGAGTTCTAAACTAGAATCTGATCCTGAATCAAATCTCTCTCTCTGTGGCTCTCTCCCTCAGACTCTTAGACATGGACACACATACTCTGAGATCAAGCATCAGACTTCGACTAACGCTCACCTGGCTACAAAAACTCTACACTCCTGACTCTAGATTGGATTGGATCATTGCATGAAGACCTCAACATCAACCACAATAGGAACAAGTGTTCTAACACCCTTGGTTCTTCATCAAGCAGAGCTAAGTATTCTTTTGTCTCTATTTCAGTGTTTAGAATACATTAGTAATTAGTTTCTATTTACTATTTTTGAATACAATCAACCCGACCCGACTTTCTTCCTAGAAAGGCTGAAAAGCCTTCCTCCTATTCTTATCCATTTACATACCAACCCTTTGCCTTTGCTCCCTCTCAGACCCTATTTACTATCTTGCAACCCTGCATAGACCCAGACTCCTACCAGACCCCTCTGTTGACCATAGACATAACCTGTAACCTGTCCAAGGCCCATTGCCCCCACTGACATCAGTAACATAACTGACATTGGCATATTGACCAACTGATGCTGGCAAAACTACTGATGTCATTGACTATGGAAGACTGATTGTAGAGAATAGGTATGTGTTATCTTTATTTCTCTTTTTTAGTCTTTCACCATTTCTCTTTATACAACACTTCTTTTCATAAATAGTGGACTGTCATCCCTCATGGAGCTCTACGCTTCTGGGACCGAGCATTGCTTGGTAGTCTACCATATCTTTATCTAACACTCTCTTTGTTTAAGTCTTATTCTTATCTACAGATGTCTTCTTCCACAGCCAAAGAGGAGCTCCTACAATGTCTGGATACAGTGCGCAACTTAATCTGGGTATCATCAAACCCCTGACCCTTAACCTTAGTTTCTTTCTTCTTCTGAATGTAAAAAGCAAAAAAATGAGTAGAAACACCTACATATAGGAGAGAACATAATTCAGTGATGGACAAACCTCAACCTCAAATCCCAAGCTAGAGCAAGAATTTTGAGGCATGTAATACTTTCTTATAGTCCACATCATAAGGTTTAAGATCATTATAATGAAATATGAACAAGATGATTGAAGATATATGTATAAAATATATAATATTAAAACCTTTGATGAGGGGGTACACACTATTATTCAATTATAATCAACCATTTATATGAGGTGAGTAGTTCATCATCCACATGAACAATTATTGGGTCTCTCTACTTAACATCATCCTTGAGGGGAAGCAGGTCTTAGATTTAGGGGACATTGTCACAGGTTTAATGTATCTTGAATAAGTTTAATATAGTTTAATCTAAGGTAACTTATACATATGTCATCCTTAGTCAATGTCAGGTCTATGCCATCCCTTAATGGACTCAAACAAAGTCCCTAATTCATTTAGATATTTTACAAGATATACATTCATCACTACAGGCATGACATATTAAAACCACATCATCACTAATGGATACATGTGACCATTTCAAGTTTATTGATCTCAAAACCACATCTTATAAAAAATAAAATGTGTACCAAACTTGATCAAAATATTTTAAGAAAAACATTTACATACATTGTACCCATCATCCTACTTCATTATCTTACCATCCTAATTACATAGTAAGGTATAGAAATCTATAGTATTGATAAGCACCAAGTGTTGTCTAGCTTGTTTTTGAACTTGTAATTGTTACATGCATGGTGTAACTAGGACTAGTCCCATGCCAAAGGCACACTCTTCATATGATGTGGGAATGGATGGAGTGGTTGATGGTTGTCCCATGTGTGATGGAAGGGTAGATGAAGGAGGTGCATGGAATAGAGGATTAACCATATTTTCATAAGAGATATTAATTTTAGGCAAAATTTGAATAATGAATTTGAATACATTAGGGAATCAAGTGAATAACTGTAACAATAGAAGACTCTAGTTAGAATTTCAATTGGGACCTCAAAATGCACATATTGAATTAGATGAACTAAGTGACCTTAGAGGAAACTTAAGGGACTTTATTAAACACATTTTAGAAATATTTTTGGGATAATCCAAGGCATGATTCATAGGTATTAGGCTCCATTAGATAACATTCTTGGAATAGATATCCAAGAGATGCACTATTACACCAAGGGTTCAATTTTTATTTCTAATTACACAAGATTATCTATACTACATAGTAAAATTCAATGGGTTTGCCACTTAAATAAATTAGTTCAAAATTTATAAATAAATGGGTTTAGTCAAAGATATTAAAGAAAAAACAAAAAGGTAAGATGGGATTTTAGGAAAGTAGGATAATATCAATTAGAAACACAAAATTTAAGGGCAAGTAGGATATTAGGAAAGTAAAGTGGTAAGGTATATCCTTGCCCTACTATGGGAAAGATCCCAATAGTTGTGCATGTTTCAATTATTGAAAAAGGATTTTGTTAACATGTGTTTTATTGACAAAACATATTGGTGTATATAAATATTAAAGTGCACCATAAGCTGAACATGTAATATCCAATACTTGTTCAACATTTATTCTGTAAAATTAAAAGTAACCAATCACATCTTGACAACTAAGAGTCAAGTATTGATACTCTAATGCACAACGATTGGTACTCTAAAGGTTAAGTTTTGATCATAGGTTTGAAAAAAGCATTTTATGAGCTCTTGTGATAAAATCAATTATATTGTCAAATGTATAATTTGTTAGACTTTGAAACCTTAGTTATAAGTAGTTAAGATGACATATTGAAATGGGTAAATTTTTTGAAGTCTAATGTGATGTTATGGAACCTTAATTTACTATATAAAGCTAATGGGACCTTTCCCCTATAATAAACACAAAATTTGGCATTTCTCCTATAAGGATGCATGGCTAATGGGACCTTTCCTCTATAACAAACATGAATTTTTTTTTGTTTCATTTTATGTCAAGGTAATGTGTATGTGTTATATAACACATACACATTATTTGAATTTGAATTTAAAACTGAGATTTTAGGATCAAAAATGGCTTGTATTTCTAAGCCAAAGGCTTGGGACTATGCATCTACAGTCGAGACTGAGAGTTTTAGGGAAAAAAAATTCAACTTCCATCACCAAATACACTATATATGTCAACATCAAAATTTGAAAAATTATTACCATTATGATGATCATGTTGTCCTCTTTCTAAATGTATGATTTTTATAATTTTTGGGCTATTTTAAGGGTTCAAACTATATTTATTTCAAACAACACCTTTTTTACGCCACTGTATGCCTCACCCATACATGCCTATTCATGTTTATCTAATTGTTTTCATTGATCCAAGTGAAAAAAAAATTATATGGTTACAAACTAGGCCTAATTCTACACACATTAAAAAAAATCAAATTTCATTTTTTTTTGAGGTAGTTAGGGTGGGCTGTAAAGTTGGCTATCCAATTTTTTTAATCAATTTTCAAGATATAATTAATTGAAAAATTAATTAAAAACATTATAAAAAAAAAATCATAACACACTAAAATATCTTATCTAAATATTCACCAAAGGTTTTCTAACAATATTTAATGATGCTCAAAAATTGGTGTGTTGCACGGAATGGTATAATTAAAATTTTCTTTAAAAAAAAGGAGGTTCTCTTCAAATTTTAGATATTTAACCTATTTATACTTAACCATTTTTCAAAAAAATAGTTTTTTGGAAACTAAACTCAAAATTCTATAATTCATGTTTTTATACCATCTTTAAATTTTGAGTGTAGTCATCTCTAATTATTTGTAGAAGTTCAAATTTATAAAATTTTAGAAAAATAATGTCCATAGGTAGGCCCTTTTTTGTCCCCCAAGTTGGTGAACTTACCCAATTATACCTATGTGGTTTCCTTTACTACTGGCTCCCCTTCAATAAATTTCTTATTATTCAGTGAGTAGCTTGGTAGACAAACTTCACAATATTTTTCTACTTGTACTCACCACTTAGTACAAGATGACTCATTGTGCTTTCACTCTTAGTCCTCCACATCAAACACCTACTCCCTCCATCGTCCAAACATTTCTCCTCTTGACTGCTCACAAGTGTGAGTTTAATATATCCTTTATTATTCAAAAACTCAAAGTTCAAAAGATCAATATTTTTTTTGGTATTGATTTGTTTATATTTTTAATAGCCTGACTCATTGTTAAACATTTATTACAAGATTTAAGTTAAAGTGTCAAGGGTTCGACTCCCCTCCACACACTTTTTTCAAAATTTACATTTTAGAAACATAGAGGGGATAATTTTGAATAGTTGGAGGTATGGTAGACAAGGGAGACATTATTTTTACGGTGGTGGACATCATTTTTTTTGAGGTTTTTATCTTATATGGGGTTTATTACTTTGAGATGTAAAGGGACCCATTTTTTTTAATGGGGGTTTCTTTAATGGGGATGAACAAGAGCCATATATCTTTTTTTCAAATGATGATATTTGGATATTATGAAATGTGGCCATGATCACTTTTAAAGTGAGATGTTTATTTTTACTAGACAAACTTGATTAAGGAGAGCAGGTTTTTTATCATGCATGTGGGGGAATTTTTACTTTATAGCTCTTAAGAGAGCTAAGTCATTTATAATGAAAGCATTTACATAAGTGGTGTTTAGTGCATATGTGTGGGGTACATTATTATAAAAGGATCATTTTATTATGATTTTATTTGGGCACCTATACTCTTTCACTCTCGCTTGTCAAAGATAGAGGGTGAGGTCCAGTCTAGTAGGAGGTTAGACCCCCTCACAAATAAAACAAACTTTTTCTCACTCCTTACCTTCATTTTTTGGAGATCATTGTTATTGTACTTGTACCCTCTTAGCTCAAATTATTATACTTGTCATCACACTTTACACTCATGGATACATTATCGATAGAGTTTGATGTCCCATTTTTTGAGTGTGCATTGTATTTTTGTGCCACTTTTGTATTCATAGATGCATTTTTGGTAGATCTCGATGTAATTCATTATTGAGTATAGTTTTATGTTACACTCTACTCCTTTGTTTTAGGATCAACTCTCTTGTTCTTGATGGCATCTTCTATATATTGATAACATTCTAGGTTTTATGCATCATCTGGTATTTTTTGTTGTATGAGATATTTATTTGTGGTCACATTGAGATTGATGGAGTCTTTTTATTCTTATTTTTATGATCCATGTTGATCACTTACTGTTCAATTTTTGAATATCCCATCACCACCAAGGTCATTTTCTTAAGAGATATTTGTTTTGTATCTTTTGCACTTTTTTGAAAGTTGACAGTCTCATTTAGATTTGCTATGGAGCTTGATCTCCTTTCGAAGAGTAGATATTTTGGTGAATATAGTGTCAATGTGTTAGTGTTTGAGTAGTGGATTGAGCCCACTCATATAGACCTTTTTACGTCACTCCACCTAGTCAGTATTATGGGGGGGGGGTATGGTATAGGTCCTACTTCTTTGGTTACCATGTTATTTGATAACCATTGGTGTACCACATCTTCTAGAAGTAGATCAAATTTAGTTGGTGAACTATTTTATACTATCGACACCTCTAACCATCTCTTTTTGTAAGATTTATTCTAGTGAATTCTAATGTCAAATGTTTTTTGTGATCAAGTAGTGGATCTAGACCACTCATGCAGATTTGAGTTCCATTGAGACTTTTGAGTCCACTAGGTACATTTGTATTTGATGGCCTTTAATCCATCTAGTACACCTCTTCAACATTATGTTCAAGTATTGAGCCATTTAATTTCTTGGGACACCTTTCAATATATGTTTTTTGCTCTCTCAACTTTAGCTATTGTTACTAGTTTTTGGGTACCTTACGGTGATACATTTCATCCTTGGTAACTCTTTTTCTCCAGTGTTTTGAGATCAATGTTTTTATAGAGTTAGCCTCGTACAGTGTAATAATTATTATTTGAATTGGTAATTACAATGATTCATCATTTATGTAGTCTCATAAGATGGATTGGATATCGTAGGGATACTTTATATTTCACTATGATTTTATACATGGGTACCTGATCAAGCTTAGTTTTTGGGACCCATCAGTCTCTTTGCTTTCTCTTTTTTTCACACCCTATTTTGTGCTTAAGGGAGGGTATTGGTGTAAAGTGTGTAAGCTTGATTCGGGAGTTATTTTATTGTTGGATATGTTATTCTATTTTGTGTACAATAATAAATAGACACTCTTATTTTATGGTTATTAATACAATAATATTTTGTTGCATAAAACAACCTACCTTGCCTATTTAAAAGGTACTCCCATGTAGTTTTGACTTGGTTAGTTCTGGAGACCCACACAGAGATTATGAATATTATTTAGAGACTTTATTGTGCATATTTGATCTCTATATATAATGTATATGTTATTTATGTTATGGTAATGGTGTGTAAGAGATATCCTACTCTTAATGAGTTCTTTATAAACTTTGATAGTTTAGTCAGTTTCTATGCAATATGATAGTTTTTAGGCAAAAAAGAGTGGTTTTCAATAATTTCATATAGTTTATAGAGAGAAGACCACTTATATACATTTACATATCTATATCTAGTCTGTATAGGTTCAAATCCATGCATTTGAGGAGGTTTGAAGATTAAGGAAAAAAACTAATCATATTGTTTATTGCTTTCTTTAGCATCTCTATAAGGTAGTTTATTTTTTAGTTATTAAAAGTAGTGTTGAACCTATGGATTGCACCCTTGAAATAAGACTAGGATTCTCTCTTCCATGTGGCACAATGGAGACTCCCCTCTTGCTGTGGGTCTGGCAAAACTGAGTGGAGAATCTCTAGATAAGGGATAGCCCCCTTTGATGCATATTTATTATCTTTTAATAGTACTACTAATATTGGGGGGGGGAAGGGAAAAGGAATAACCAGAATAAAAAACTAATCTAAGTGTTGATGCACCAAATGATGTTGATCTACTCATCTATTCACACTTCAAACTAGAAAGGGGGAAAACATACTTTATCTGGGAAAAGACCAGACTATAGGGAGCTTTAAAAGGGAGGTTTAATGAAGACACATA
This sequence comes from Torreya grandis, assembly GCA_037957365.1. Taxonomy (NCBI): domain Eukaryota; kingdom Viridiplantae; phylum Streptophyta; class Pinopsida; order Cupressales; family Taxaceae; genus Torreya; species Torreya grandis. The sequence continues at coordinate 892,780 of JARHVA010003893.1, read as the reverse complement.
AGAAAATGAACTTACCATAGGCACTATAGAAAACACATTTTCTAATAGCTACTCTTTTATCTCTACACTCCATGTGAAGCACTTCTAGTTAACCTATAGAAATGGCTTTGGATATACTAGGTGCATTGGTGTCAATTTGTGTAAGCATCAAGCTAAAATGTTTGAACACAAAATTGATATATAGACACACTCAAAAGCATAGCCCGTCAGATAGAGGTAAAAAACATTATTATTGATCAAAGGTGAAATTTGGTAGGGCTTCACTTTAAAAAATGAGAGATATCTTTCTCCCCTTGAGAGGTTACAATAAATAGCATGAAAAAGAAGACTATGGTGCCTCTTTCAAGAAGTGGCCCATGCTACGTTGAATACATTGAAATGAGTAATTCCGGTGAAGGAACCATGCTAGGGTAATCACAAGCCTTGACTTTGGCATTTAAATCATATTAAATGTCTCTTTAAAATCATGGGTTGCTTGGTCCTTTGAATGGCAAGGCTGATCCTCTTTATGAAACTTACGTGACTGTCTGCTCATCCATGCTCAAATGAAGAAAAAATAGGCCATGCCATTAAATGATTGCACTCTTTGATAACCACTTGGTGGAGACTATTTCACCCATAATAATAACTTCTCCTATTGACACCTTCTTTTGCCACCTAGACTAATTAATTCATGTTTGTGCTTGGTCGGGTGCATCTTTTAGAACATTCCAAATGTTGTCATATGTGTGTATGGCCGTGTTTTGGATTCTCTATTTTGTTCCCCTTTTCCTTGATATTTTTTTTATCTCTTTTTGGTGATTTGATCTCTCGAGCTATCTTCTCATCTTTTATTGGCTCCTCAAGCTCCTTTCTTAGTGGGTCACTATGTTTACTCAGGTCTGCGCTGTGAGCCTTCAGCCGCTTATTATGGAGGCATTAGTCCTTTGGTTTCTCCTTAATGGCCAATGCATCTCGTCAAAAATTGACATCTGTGGGCCTGTCACTATTCAAAAACTAAATGGATATTTCATCATAATAAATTTGATATTTGTGCACCCATCATCGAGCATTTAAACTCCAATGGCTAGTTCACTACGCTAAATTTGACATCTTCAGGCCCATCACCCCTTTGACAAGTTCTTTAGCTTTCCAAAACTAAACCTTTGGCCTTTTGAAATTTCTTCCTTCCCAAAGGGAAGGTGTCCCTTTTTAGTAGTCAAGAGTCACCTGTAAGGGCACTTGCCCTTTGAGTTCCATCAGGCTACCTTGGTCTTCTGAATTCCTTCAAACATTTTTTCTGAAGGAAATATTTCTTCATGCCTTGGCCCTTTCTTTATTTTGGGTCTTTTTCTTTAGACAAGGAATTCCTTCGATCTTTTTGTCTGAGGGAATTTGCCTTTGTCCCTTGTATTTCCTTTAGACATTTTGTCTAAATGACCTTTGCCTTTTGATAAGCAAGGACCTTTGCCTTTTGCCATGGATTTCCTTCAGACATTTTGTCTAAAGGAAATCTTTGCCTTGCTCACTTTTTTGAAGGAAAACTCTACCCTCTGTAAAGGTACCTTGGGCCCAAAATTTCCCTCCATAGACTATTGGAATGGTCCATTTGGCAACCTGACTACCCTTTGTAAGGGATCTTTGTCCTTAGAGATTTGTAAGAGACTCATATCTCTTTGAAGTTGGCCCATTACTTTGTTGAAAGGCTTGTGAAACTAGTTGCCCATAGAGAAATAAGCCTTATATCAAACTGAAAACCTATAGGTCTCAGACCTCTTGACTCTTTCATAGATCAGGCCTTTGACAAAGGGAAAAATCACAATTGTATTAAGGGGAATACATTCAAGATTGATGGCTTAGAACAATAGGGGAATAAGGAGACTAATGTTTGGCATGTGGGACCAAAATGGTTAATAAATCTGGTGATTCCTAGGGGAAGCATGCATACAATGATTAAGAAACTAGTGACTTGCAAGTCCATTGGGCATGGAGTAAAAACATATCCCAAAAGGTTGAAAATGGCCTTGAGATATCCAAGAATCAATCATGAAGCTTTTACCCCAAATGGTAAATAAAACACACACAAGGTTAAAAAACTATGAACATGTGCAAAAGCACTTTCGTAAAAAAGGAAAAATAAGGAAAATATGTACATAATGAGGAAAGGCTCAGTGATAGTGCTTAAGATATATCCCATTAACTAGGATATGCAGTTCCTCACCATCTAACCTAGAGAGTTAGAATGCATTGTGTTGTTTTCAGTGAGTGATTATATACAGACCACTCCATAAGGCATCAAACTTTATGTGCTTTCCAAGTTTAGCTTGGTCCTCGTCCCACTTTAAGATGATGTCACCTTCAAAGAATCCTTTTGACAAGGATTTCTTGTTAGAGTGCTTCTTCATTTGCTACTAATAGCTGGTCATATAAACCATGGCTTAGTCCCTTATCTCTTGAAGTTTCATCAATTCACACAGCCTAACCTCCATGTTGTTGCCTTCTTCCAATTACAGCTGGTGAGCAAGATTCAAGGCTATAAATTCAAGTGAAATAGGAATTATAACTTCTCTTCCATACACAAGTGTGTATGGTGAATTTCCAACTACCCTCTTTGAAGTAACCTTGTCTACCTAGAGGGCTATTTTCAACTTGGTATACCAAGTTCTCTAATTCTCCTCCATTATTATTCTGATAATTCTGATCAGATTCTTATGGGTGGACTCATCCAGCCCATTCCCTTATAGGTAGTAGTTAGAAGAAGTGCTAAGATAGATTCCATATCCCAATGCCCATTTGCTCATTCAGGTTCCCAAGAAATCTAATGTGTTGTCTGAGATGATGGTAGTTGGGACTCCAAACCTTGTCACCAGGTCATCATAAAAATATAAGATTGCACTTTCATTGGCCTCCTTCAAAGTAACAACTTCTACCCATCTCGTGAAGTAGTCTGTAGTGGTCAAGACCCATTTGTGGCTATCACTAGAGGGATGGTTGATCATCCTTATGAAATCAAGGCCCCATTGCATGAATGGCTGCTCCACTTAAATAGGTTGTAGAGGCATTATAGCTAGCCATTGTTTCCCATCAAAAAGTGCACACTTTTGGCACTTTCATACCCAGGCATGAGTATCTCTGAATAAATTGGGCCATAAGTAACCAACTCTCATAATCCTTGTAGTTATAGGCTTAGGAGCAAAGTGACCACTAGCTGGCCCATCATAGAACTCCGATAGCACCCTGTCAACCTGACCTAGGTCTATGCACCTCAAGAACACTCCTAAAAAATCCCTTCTAAATAACACCATGTTAATCAAGACATAAGGGAGAGATTGGAGTCTAAAATATCTCCTCTTGGTTTTATTAAGGCCCTACAAGCATTCATTAGTGAGAAGGAAACATTTCATATCTGATGCCCAATCTTTCATGACTGCTATTTCTTCTATTATAGCTTCATCATGGATTAACAAAATGTCCTCTTTATACTATCTAAGGTCTATATCAAGGTGTTCACATAGGCCTTTTCCCCTTACCATCTTGGTGGTTTTGATGTCCATGTCATATTCCATACTTTGGTGATCCATCTTGCTCTCTTTTCATTTAGATCATGACTAATCAAGAAATCTTTGACGTTGGGATGTGGCACCATGAGATGAAACTTGATGTTGGACAACATATGTCTAAATTTCTTTACACTTCCTATAACTACAAGGACTTACTTCTCCACATATGTATACCTAATCTCAAAACCTTCTAGACCTTGGCTAAAAAAGGCAAGTGGCTATTCAAGCTTATCACCATTTGCTTGGGTAAGCATTGCAGAGATTACCTCTTCATTTTTGAAGGTGTAGAGGTTAAAATCCTTGGTGAAGTTAAGACTAATAAAGGTAGGAGCCTAGGTGATAACTTGCTTGATCCCTTCAAAAGTATCCTTCCTTTGTGCTATCCACATGAATTTCTCATCTTTCTTCAGCATGGAGGTTAGTGGATTGACTATCTTGGCAAAATTTGGGATAAATCTCCTGATGAAATTTATTTTTTCAAATAATCTTTGTAGACCTTTCTTATGCTTAGGCAAGGATAGCGTTAGGATGGAGTGAAATCTTTCTAGATCAATGGTCAAGCCCTCTTTCAAAACAATAAGGCCAAGGAGTTTACCTTCATAGATAGTGAACACACATTTCTTTGGGTTGAGAGAGATACCAAACTCTCTACACCTCTCAAAGATTTGCCTAAGGTGTTTCATATGTTGGCCTGCTTCCTTAGAAAATACTATCACATCATCAAGATAAACCAGTATAATAATATTTATTAGGCCTTGAAAAGCCATGTCCATGGCTCATTGAAAAGTGGCTCCAGCATTGGATAGTCCAAATGGCATTTTCCAATAAGAAAATATCCCCCACTTAGTAGTGAAGGCTATCTTGTATTGATCATAGTCTTGTACTAAAATATGATTGTACCCTGAATACCCATCTAGGAGGAAGAAACATTCACTACTTGTCGTCATTTGGAGGATATGCTCCATACTTGGGAGAGGATAGTGGTCCTTTAATGAGACTCTATTGAGGTCTCTAAAATCTACACATAATCTGATTTCCCCATTATTTTTTCTAATAAGAACTAGGTTGGCTAGCCAAGAAGAGTGTTTGATTAGAAATATGATCCTAGACTCAATCAGCTTGGTGAGTTCCTTCTACATGAAAGGCTCAATCTTTGGGTTGACAAGCCTTTGTTTTTATTTGATGGGCTTGGTGCCTTCTTCTAGCTTGATGGTATGTTGGGCCAAACCTGGGTCAAAACCCTTCAATTCACTATACTCCCAAGTGAAGACATTGGCAAATTATTGGTACAATAAGATAAAAGCCTACCTATCATGATCTGTGCATACCTTCCCAAGTTCAAGTAGCCTATTCTTAAATACCTCAACCTTTTCATAGTTCTCTTTCTTCATTGTGATGCTTGATTTGTCATTTTTCAATTGGTCATCCTCATTAAATATAATTTCGAGAGTGACCAAGCCTTTGGGAAGTTTGTTATTCTTTAGTTGAATAATCTAGCTGCCATACTGCTATTGTAGCTTGGCTTGATTTCTAGAGGCAAACTCAGCCTCCTCTTGCAATAAGAGTGTTATCTACTGATCACTATCAAATACCTACCAGTTAGAGATGTTATCAGGCATAGAGGGTCTAATTACCACTTTTAAATGGTGTGGACTATTGTCTCAACTTATCTCCTTGGGGATGTCAAACTGAGCACCAACTACTGCTATTCTATCAACTTGTTTATTCTACTCTCTTGGAATGGAAGTAACATTGAAAGCAAGGAAACTCTCCACTAAGTCTCACACCCTATGCTTGTAAGACTTAAGCAAGGAATTCTTTATCATATTTCAACCTCTCACCTAATTTATGATCAACTCATTATCCCCAAAAACCTATAGCTCTTTAATTCCTCTTTTCCTTTCCCACTCCAAACCATAGATGAGAGATTCATACTCTACAACATTTCAAGTTCAAGAAAACTAGAACCTAAAAGTTGAGAAGTATTTCTCCTGTGAGGGGGAAATTAATACTACTTCACCACCAGCTCCCAATTTGCTTCTTGAGCCATCAAAGAAAAGCTACCATAAACCTGAGCTCTCTTGGTTTGTTTTCATCAAATTCAATACAAAAGTACCCTCTTCATGCATGCAATAAATCCCAAGACCTACCTCTTCTATGAACTTGTATGGGTCATGTTTGAATTTGTCACTTCCCCATTTGTCTAAGAGCAGGTCAGCAACTCCTTCAAGGGTAGAAGGTGGAGATTGATCCACTTAGAAATCTTCTTCATCAATAATGGCATAGCTGACATTCACCACTTTGAGTGAGTATGGCTCCAAATGATCTCTATGGATTGGCTTTGACTCAATCTTGAATGTAGTTCTATATTTGATTCTAAAAACCATGTAAGACTAGTTTGTTGCAAGGTACCCACCTATTCTGGATGTGAAATCCTTGGATAAGTAAATGTAAATGTAGGGAGGAACATCCACCACCACCACATCATGGTGAACTAAGAAATTTGGACAAGCATGGAGCGTCAAGTTCAAGCCTCTCAAAAATCCTACTATCTTAACTAGTGATCCATATAGCTACAAGACTTTCTTGGTCATTTTTTTGTATTTGAGTCCCAGCTTATCCACTATACATTTTGGCATTACTGAGGTACTTTATCCACTATCAATAATGCAATTGTGTATCACAAAATATCCTATGACTAAGGATAGACAGAAAGGGGGAACCTTTTCTTCTTTATTTACTTGGCCTACTGTGGAGGGGTGCCCATTCATGATCAAAATGTTATCAGCTCTTATTGGGATAGTTGGTTCATATAACTCATGCAAATCCTTCTAGAGTATGTCTTTTTGTCCTAGCATTGCCAATGAATCCCACAAAGAGATATTCATGTGCAGCTTCTTCATCTGGTGTACCACATTGATCTAAAGGTTACCCCTTTTCAAATTTTGTTTAGGGGTGCTTGCAGCCTAAGGTGTAGGCCGAGGAGTTTGAAATTTTTTGGTTCACATGTGATGAAGAAGATGTTCTAAATGTTTTATCAGCGTCCTAAGCTTCCTCCATAGCTCTCCTTTTGGACCTTATGTTTGTTGCAACATAATCACCTTGGTTTTTCATACTACCCACATAGTTGACTGCACAAAATTCACCTTCCATGTGATTCATGAGAGTGGAATCAAGCTAAGCCTAATTGCTGCCCATGCTAGGTTATACTGATGTCTCAAAGCTTGGGAATTGGGTATCCTAATTGTCTTGTGCATTCATATATTGACTTGGCATCTCATTTATATAAGAAGCCTATTCTTGACCATATCCCAAGGGTGGGCAGTTTGGATATTCTTGTACTAGATTATTGTGAGTGGGAATAAGAGCTTTGGAGGATGAAGGAGCACCTAGATTATACCCTTGATATGGTTTGGCTTGTGTAAACTAACCCTATCCTTGATTATAATTCTAAAAAGGGGGTCTAGAGGCTTGTTTAAACTACTGATATCCCTGATTTGGCTGATAGTTTTGAGCTTGTTTCCTTTTGAGATCCACTAATTCATTGGTCATGATTTGTATCAAGATCTTAACTTCATGAAGGTCAATAGATGAAGTAATAGTCATGTTTTCTATGCTAGGTAGAAGAGCTAAGGTGGGTGCAATAGTCTAGACTAAAGGTGGGTGCAACAGTCTAGACTAAAGGTGGCAATTCAGGAAAGAGCAGCATATGGGGTCTAGGGGCTATCTTTCCCACTTGCACCAGGGAATTTTTAGTGGTTATGGCTATTTCATAGGTAGATGGTAGCACTTGTCCTCCCATGGACTGTATCATGATAGCAATGTCACTATTCAAAGCTTTTAAATAATAGAAGAAGGCATAGCTTGGGGTCAGTCTCACCAAAATGGGGATTCTATCCTAGGTCTTTTGAAACCTAGTATTGAAATCCTACATGAATTCATGTGGAGTTCTTTTCATGGTGGTTAGATGCTTAGCAAGTGAGAGTTGGTCACTCTTTTCCCTAAATTTATTTGTCAAGAGAGTACCTAGTTCATTCTATGTGCTGATTGAATTCATAGGCAAAGTTCCATCCCAGTCTAGAGCCTTACCCTTGAAGGATAACACCAGCAGCCTGATAACAATGTTCTCTTCAGTGACATTGTGAATATTATATAGGTTGGTAATATTTTTGATGTGCTCAATGGTAGTGATAGGCCCCTCCTCACTAAAAGGAATAACACTCTTAAGGGCTATCCCTAGGATTGGGTCATAATATAGAAGGTTTAAAGGGATCTGACCATTAAAGGCCACAAAAGGTAAAGCCATGGTGATAATAGGGTTCTACCAGGGTCTTCTTGCATAAGTATATTTTATAGAATGTTTAGGAAAATGAATTATATAGGGATGAGTTCTTGCAAACCTCAATTGCCTTGCTGAGTTTAATAGTAGTTCAATGAATTTGAAAGGGAAACCTTTGGCAGTAGATCATGTGGTGACCTTAGGCATAGGATGTCAGGTTGATCTCTGACTAGAGATTGATGTTCTTCAAAATAGAGTCACCAAATTCTAAATTAGTGGTTCATTCTTGCTGTAACAGGACCAACACCATTCTTGAAACTTTTTGAGCATTAAAATTTATCCCATTGGGCATGCCAAAAATTGTTGACACTATGGATTGTACCCTTGAAAGAAGGTTGGGCTTCTCTCTTCCACATGGCAAAATGGAGACTCCCCTCTTATTGTGGGTATGGAAAAACTAAGGGGAGAATCTCTAGATAAGGGCTAGCTCCTTTTGATGCATCTCTATTATCTTTTGTTACCACTTCTAATACTGGGGGGAAAGGGAGAAGGAATAACCAGAATAGAAAATTACTCTAAGTGGTGATGCACCAAATGATGTTGATCTACTAAGCTATTCACACTTTAAACTAGAAAGGGGGTGAACATACACTTTATCTGGGAAAAGACTAGACTATAGGGAGATTTAAAAGGGAGGCTTAATGAGGACACATAGAAAAAGGAACTTACCATAGGTGCTATAGAAAACACACTATCTAATAGCTACTCTTCTATCTTTGTGCTCTAGGTGAAGCATTTCCAGTTAACCTACATAAATGGCTTTGGCTACACTAGGTGTGTTGGTGTCAATTTGTGGAAACATCAAGCTAAAATGACTAAACATAAAATTGATATACAAACACACTCAAAAGCATAGCTAGTTAGATAGAGGTTAAAAACATTCTTATTGATCAAAGGTGAAATTTGGTAGGGCTTCACATTACAAAATGAGAGATATCTTTATCCCCTTGAGAGGTTACAATATATAGCATGAAAAATAAGAATATGGTGCCTCTTTCAACAAGTGGCCCATGCTATATTGAATACATTATAAAGAGGAAGTCTGGTGAAGGAACCATGCTGGGGCAGTCATAAGCCTTGACTTTGGTATTTAAATCATATTAAATGTCTCTTTAAAAGCATGGGTTGCTTGGTCCTTTAAATGGCAAGGCCACTCCTCTTTATAAAATTTACGTGAATCCACTCATCCATGCTCAAACAGAGAAAAAATAGGCCATGCCATTGAATGCTTTCACTCTTTGATAACCACTTGGTGGAGACTATTTCACCCACAACAATAAATTATCCTATTGACACCTTATTTTACAACCTAGACTGCTTAATTCATGTTTGTGCTTGGCTAGGTGCATCTTTTAGAACATTCCAAATGTTTTCGTATGTGTGTATGGCTATGTTTTGGATTCTCTAATTTGTTCCCCTTTTCCTTGCTATTTTTTGTCTCTTTTTACCGATTTGAACTCTCAGGCTATCTTCTCATCTTTTGTTGGTTCCTTAGGTTCCTTTCTCAGTGGGTCACTGAGTTTACTCAGGTCTGCACCATGAGCCTTCAGCTACTTATCATGGAGGCATTAGTCCTTTGGTTTCTCCTCAATGGCTGACACATCCCATCAAAAATTGACATCTACGGGCCTGTCGCTATTCAAAAACCAAATAGCTATTTCATCATCATAAATTTTATGTTCATGTGCTATTCACCAAATGTTTGAAATCCAATGGCTAGTTCTCTATGTTGAATTTGATGTCTTCGGGCCCATCACCCCTTTGGTAATTTCTTTGGCTTTCCACAACTAAACATTTGGCCTTCTGCAATTTCTTCCTTTTTAAAGGGAAGATGTCCCTTTTTGGTAGCTGAGAGTCCCCCATAAGGGCACTTTACCTTCAAGTTCCTTTAAGCTACCTTGGTCTTTTTAATTCCTTCAAACATTTTGTTTGAAGGAAATATTTCTTCATGCCTTGGCCCTTTCTTTCTTTTAGGTCTTTTTCTTTGAAAAAATTCCTTTAGACAAAAAGCCTGAAGGAATTCATTCAAGCTTTTTGTCTGAGGGAATTTGCCTTTATGCCTTGTAGTTCCTTTAGACATTTTTTCTGAAGGACCTTTACCTTTTTCCATGAAAGGACCTTTTCCTTTTTCCATGGATTTCCTTTAGACATTTTATCCAAAGGAAACTTTGCCTTGCTCACTTTTCCAAAGGAAAGCTCTGCCCTCCACAAAGGTACCTTGGGCCCAAAATTTCCCTCTACAGCCTACTAGAATGGTCAAGTTGGTAACCTGACTACCCTCCATAAGGGCTCTTTATCCTTAGAGCTTTGTAAGAGACTTATATCTCTTTGAAGTTGGCCCATTCCTTTACCAAAAGGCTTGTGAAAACTAGCTGCCCATAGAAAAATAAGCCTTATATCAAACTAAAAACCTGTAGGTCTTAGACTCTTGAATATTTCTTAGAATAAGCCTTTGACAAAGGGAAAAATTATAATTGAAGTAAGGGGAATACATTCAAGACTTATGGCTCAGAACAGTAGGGGAAGAAGGAGACCGAGTTTTGGCCTATAGGACCAAAATGGCCAACAAGTAGGAGAGAGATATTTGGAAGCTTAAATATTTATAATATTATGTGGTATGTATGACCTTCCAATACATGTCATTAGTTTCTTGGTTAATCCTCTTAACTCTATGAACAATTGTTAAGAGTGTAAGGGGCTCACAATGCCTTATTCATCTAGGCAGGGTACAGGTTTACCTTTATTTCTCCACTTCAAAACTTGATGGAATAAAATAGTTATGATGGAATAATTTTAATATCTAATATTACCTTTTTGTGTTAACATCATCATGTGCATCATCCTAAGAGGATGTTCTTGATATAAAACTGGTTCCCTATTATGTGTTTGTATGTGTAGTCATGAGAGCATGTGTTCCATATTTGGAAGAAATCTTAGGAGGTCATAAAATGATCTTGGTAGGTGAATTAATGGAGAGAGATATTTAATAAATCTTATAAGGTATATAAAATCATAATAAAACCACCCAAACTTACCCAAGAGGCACTTTAGAGATCATGCTTCTTCATAGGCTTTTGACTACTAAGACTTGCCTCAAATGACCAAATGAGAAAGATGAAGATCAAAATTGATATGAATAGAAGTATTTTAAGGTAAATAATTCATGTTAATATAATAAAATCCTTAATACATGTCTACAAGAATGAGAAAGAAGGCTTATGCCCACCCACAGGTCTGTAGACCTATTGGTGGGCCTTCATGACTCATAAGCCTATAAAATGAGGACCTAAATGTCCTTATAGAACCAATACACATTTTAAAACATCCATATGACCCATAATTACATAATTAATGACTATTATGGTCCCAAATAAGCACTTAAACCTCTCGAGTCTTAGGCCTAAACATAATTGCTATACATAAAGTGACTTCTATTGTAAGTTATGGAGAGAGATGTATCCATTATTAAAGTTGAAGAGTGCTATTAAGAGTGTAAAAAACATAAATTTATATTCATATTATTATAATATTATATGTTTTTGGTTTCAATTTCTCACCTTCTCACATCAAGATCCTTAGTTAGTCTTAGCAGGCATTATCTCAAATGATCACTCACATGCATGTTTGACAGAAATAGAGCTATAATGAATAAAGGATGGATGTCTAGGGGAGTCCAAGGAGAAATGAGAAGAATAATATGGTTTTAAAATCTATTAAAATGTTTAATAGGCTAATTTTTTCTAAGTAATCCTATTCTAATGATGCCCAACACTCAAAAGTCTTAGAACATCACCTAAAGGCTTGAGTGTATGAAGGTAAAAACCTGCAAGTTTGAGTTGTTTGAAAATGGGTTTAGCCTTATGAAAATTTCAATAAATTATATGGTTTTATAAATACATACTGATCTTAGGTGCATTTTTAAATTTACTTAAATGAAGAGTAATGTAGACCTACAAGTTTGCAGACTTGTAGGTCCACATTCTTAACCAAAGGTCAAAATCTAGTATGAAGAGGAGTGTGTGAAGTTTCTGAAGATATTAATTAATTAATAAAAGTGTAAAATAAGATAAAAAAAATTTTAAACACATATATAATTAAAAAATAACTCATAAGGTGACTTATGACATCAAAGAGAACAAGAGGTTTAATAAGGCCTAATAGTCTTGAATGCTCATACATAGACTTGTATATGAAAGTATAAGGTAGAATTGAGGAAAGATAATTGTGAGGTGAATGAGAGGTATAATTAATCATTAGGGACATATAAATTCATGGAAAATATGATTATAAAGGATGGAGTCTTTATTGAAAGATGAAAAGACAAGATAAGACTATTAGGGTCAAACAAGCTAATTTTCTCACATACCCTCATGAAAGGTAGAGTATGTTTTACGACATTTGGAGGGTAAAAATTATTGGAAAAATGTTTAATAACTTTAGGAAATATTTTTAAAACCAATTTTTAGGCATTTATAATAGATGAACTTCAACTTGGAGGCCTTTTGGACTAAAAAACCATGCTCTCAATCTTTACACAATCAACTAGCTTGAGAGGTCATGTTTAGATGATAAAAAATTCTTAGAAGTAGTGAATAGTGACAAAAAAAAATTTGGGAGGTGATTAAGGAGGTATAATAATTCAAATATTTGGCGTTGGTTCTTTTCTCAAGCCTCATACTTATATGAATAACCCTTAATAGTAAAGGTCTCTCCAAACAATTTTTTAACTTGGAAGGAGCCCAAGGAACATTTATTTTATTTATAAGAATATGGAGGATTTTCATGGGAGATAAAGATCATAGAGGATGTTATGGATGTCTTCATACTTCCATATTCTATCATTTTTTCTTGGATTAAGTTCTTGTGCTTTATGAACCATTTTTAAGATAGTAAGCACCTAAAACCCTTGCTAAACCTTCCTTAAAAACTTGCAGAGAGAGAAGATGAGTTAAATTCCTTTAGATGGACTATTTTGTCTTCGAAATTTTCAAAATTATCCTCATATATCCCATTTTTACTGGAATAACACACTTGGTGGCATATGTGAAAAGTACAATGTACATAATAAGCCTAAAAATCTAAATTACAACCCTATTTGTGAGTGTGCAAGATGGTGGTAAGCCTCAAAATTAGGTAAATAGGCTTGAAAATCATGGGTATAGGTCATATAACATCTATACACATTTAAATGTCTCTTAAGGTGATATATGAACTATTCAAGTCAATAATTGTAGCCTAAAAGAGTGACTGTACTACTTTGTTATCCAAAAAGCTTAGTTGCAAACCTATGGAGCACTCTTGGAGAGCTTTCCTCAAATTTATTGAGTTTTACTATGATGGTACATGCACTCAAAAACCATCATAAATAATTTTAACTTGTTAATTTCTTGAGAAATCACTCTAATTTTCTCTTGGGCCTGAGCATATACCTAGGCTAGGGTTTTGGCCATTTCTTGGTTCACCCATTCGTACAAGGTTCTAGAACCTAAAATTTGACATGAAGCTTGATTAATATATCATAAAACTTAATAAAACATTTAATTTATGTTTCACATGTGTGAGATATGTATGGAACCAAATATTAGTTTTCTAAGCCTACAGACCTAATTGAGGGCTAATTAAAAAAAGAAATAGGTGGAGTAAGTACACTTTTAATTAGTGTCTAGTCATGAAACATTTCAAAGATTAGGAAGATCATAGTGGGTACTCAAATATATACTTATTTTTCTAGGACCATTTGTATAATGTTCTAGATAAGGAGATTTGTCTGTTTGGAGAGATACAAGAAAATGAGGGCAAGTAAGAGACTTGGGTGTGAAATAGAGTGATATAAAGTGTTTGAGTCACTAAAAAGGATTAATATAAGTTTTTAAAGGTAATAAGAGGTGATTAATGGAGAATAATTGTAGTCATGAATTTGGAAACAAGATTTGAAGCATTTGAGCCAAAGAAAGCTAGTGAAGATTGTGTGATTTTGAAGATAAAAGAGGAAGTTTAAAAAACTTGTAGAAGAATGGCGTAGAGTCTCCCAAACCATGCCACATGTTAGATAAACACTTTATTAATATATTTATAGGTGAAAATGTGTAGATTTAAAAGGAAATAGTTAGATTCAAGAACACAAGATTGCCCAAATAACCTCCTATGCCAATTTGGAGGATATCATTAATCAAGTGCACACAAGTTAATGAGAACCTTCAAGACTATTTTATTGATCAATTTATTTCATTAAAACTCTTTCCATGGTAGATGACACTTATATATGATATTATATGCTTATTCTCTCTCTCTCTCTCTCTCTCTCTCTCTCTCTCTCTCTCTCTCTCTCTCTCTCTCTCTCTCTCTCTCTCTCTCTCTCTCTCTCTCTCTCTCTCTCTCTCTCTCTCTCTCTCTCTCTCTCTCTCCTTAAAACATTTTCATATATATGTAGCCTTGTTTGGGTTTGTAAAGGATCCTCACATTGGTCATGGTAAAGCCCTACCAAAATTAAGTCTTCTATTTGCCTACTAGAATCAATTAAAGTTGGATATTCTAGCTTCATATTACATAAAATTAAGTTTAATGGGTTTTTTTTGATGAATTATTAGTTATATTATAGTTTTTAGTTTTAGTTTTCATCTTTCCCTTTTCCAAGTCAAGCAAGTAGTATAGTTGTTAGTGTAGGTATTGTACTTGGGAGTTAACCTAAAATCTAGATGTTTGGTCCACTTAGAGGCCACCCACAACTTAGGATCAATCCCATTGCATAGCTCAATTGAAAGGGATTGAAGATACCCTCTCAAGGGTGAAAATTTGAGATAATAGTTTGGTATGAATAGTGGGACAATTGGAAAGAGGTTGTCCAAGATTGATGCTGGTATTTCTAAAGATCATTTTTAGCAGCCTTATTCATGTAGCATCTGGTGATTTCAAAAATTTCTAAAATTTTGGTTGTTGACTAGTGAGCCAATTTTCATGCCAAATTTGACTAAAATATAAAAATTTAAAGGTATCCCTTTTTAATTTATTGAATTACCTTTATATTCAATCAAAATAAAGAGGTTCCCTCATACTCTCCCTTATACCAAGTCACCTAGAAAAAATATTTATATTCCCTTCTATCCAAGTCTTCCTAAGGCTGGTAGTATTTCTAAAAATCTTCCCTTTGTTTATTTCAATGGTGGTTCCCCCTTAAACCTTGCAAAATATGATAACACAATAGTGGTTTCCCTCAAGAGTGTCCTTTATTTTAGTGTAGAAGCTACTCTTACTCCCATTGAGAATATTAAGGACATGGAAAACTTTTGCAACATACATAACATAACACAAAAAAATGTGGCCATTATGTTGTTGGAAATCATTTTAAAAGGCAATGATTTGGAGTGGTATATAATATTATCCCCTAATTCCATTGACTCATGGGATGAATTGGAAGAGTAATTGAGTAAGAGATTTGAAGATAAAGTGACCATTTATCCTTGGCCAAGCAATTGACCACCATAAAAATATCCCCTTAATAATTAATGCAAGATTTAAATTCTAGGTTCCAAAAGATATGGGATAGGATTATAATTCTCATAAGACCCACTCCAAACTATGCATTATTATATTAACTTAAGGCTTTGAACAATGATATAGTAGTTATGATTCAATCTATGGGTGGGAATACCTTACTATATATATATATATAAATTGATATTATAGTTGAGAAAAATATGATCCAAGCTTTAAATATTGATCCAAGGCCATATATACCTTTTTTTCCTAACATTCATCCCCCTACTCTAACTCTAGCTCCAATTCCTACCATAACCAGTCATGAGTTTCTTGCCCTTAGTTAAACAAGCAAGCCAAATGATGTGGAAGGGATATTTAATAATTATGAAAAAAATTAATGGAAGTGGAGAGGCATAAAATTTAGTTTCATATGCCTTATCAATATCCACACCAATCTCATTATTCCTATTAATAACATAGGCCACCCTTCCAAGGAAATGCTCAAGGATAAGGTCATATTACTAATGTTAGACCATATACAATTTTTAGCCCAAATTTAGCCTCCACTTCAATATATTTGATACCCACCCAAAATAATATAATTCAAGAATGATAATTTCCCTCTCAATGGAAACAATCTCATGAAAAATCTATTAATCAAGATGGAGGGTTTAATCAAGTTTATATGGCACAAGATAGAACATTTCCTTCTCTAACATTAGATGAATCTTAAAATAAGGTTATGGATATTAGAGAAAAAGGTTATTGAATTCCTACACTTTTAAAATTTCAATAAGAGGATTATTTTGTGGTGAATCAAGTGGGAAGCTCAAGTAGGGTGATGGATAGTTTGATTGCATCCAAAACTAGGTCTAAATAGAGGGTTATTGAAGAAACACAAGAGAGTTTAAAGGGTCTAGATGTAATTCGCTCTATGAATCAAGATATAACAGATCCTAATGTATATTATAAGGTTAAAGAACTTAAAATAAATCAAAATAATAAAATTACCTTTGTACACCAAAGTAAGCAGGCCCAAGGTGATGTCATAGTTCCTGGAGAACAACCAAGGATTGGTGCTCCTTTTCTCAACATAGTAGATCAAACGAAAATGCTTCATGTAATTATTCCTATGTGAGACATGTTGTCACCAAATATTTCACCCTAAAATAGGGCGTTCAATCCTCTTCTATATTTAGGTAACATAGGAACACTTTTAGGTATGTGGGTGTACCTATAGTGGAAGTGAGCCTCTAGATTTTAAGGGATAGCTCCTTGAATGTATCTTGAAGTGATTTCACCTATGCTAATGCTTTCTTATGGGAATAAAGTTATAATTTTCATGAAATAAAACTAATATAAGGTGGTGATACACCAAGATGTATTTTGACCATCATACTTTATTTCACTAAGAAATAAAACACACAAACTAACTTCTAAGTCCTATGGATCCTAACATGAGTATTTCAATATGGAGGTGAGTTTTATGAGATATATCCAAGATAAGTGAAACATAGTATATTTTTAAGCACTAAGTATCATTTTACACTTAAAATATAATCTAATATACTTGAAAACACTTTATATGACTTGCTAGAATAGAAACTCTTGCATAAACATGAAAGGATAAGGGAAGAAAGGATAGAGAATAATCACTTTGCATCATCATACATCATTTGCACATTTAAAAAATTTATAAAAAAATAAAAAATTAGATTTTAATTAATGTTAAAAGACAAAATATGATTTCATTTAAATAGGGATTCACCATACTTGGTGTGGTATTAGATTACAAAGGCCAAAATGGCTAGTTCTTATTAAACTTGAGATAGAGAAGAGAAGAGAGAAGTCCAAAGGTCACAAGTAAACTTGTAAAGATGAGAAAATTAGTTAATTGTGCATAAGAATGGAATGTGAAACTGATAATTTAAATTTAGGAAGCACAAGTGGAACCCCAAGCCATGAAACTCTTGAAATGTGGTGTAGGAGTTTGCACAAGAAAACTACCTTCATCATTCACCCCTATTTGAACATCACAAAACCAATTATGGGTAGGTAAAATTATTTTAATGAGAGGGAATGGTTTCATACATTCCTCTCCATTTATTGGTTGCATTCCTAGTCATTTAGAATCTTCTATAAGTGAACTATCACTACTTGTAGTCTAAGAAAACTCTTCTTTCACACACCTTGTACACTTAGCTTCCAAAAAGACATGAATTTTACATTAAATTTTTTAAAAAGAGTGTATTATATTTTTCAATACCATCCATGGCCTTAGAGGCATCATGTTCACCTTTAAAGAAACCCATTTAAAACTCTTCACCCTTCTCACTACCATGTTCACTATGCCAGTTTTGACTAGCTAAGATGACAACAATTTTTTGAACATTTGGGAGTTTTTAAAATACATTAAATGGAAATTTGAAGTTATATTAAGTCTCAATATTCCTTCCAAATTTTATTTCATCTTTTAAAACCTCTTAAAACATGTACAATACAAAAAATAGTCAAAAAAGTAGTTTTATACTCTATATGTATGGATTTCATATAACTCATGATAATGGTAGGGAGCCTAAATAAGTATTATACAACCACCAATCATCATTATAGGAAAAATATGCCATTTGGGTAGCTCACCATCCTCATCTTCCCAATCAAGTCCTTATTTAAGGGTTTTCAAGGGTTTTGAGTGGTTTAGACTCTTAGGCTTTGTTCATAAATCATTGATATTAAAACTAACAAAAACTTACAAAAATAAAAGTTTAATGACCCTTGATAACATATATAAAATCCCTTGGATTCCATGCACATCCTTAGAGATGATGTAAGCACTTAAATTTGGTCTATCAAGCCTTTTCTCCACTTTGCACAAGCCTGAGTTGTCCTAAAGTCCAAAATTGACCTTTTCATGGTTTATTTTGCATCGAAATAGATTAGAAACATATATTATACTTCCAAAAACATGAAAAAAATTATTATAATTCCATTTCATGGTGGAAGTGGAAATGAATCTCTATTTGGTTTTAGGCCTAAACCTTACCTACATAAGCATGACTACATACTTGATGATTTAGGCCATATGTTGAGTTTCACCCTTTATTTATTAGTATATTATGTTTTTATAGGTGTTATATAACTTTACGAACCTTATTAAAATGTCTCTATATCCTATAGTCAATTCTTTTATCCCCATTCTCCAAAACTATTAGTTTGTGCATAAAGGGAAGTACCCTCTATCTAAGATAAAATAAAGAGTACTTACCCTATTTACTTATATATTTTGAATGTTTGAGAGGGTTCCCAAAGATATTGAGATGATATTAACCAAAATTTATCCTTTTATCAATTCATTTGTCTCCCACACTCCTTAGATCTCCAAGGTAGACTACTATAAAGGGCAGACTATGCAGGGGTTTTGGAAGGTAAACTGTGATGATTGATATGAGTCCCTTATCTACTTTGTATATATATTAAGAGTTTTATGAGAATATTATTATTATTATGGAGATGTTCTCATTTTCATTCATCAATCCATTCCTCTATATGGTCCTTATACTCTTGACTACGTTAACCTATTTTGGAGGGTACCTATAGATGACTTTATATGGATTAGATTTAAGAAACCTTGCATGAGTCTCTTTAACCCCTTAAAATATCATTTAACAATGTTTATATCTATTCATTCCACATTTGTGTTATAATTACTTCAAAAAAATAAATCCTTCTACTATTTACCCATCACAGTCAACTACAGTTGACTATGTGGGGTCCTATAGGTGTCTTTTACCTTGGGACCCTTGGAGGAATTTAAATCATCTTATAATATTAAATATTGATATATATTCCATGCTTAAGACCCTACCATGAATTATGTGGAGGTTGACAGTCTATTGTAGGTGAATGTTTTCAAATGAAGGGATGCCTATAGGTTTTCATGAGGTTTGAAACACTACTCATCAACATATCCTAATGATCTTTATGATCATTGGTTCACCATTAAATTAATAGGGTCATTAAAAACATGAATGTATGTTCCATTTGATCTTTAATATGTCAATAGTCACCTAAAAATGAATTCTTGTAGACATGAATATAGGATTTTAGTTCTTTAAAAGGCATCTTTAAGACCTCCAACTTCTATCTTCCACTAACTTTTAGACCCTCATATTTTGCATGGATAACCTCCTATGTAGAGGCTTCAAGATATGGACATTATTATGACTAAAAAATCTTCTTGACCTTGTTACAAGATATATAAAAAATAGGTTAGACATTTGTTTTCACTTTTAGAGATAATCTACCTAAACTTAGTCATATTGTGATTAAAGGTAGTTAAACCTTAAATTTACCATTTTATGCTCTAAATATGTCTTCCTTGATCTTTCCTACATGCTAATATTTGAAAGATAATGTTACCATGCTCCAATATTCTGTACAGGTACCTTCAAGGCTCGGTAATGTCACCTGTAGGTGAGTATTTTCACACATAGTTATTGGGTATAAATATTAGATAATATATAATATGTATGGGTTTATGATTAATTATATGTTTTCAATAAAATTTCAAATGCATTATATCAATATTAATAGATTGAAATATCTCTCAAATTCTCCATCTCAACATGACATCATCATGGAGACTCCTGTAGGTGAATATTGAGTTATATGTGGGTAGTGGACATAATTTGAACAATGTATGTTGATGAATGGTCTCATGAACATGTTTAGGATAATTTTCAATCCATAAAATTCATGATTTTAATTAATTATATCTTAATAAAATCTCAAAAACATTTATTCCAATGTGAAAACCTCTTATAAACACTTGTTATAGAGTAGATAGGGATAGATAGTGACTATTTGTGTGGTGCATAATATAGAAACCAAACTTGAATCTCATTAAAACATTAAAATGAACTCTCATCAGCTCCTAATGACTTGAAACAAATGATACACCTTAATTACAATTCCATTAATAAGTTGAATCAACTCAATACATGTGACTGCAAGTGAGAGTGAGTGGAGAGTTGACTATGAGAATGGAAAGGATGAATTATTGCTCAAATAATGGTATGATGAAACCAAAAATGAAAGGATGTGATGATATGGCCTTGAGACATGGGAAAAATCACATACCATTCCCCTGAGACCTTTGCATAGAAATACATAGTTTGAAACAAGGAAAACTTGATTGAAGCTTCATAATGGTGACATGTTCCTACAACATGAGATAAATTGCCTATAAAAAATAATGAAATATGAAACCAAGAATTGATATCATATAAGAAGATATCCACCATCCTATAGAGTTAAAATCACTAACTATATTATATGAACTTATCCAAACTGGAGTAAAACCTATAAGGTGTAGAAAATAATGAGCAAAAAAACATAGTCAATTTGTTAGAGAAGGTTAATAAATCACAATTGACCAATATTCAAAATATTATTATGGAAATTAATATATATAAGTTTAATTTCATCTCCCAAAGGCGTTTTGTTTGAAACCTCCTCAATTGGTCATACTAAGCTAAAACTTGTTGACTACTTATGTGTGTTTAGAAGGGCAAAAAAAGGAGTAGAATGGTTTTAGATCTAAAATTGCATTTACATAACATGTAAATAATGTAAATTAGTTTTATGAAGTTGAAGAGTCATCTCAAAACCTTCTCCCATTTTTCACACTCCCTCATAGGTTGTACAGGTGACAAATTCTTCCTTTCTCAATTGATTTCCTAATTTTTAGTTAGATAACCTACAAGTTTTAGGTATGATTGACATTATTGATAGGGAATCTAACCTATTTTATGTTTTAAATGAAAAATTGACACTTTAACACCTTGAAAACCATGTTACTTGAATATATGACCCTTGAAATCCCTCTAAATGACTCAAAGTGACATATAGATTAATTAGATCATGACCAAGGCTAAGATTACATTAAATTACATCAAAAGACTATGAAAAACCCTATGAAAATAATATTAGACCCCTATATAAGTTTTTAATATAGAGGGGTTGACCCATTTTGACTTGTGGTCAAAATGATCAACATGACACTTTGTATATTATTGGGCAAAGGGATATGTTAGAATAGTATCTATTTAAGTTCAACTCATCACTAGGAGCAAAAAAGAGAGGTATTACTATGTTCACAAACATATCTAAGGCTATTGAGTCACAACAAGGTAAAGCAAACAAAACTC
The DNA here is from genome assembly GCA_037957365.1 of Torreya grandis. Lineage (NCBI taxonomy): Eukaryota > Viridiplantae > Streptophyta > Pinopsida > Cupressales > Taxaceae > Torreya > Torreya grandis. Next base: position 871,217 of record JARHVA010003893.1, on the reverse strand, counting down.
ATCCATTTTATGTTTCAGTGATCATTGGTGACTTTTTGGTGGATAATTGTATGATAGATAGTGGGGCTAGTAGCTTAGTTATGCCAAATCAAATAATATATAAGCTAAGCCTTACATATGATCCTAATACTAAAGGTACAATATAATTATATGGTTTATACACTAATATGATTAGTGTTACCAAGGGTTTGAACTTAACTCTTCATGTTTTTCCTAATTTCTCCATTGCTCAAGATGTGGTTTTTGTTGACTTGCCACCATACTTTTACCTTTACTTGTCAAGGGACTTCACGGTAAAGACTGATTATTACTTGTCATAATATTGGCCCTAAATGGATTTTCAGACAAGTTATGGCACCAAAGTTACCATAAAATTATAACTTATCTCAAGGTTTCACATTGAGCCATACAAATAAAATATTATTAATGTTAATTATACTATCATTGATGAGGAGGATCAGCCAAGTGACCAAGAGGCAATTATTCCTCTTGAAGACATTTTAGATCTCTTTATTTATGAATAAGGGGGGAAAAACCATGAATTTGACCCATATAGAGGTGTTGAAGAGGCTAGTCTTGGTGTCCATTATTTACATGAAGAAGATAAAACCATACCCTCTCTCTCTAAGCCTAATTATGATAGTGATGGTTTGTGTAAATTATTTTTTGATAGCTCAAGAATCAAGAATAGAGTAGGTGCAGGTATTATGATTATTTTTCCATCAAATAGAAGGTAATATTATACCATTATATTTAAATTTAGTACATGGGCTTCAATGGGCAAGGGAGAAAGGAGTAAAGTAAGTACAAGTTATTGGAGATACTAAACTAGTTTCACACTAAGTAAGAGGTATGAGTACATCTAAGAACACATTGTTGAAGTCCTAAAAACATAGAGTTTAGGAAATTATTGAAGATTTTTAGGCTTTTAACATCCAATCAGTCCTAAGGGAGGAGAATGAACATGATGATAGGTTGACCTCAGTTAGAGCACAATTTAACTTCCCTAATTATGTTAAGAATAAAAAAACTCAGCCACACATCACAGAATTTATAAGGCCTTAAATACCATACAATTATGTCAATTGGAAAGTTTTTGAAAGTGAATAAAAAATAGCATGTTTTCTCCAAAAAAAATGCTAAGATTTCTTGTAAAAACTAGGACAAGTTGAAGCATCAATATGGGGATCAAATTGTGCAATTAAGGTATAATAAGCTTCCTAAAGCGCTGGTTACTCTTGAGAATATATTCAATGAAAGTGATCAAATGAGGAGAGATAAAGTAAAAATGTATACAAAAGAGGAACATCATGAGAAAGTGACTATATTCAAAGATAAACTCCTAAATATTGGAAAGGTATGTACTCCAACTGAGAAGGCTACATTTATTGAGTTATGTAGAGAATTTTCTTGATGTCTTTGCTTGGGAGTATAGTGACCTCAAGGGGTTTGATCCATAATTAGATCAAAAAACTATATAAATTAATCCTAGTGCTAAACCAATAAGGAAAAGGTAAAGGACTATCAATCCTAAATGGAGGTACTAATGAGAAAATAACTCACCAAGTTGATAGAGTCAAGAATTATCTTTCCTATCAAGCACTCTTCACGTATTACCAAATTATTTCCTCTGATAAATAAGAGTGGTGAGATTAATTTATGTGTATATTTTAGAGACTTGAATAGGGTGTCATTGAAGGATCATTACACTCTATCTTCATTGGAGCAAATTATTCAAGTAGTGGTACGTTCTCAATGTTCTCAATGTTTCTCACTTTTGAATGGCTATTCAGGTTACAACCAAGTGTTAGTAAAAGAAGAATATTGGTATAAGACAACCTTAAATATTAAATGGGGCACATAAAACTATAAGAGAATGCCATTTTGGCTATCCAATTTATATGCTACATTCCAAAGATCCATGGACATGGATTTCCAATGTTTGATTAATGAGATGGTACTAATATATCTTGATGCCATAACCATTTTTGCTTAAGATGCTAGTGACCACTTAAATCATCTAAGGCTAATATTTGAAAGGTGAAGGCAATATGGGGTTTCTCTCCATCATAATAAGTGTGTTTTTTATGTTCATGAGAGTAAAATACTTGGCCATATTTTTTCTAAATATGTGATTGCTATAGACTCTGATAGGGTGAGTGTCATCTAGCTTTATCATTACCCAAACATAAGAAAGATTTGAAAAGTTTTGTTGGGAAGATAATTTTTTTTAGGATCTTAATACCTATATTTTACACTCTTTTGAGTCCTATTATATGTATGTTGAAAAATCATCAAGAATTTGTTTGGACCAAGGAAGGGAAGGCTAGTTTTGAAGCTCTCAAACAAGCTATTACTCAATTGCCCACACTAATCAACTTTAATTTTTATAAGGAAGTATTCTTGTATGATTTTACCAATATTGACACCATTTATTATATGTTAATGCATCATAATAATGAATGACTCGAATATCCTATAGCCTCTTTTAGTTAAGGACAAGAAGGATATGAATGGAAGTATACATATGTTGGAAGCAAGTATTGGTAGTTATAATAAGCCTTAATAAATTCAAGTATATGGAATCTAAAAAAAAAAACACATGTCATGGTAACTCATCCAAGCATAAGAGACTTCCTCTTAAATAAGGAATTGAATGAGAAAAGAGATGGATGGATAACTAAGGTGATGGATTATGATGTTGAGATCAAGGCCACTAAGATAGTAAGAGGGAGAGGGATGTGTGAACACATAACATCAAAACTAAAAGAAGAAGAAGAAGAGATGGTTTTTTCATTGTAAGAGGGTCTTGGTACAATTTCAACTTCATCTTCTCCAAGTTAGACACAAGAAATGGTGAGGTTCCTTTAAACAAGTGAGCATCTTATGGGTCTAGATAAAGTAGGAAGGATATACTTCAGATTTAAATAAATAAATTATGCTCTTGTGGATGGGGTTATTTTAGGAAATACCCAAATTTAATGTTTCTAGGATTTGTGGAAATAGATAAGGTTGATAGGCTCCTAGAATAATTCCATGATGGACCAGTTGGAGGTCATTTCACACCTAAAACTATAGGTGAAAAAATAAGGAGGGTTGGTTATTATTGGCCTAGAGAATTCAATGATTCATATGCTTAGGTTAGAATATGTTAGAAGTGTGCTCTCTTTTTAATAAAATAAATATTTTCATCCCTTCCTCTTAATCCTATCTAGGTTAAAAAACCATTCATGTAGTGGGGACTTGATTTCATTGGAATGATCGATCCTACATATAGTGCATGCCATAAATGGGTTCTTACATCTATTGACTATTTAAAAAGGTGGATAGAAGTAGTGGCACTCAAGGATGCTAATGAAACTTTAGTTCTTGACTTATATGAGAGCCTAGTGACAAGGCATTATTCCCAAAATCTGTCACTCACTTTTGTGGACAACATACTGACCATTTTGGTCCTATAGGCCAAAATTGTCTCTTTATTTCTTTCAAAAATGTTCTGAGCATCCAAGTTCTTCAATTATTCAAACATTTTCAGCTAAGGAGCTTGCAGGTTTAAGAGGCAGGGTTTCTTCAAAGGAAGCTCAAAACACTTAAGGCATTTCCTTAGTGTTTTGAGGTTGGTTCAACACTGAGGTTCAATCAAAAGACTTAATGATGGGCTTCAAACAAATGGAATAAACCATTGAACTATTGAACCATTGAATCCTGACTCCGCAAGGTTTAAGAGTTCAACAAGTTCAAAGGTTCAATGAGTTCAATAAGTTTGTTAGGCTTAGAAAATCAAAGGATTCAAAGAGTTAATATTGAACCATTAAACCTTGAACTTTGAAAGGTTCAAAGTTTAAAGGTTCAATGAGTTCAATAGAAAAGGAAAGGGTCTAGAAAATTTGAAGCTTTAAAGGACTCAAAGAAAGAGAATCAACCATTGAACTTTGAATTGAAATGGTTCAAGGTTCAAAGGGATCAAAGAATTCAAAGTCTGAAAGGAATCTTTGAGTGAATGAAGGAAGCAGAATATTCCAAAAAGAAGTCCAACAAGATAGTTCAACTAAAAGGTTCAAAGAAATAGTTCAACCAAAGAAGAAAAAGAGAGCGAATGTGGCTCTTTACAAAACATTGAATCAATGAACCATTGAACCATTGAACTTTGAACCTTCAAACCAAAAGAGTTCAAGGTTCGAGGTTCAAAGTGGTTCAAGTGACCAAGTGACCAATGATGTCCCCATGGATGTCAAATTTAGGGTAATGAAATATCCATTAATTTTCAAATATGGCATGGACATGAGAACAAACTCAGCAACCAGCTAAGGAAAGAGTTGAAAGAGCCAGTTGAAAGTGAGAAGATAGCTCGAGAGCTTAGATCACCAAGGAAGAGACAAATGTAACCAAAAAAGGATGAAAGCTATAGGAAATATAGAAATATCTACAAGAGAGTTATTTCTAGTAGGTGGAACAGTCCACCAAGTAGACATCAAAGAGTGCAAACATTCAAAGGTGTGGCCTATTCTTTTTGCATTAAGTAAAGGCAAATGGACAGTCGTGTAAGCATCATAAAGAAGACCAAACAACCCATGCTTAGGAGGAGACAATTGAGATGATTCAAAATGCCAAAGTTAAGGCCAATGACTTGTTATAACATGTCCCTTTTACAGATATTCAAGGCATTCAATTTAGCATGGGCCATTTTCATGAAAACAAGCACCCAAATCTTTCTTGGAATGTTATATATTGTAAACTCTCATTTTATGCAAAGGAGATCTCTCTATTATCATAAGTGAAACTCTACCCAAATTGAAAGGAATTCTTGAGACTTTGAGCTTAGACTGTTAATCATATTTTGTTATTTAAATGAGAAAGCAAGTGACCTTTTAGACTTTGTGTTGAAATAGCTTATGTTATCTAGGAAATTGTTCTTATGTTTGTTTCCAAAATACAGTCTTGTCCATTTAATCAAATAAATAGAATTAGTGGAAGCAATCTAGAAGGTGTCCTGAAGCCAATTGTGGGAGACTTTATGCTACCACAATTATCTTTAGTCTATGTTTTATGTTTCAGTGAAAAGGATATTGGAGAGACTTTGAGCTCCCCTTATCCTTCATAATCTTTTAATCTATTGTAGTTTTAGGTGGAGACTTTGGGCTAAACTTAATCCTACTATGTTCCTTTGTCCTAATTAGTGGGAGAAGCAATGAAAGACTTTATGCTTTCATGGATTTCTTATGGTTACAATTACTACATAGGAAAAATCCTACTATTAGCTGAATATCACTTCTGAAAGAAGAGATAGCACCTTCAGTAATTACACTAGAATTCTCCTCTATTTTGTGAACATCATATTTGAAGAAAGAGAGATGGATGGTATGATTTCACCCCTTTGTGTATTTTCTACTTATATATATATATATATATACATATATATATATATATATATATATATATATATATATATATATATATATATATATATATATATATATATATTATAGGGAACTTCCGCTTGATGAGAGAAGAGATTTATCTCATTCTGGCTGTGGTCACCACACCCATTTTGCTACATAAATCTCCTTATGTTGTGGTTGATGTAACCATTTTACCGTTAGTCAGCTGGTGAAAAAATATTCACCCAAAAATTGTTTGGTGACTCCGCTAGGGAAGAACATGTAGTTTAAAGCCTCAAGCTTCAAATTGAAGTAGTTCCAGTTATTTTCCATTTCCATTTTACATTCTGGCAGATCCATGATATACATGAAGCTAGAGAGCTCAAGGTATTATTGACCTTATATTTGAGTTTGTGTGGCAAAATAATTTTGATCTTTCCCCTCCACAAACTCACCTTCAGTGAACCAGGGGTTTTCCTCCTACCAACATCAGGTCTCCAATACTAGGCAAAGCTTCTCTTTCCTTTGCTGGAAAAGCTTTGTCAATACATACTCCTCCAAGATTTATTATCCCTCCCTTCAATAGTCATATAATGGCAGCTCAAGGCCCCTGGGGTAACACCTTTGGTCCCTTAAATCTAACTCCACCTCTACATGAACTACCTCACAGTTCAAGGAAGAATTTCTCCAAGCTATTTGGTGATGGGAGAGTTCATCCTAATGAACATATTGTAGCCTTCTGCATAGCCTATGGTGTGATAGGTGTGGAGTATGAGGACATAGTAGTCAGGCTATTTGTAGAAACATTACAAGGTGCTAATGCAAATTGGTTTTATCATCTACAAGCCCAAACTATGATTGACTGGAACACCCTCAAAGACAAGTTTGAAGCAAGGTTCAAGCCTACAAAAGATGCGCATGCCCTATTCGTTTAGCTCATATAAATGAAGAAGGAGCCTCATGAACCTATGAGGGACTTCATAGCTAAATTTGACAAGCTGAGGAATAAAATTCCTACAACTACTCAGCCAACACTTGAGAATCTCAAATGCTTCTTCATCAATTCATAGCTTCCTAAAGTGAGTTTCTTTTTAAGGTGAGCTGGCCACATAGACCTTGCTATAACTCAAGATTTGGCCACTGAGGTTGAAGATGATATCATCTTGGTAGGGAATATAAAAAGAGATCCTAACAAAAGTAAATCTTCTTCATCTTCTAAATATTATTCTTTAGGCACCACTAATCTTATGATGCAGAAGATGGCAAATGAGTTACTAGCTCTAAAGAAGAAAATGGCAAAAGGGATGTCTACTCCTCTTTCATACCAAGATATACCAAGGAGGACATTTCCCAACTAGTCATATCAAGGCAATGTTGTCAGGAATCAAGGGCAGCCAAATTGTCTTCCTCCCTCACAGGAGAAGCTTGCCATTGAAGTAGCTCCAACTAACTCAACAGTTAGATATCTTGAAATTGAATCTAATTTTTCTTTCCAACCTGAGTTGAACCCAAAAAATGATGTTGATCTCTTTGTAAAAGACTAAGAAGAATCAACTAGTGACTCTAACATTGGTTTCCTGAATTACCAGGATGAACCTAGAAGTAAAGGTGAAGCATTTGATGGATCATACACAATATTTACCAAGTCTCAGAACCAGTCAGCTCAACAAGTAGATAAAGGAAAAATAGGGGAAGAATCTTGACTAGTAATTTCAATTGCTAGATGAGAAACTTTGCTGCCTTTCCAATCAAAAGACCTAGTGATCAACAAAAAAATAAGTACCTCAAATATTCCTTCACCTTTTTCTTCAAGTTCATACACCAGTCCTACACTTAGTAAAAACTAGATTGATGAATTGTCTTCCCCTATTTCTAATTCATTTCAGTCATTTGATATAATTAACCATGTTAAGAAGACCAAAATTCAAATGTCTAAGTTTGAATTCTTGCAATCTAACTCTGAGCAGTTAGATAGGTTAGTTCAATGTGTGACGAATAAAGCCATCCCTATAGGACCAAATGTTCCAAAGGTAACTCCAACATCCACTTGAAATAATCTTGTGATTACTCCTCTAGCCACTCCTAGGAAAATAGAACCATTTTATGTTTCTCTATTGATAAATGGTCGTTAGCTGAATAATTGTATTATAAATTTTGGCACCTCTAACAATGTCATGCCTACCAAGGTGGAAGAATCTCTTGGTCTCATGCTAACAAGACCTTTGGGAGGTGTTTCTCCATGTAAAACAAACAAGTGCCACATCTAGGATAAATCAAGGATACCCAATTCATGTTTACAACTTTTCTAGATAAGAGAATTAAAACGACAATCTTGGTGGCTGACATCCCAACCTCCTATGGTATTCTTCTTAGGAAATTTTTTTGCAAGAACATTGGTAGAGAATTAAGCATGAACCTGTCTGAGGTGAGGATTCCTGTTAAGGGCATCATACAAAGGCTGCTCCATAAAAAGGAGTCAAATTACATTATTGCCCAAACATCAGCCCCTAAAGCTCAAATTTTATTTGAGTCTTCAGGAATGGGTAATTACTTCTTGTCCACAAAGGATGTTCTTATGTCATCTGATGAAAGTCTTGAAGGTAACAATCTAAAAATTGATTTAGACAGGACAACAAAAGAATTGGTAGAGCATAGTACACATGAAAAGGGATCTTCCCTTCCAAACAAAGTAAAATCTAAAAGGATATCAGATTCTAATGATATTTGGATGCTAGAATTTGATGGAAGTAATTCTTTTACCAATTCTGGAGTTAGATTTATTTTAATATCTCCTTAAGGATATATTTTCTCCTATTCTTATAAGTTGCAGTTTAGCAACACCAATAACATTGTTAAGTATGAATCACTATTGCTCAAATTAAAGGTTACTCAAGATAAAAGGTGTTAGACTTCTTCATGCCAAAGGAGATGCTGAGCTGGTGGTTTGTCAGGTGAGGAACTTGTATCAAACCAAGAATGAGAGATTATGACATTATCGTAATCTGGTGTGGGACTACATTGAAAAATTTGATGCTTTTAGTATTTTTTCCATGCCTAGAGAGTTCAATAGTCGTGCATATGCATTGGTTGTCTCTGCAACTCTCTTGGTCCCTCACCAAGATTTCAAAGAAGATAGGTACACTATCAAGTTGGTCTTTCAACCAAGTGTACCTAATAATGCTAACCATTGGTAGGTGTTCAATAGTGACAACTAAATCATTACTTTTTTAGAATAGAAGGATAGCTTTAAAAAGATTCATTTTGAAGGTAGTAAATCTCCACTATGGGAATCATCTCCTGAAACAAGTTTAAACATAGGTGAAGAATTCCTATAGCAAGAAGGGAATAAAATCCCAAAAGGATTGGTTTCCCTTGAGAAAATATTTGATAAGCATGATAGGTTTATCAAGGAACAACAAATGGAGTCAAAATCCTCCAAGTATTTTGATCAAATCAATTTGAATATAGAAGCCAATCCAAAGATGGTCAACATTGGGAAGTGTTGCACTCCTGATGAAAAACTCAAATTCACTACTCTACTTTGCCATTACATTGATGTTTTGGTGTACTCCTATGATGATCTGAAGTCTCTAAGGCCTGAAAAAATCTAGCGTAAAATTCCTCTCAAGATTGGGTCGCTGCCTCACAAGTAGAAGCAAAGGCAATACAACCCCAGGATATCAGGCACGATTTTCTTTGAGATACAAAAAATGCTGAATGCAAAAATTATTTTCCCAATCCATCATTCCACCTAGATTGTGAACATAGTTCCTGTGAGAAAGAAGAATGGAGAAATTCACCTATGTTGATTTCAAAAATCTAAATCAGCCATCTTTAAAGTATAACTATCCCTTGCCCATCATGGATCAGCTACTACAGATAGTAACTAGAACCAAGATGTTATCAATGTTAGATGGTTTTTTAGGGTATAATCAAGTGGAAGTTGGTGAAGCAGACCAACATAAGACTACTTTCACAACACCATGGGGCACTTTTGCATATCACAGAATGCCTTTTGGCTTGATTAATGCTAGTGCCACTTTTTAGAGAGCCATGGATCTTGCTTTCAAAAATGAAATAGGTAAGTTCATTGTGGTATACCTTGATGATTTGATAGTTTTTTCTAAGCATCATCCTGATCATGTGCATCATCTACAATAAGTGTTGGAGTGATGTAGGTAGAATGGTATTTCTCTTAATCCCAAGAAATCTATCTTTAGTGTTACAAAAGGTAGACTTTTTGGACACACTATGTCTCAAGAAGGCATAAAGATCAACCCAAAAAGGGTCAAATCCATTCAAGAGCTTGCTCTTCCTATCGGTACGACCACGGTCCACTCTTTCTTTGGAAAGATAAATTTTTTATGAAGGTTCATCCTTGAATTTGTAGATAAGACTTGCCACATTGTCAACATGATGAAAGGCAAAGCCACTTTTAGCTAGACTAAAGAAGGCAAATCAACATTTCAAGACATCAAGGAAGCTATCACTCATGCCCCAATTTTTTTTTGTCTTGATTACACCAAAGACTTCATGATGTACAACTATGCTTCTGAACACCTTTCAGCCATTTTGGTTCAATAGAACAAAGAAGGTGTGGAATCTCCCATATCTTTCATGAGTTGTCCTCTCAAAGCTCATGAGCTAAAGTATTCAAACATGGAGAAGCATGATTATGATGTGGTAAAGCTGGTAAAACACTTTCATTTTTACATCTTGAACTCACACACTATTGCTCTAGTTCCTAATACAATAGTCAAGTCCATACTAACTCAGTAAGAGTTTGGAACCAAAAGGGGCAATTAGATTACTAAAATCTAAGACTTTGATCTGATTATCAAACCAATGAAACTTGTGTAGGGAAGGGGTCTCTACCAATTAATTACTGATAACATACTAGAAGAAATAGGGCATGAAGAAACAAAAGTTGAAGACATGCCAACAATTCTTTTTTTCACCACTACGAATGAGTGGTATTCAAATATTGCTCATTTCCTTACCTATGGCGAGTGTCCTACTCACCTATCTCATAAAGAAAAGAGGACTGTTAAGTTGAAAGCTACCAATTTTGTCTTATGGGACAATGGTCTATATAAGAGGAACCTTGATGGGGTATTCCTTTGCTACATGGATAAAGTGTAGTAGAACAAACTTTTGGAGTCATTCCACAATTTGGCTTGTGGAGGACATTTTTATGCACCCATAACTACCCATAAGATTATGTGAGCTAGATATTATTGGCCTGCTCTATTCTAAGATGCATATAAATGGGTATGTAGATGCAAACTATGTCAATAGTTTATTGGAAGACCCAAATTGGCTGCATTACCTCTCAAGCCAGTAGTAATTGAAGAGCCATTTTAGTAATGGGGAATTGATTTCATGTCTGTAAATCCATCCTCGAGTGCTGGACATGATTATGTCCTCATAGCCACATAATACTTTACTAAGTGGGTGGAAGCCATTCCAGTCAAGCATGCTACTTTAGAAGTAGTATGTAATTTCCTCAAAGAAAACATCATTTCCAAGTTTGGGGTCCCAACCAAGATTGTAACAGACAATGCAACATGTTTCTCTTCTTATGAGATTACCCAGTTTTGCTACAATTATGGGATTATCCTCTCCCACTCCTCTAACTATTATTTACAAGGAAATGGCCAAGTAAAATTGAATAATAAGAACCTGGTGAAGAAGCTAGTAGATGACAATTAAAGAACCTGACATAAAGCATTGTTTGATGCTTTATGGGTAGACAAAATTAAACTGAAGAGGGTGATAGGTATGTAACCATTCCAACTTCTTTATGGTCTCAATGTAGAGATACCAATCACCCTAGAATTACTAGCATTGAAGTTGGCAAAGGTAGTAGAAGATTTAATATTTGAAAGTTCCATAGATAAAAGGATCATGTGCTTGACTGAACTAGATGAGCAGTGAACTATGGTGGCGGACCATATTACTGCACATCAAAGTCTTGTAAAGAATCTCTTTGACCAGAAAGCAAGGATTCATGATTTCTAGATTGGAGATCAAGTTCTATTATGGGACAAGAGGAGGGAACCAAAAGGAATGCATGGAAAATTTGGTTCCTTATGGAGAGGCCCATTTTCTATTCATCAACTCAATGGTGAAAATAATTTCCTATTAAAATATCAAGATAGCACGCCATTCACTCTACCTCATAGTGGGTAGCATCTGAAGCACTTCAATTATTGAAGTATCAGATAAATCTAGTTGTACATATGTATAATTTTTGTATAGTCTTCTATTTGTTTTGTGTTGTTAATTTGTTTTTGGTGCCTTTCTTTTTGGGTAGCATGACTCCATAGCCCAATGGATGAAGGCACTAAGATTCTAGTTTCTAATCCCTTCAACTATTTAAAAATTTCAATCGATGGAAGTTCCCCAATTGGAGCCAGCTATTATTCTCAAAATTTGTCACGTGCTTTTGTGGACAACATACCAACCATTTTGATCCTACAGGCCAAAATTCTCTTTTTTCTTTCAAAAATGTTCTGAGCATCCAAGTTCTTCAATTATTCAAACATTTTTAGCTAAGGAGCTTGTAGGTTCAAGAGGTGGGATTTCTTCAAAGGAAGTTCAAAACACTTAAGGCATTTATTTAGTGTTTTGAGGTTGGTTCAATGCCGATGTTCAATCAAAAGACTTAACAATGGGCTTCAAACAAATGGAATGAACCATTGAACCGTTGAACCATTGAACCCTGACTCTGCAAGGTTCAAGAATTCAACGAGTTCAAAGGTTCAATGAGTTTAATAAGTTTGACAGATTTAGAAAATCAAAGGATTCAAAGAGTTAAGATTGAACCATTAAACCTTGAACTTTGAAAGGTTTAAAGTTTAAAGGTTTAACGATTTCAATAGAAAAGGAAAGGGTCCAAAAAGTTTGAAGCTTCAAAGGATTCAAAGGAAGAGAATGAACCATTAAACTTTGAATTGAAATGGTTCAAGGTTCAAAGGTTCAAAGGGATCAAAGAATTCAAAGTTTGAAAGGAATCTTCAAGAGAATGAAGTGGAAGATTCTAGAAAGAAGTTCAATAAGATGGTTAAACCAAAGGGTTTGAAGAAATGGTTCAACAGAAGAAGAAAAAGAGAGCGAATGTGGCCCTTTACAAAACATTGAATAAATGAACCGTTGAACCATTAAACCATTGAACCTTTGAACCAAAAGAGTTAAAGGTTCCAAGTGGTTCAAGTGACCAAGTGACCAATGACGTCCTTATGGACATCAAATTTAGGGTAATGAAATATCCATTAATTTTTAAATATGGCACGGACATGAGAATAAACTCAGCAACCAGTTGAGGAAAGAGCTGAAAGAGCTAGCTGAAAGTGAGAAGATAGCCTAAGAGCTTAGATCACCAAGGAAGAGAAAAAATGTAACCAAAAAAGGATGAAAGCTATAGGAAATCTAGAAATATCTGTAGGAGAGTTATTTCTAGTAGGTGGAACAGTCCACCAAGTGGACATCAGAGAGCATGAACATTCAAAGGCACAGCCTATTCTTTCTACATTAAGTAAAGGTGAATGGATAACTGTGTAAGCATCATAAAGAAGACCAAACAACCCATGCTTAGGAGGAGACAATTGAGATGATTCAAAATGCTAAATTCAAGGTTGATGACCTGTTCTAGCATGGCCCTTTTACAGATATTTAAGGCATTCAATTCATCATGGGCCATTTTCATGAAAATAAGCACCCAAATCTTTCTTGGAATGCTATATATTGTAGTTTATCATTTTATGCAAAGGAGATCTCTTTGTTATCAGAAGTGAAACTCTGCCCAAATTGAAAAGCATTCCTAAGACTTTGAGCTTAGACTGTTAATCATATTTTGTTATTTGAATGAGAAAGCAAGAGACTTTTCAGACTTTATGTTGAAATAGCTTGTGTTATCTAGGAAATTGTTCTTATGTTTGTTTCCAAAATACAGTCTTTTCCATTTAATCAAATAAGCAAAATTAGTGGAAGTAATTTGGAAGGCATCTTGAAGCCAACTATGGGAGACTTTATGTTGCCACAATTGTCTTTAGTTTGTGTTTTATGTTTCAATGAAAAGGATACTGGAGAGACTTTGAGCTCCCCTTATCCTTCATAATATTTTACTTTGTTGTAGTTTTAGGTGGAGACTTTGAGCTGTGCTTAATCCTACTTTGTTTCTTTGTCCTAATTAATGGGAGAAACAATGAAAGACTTTGTACTTTCATGGGTTTCTCGTGGTTATAGTTACTACCCGGAAAGAATCCTACTGTTAGCTAAATATCACTTCTAAAAAAAGAGATAGTACCTTTAGTAATTTCACCAAAATTCTCCTCTGTTTTGTGAACATCATCTCTAAAAAAAGAGAGATGGATGGTATGACTTCACCCTTTTGTGTATTTTTTGCTTATATATATGTATATACTATAGATTATCAAGAACCTCCCCTTGATGAGAGGAGATATTTATCTCATTTTGGTTGTGGTCACCACACCCATTTTGTTGCATAAATCTCCTTATGTTGTGGTTGATGTAACCATCTTGCCGTCAGTCAGCTGGTGATAAAATATTCACCCAACACAAGGTTTGGGGTGTTTGCACAAATATTTTTTGATAATGCCATGGATTTTAGTGGTGTAAGAATAATGAAATGGGTTCTTCAATATGGTATATACTTAAGTACTTATTCTAACTACTAAGCCCAAGGTAATGGGATAACTAAGTCCACTAATAAGAACTTGATCATAATTATAAAAAAGACAATAGAAGATAATCAAAAGACTTGGCACACTAGATAAAAGATAGTCTTATGGGCTAATAGGACCACCCTAAAGATTGTAATTGGTATCTCACCCTATATTATTGTCTATGGGAGAGAGGAAAAGCTGCTTATTTCACTTGAGTTACCAGCTCTTGAGTTCACACATCAGATTGAGATAATGAATAATGATCCCTTGGAGATAATATTAACAAAAATAATGGCTTGGGAGGAATAAAAAATCATGGTATGCACACCATGGAATGTCACCAAGTACAAGTGAGAAGGAACTTTTACAAGAGAGATATCTCAATAACATATCAAAAAAGAGATATTGTATTGAAGTGGGATGCTGATAGAGCTAATCGTGGTAAGCATACTAAGTTTGATGCATTATAGAGTGGACCTTATATTGTTATTACTTGCAAAGAACATAATGCCTTTCAGCTTGCAATACTAAATGGAGAAGGTTTGAGTATTTTAGTCAATGGGATACACTTTAATCCATGCTATTGAGGTCAATTTTACAACTTTATACATATTAGAGTAAGTCTTGGTGTTCCCTAAGTGCTTCAAGAAAAAGTGTGTGTCTTGTTTGCTTTGTATTATTTTTTCCTCTAAGTGTCTTATGACACATGTGTGGTGTGGTGTCTTATCTTGTGTTTGTCAAGTTTAGTTAGTTTCAAAGTTGTTTCCAAGTCTAATTCTTAATTTTCCCTAATTTAGGTTGTAGTCATGACTCCATAGCCCAATTAATCTACTAGACTAGATGTATAATAAGCATGCATTCCCTGGAGGTCACCAAAGATGTTAGCTAATTTTTGGCTATCATAGACCAGTTTAATGAAAAATGCTGGCCTTATCAATCCTTCACTTTAGTTTTTAAGCTTAAAAATCCTTCATAAGACGTGGTTAACATAATTTAAGGTATTTTTGACAAGTTTAAGGTAAATGTGTTTTAGTATCAAGCTTGTCTAGTCATGACTTGCCATAACCAAGTAGGTTCAAGAGTGTCAAAGGGTTTAAAAGTCTTTTTCATTTCATGTAGCTCAATTCAAATCCATTTAATGTGCCACATGGTCTATACAAGTGAATTAAATGAAGTCAAATATTCATCTTTAACATTGTAATACACTTTGAAATGTTTGTTTGATCATTTATAACATCTAAGAAGGGAATATGGTAAGAAGTGGAAGGTTTGTAGAATAAGAGAGTGGTTAACACATTATCTCACATTCATACAAGTGTGAGGAATCTTAGAGAACACTTGTTGATTCAATTTAGTCAGTTTATATGAAGAATATGACAATTATCAAGCAAAAAAGAGTGGTTTTTAAGAAGTCTGTAAGGGTTGTAGAGGGAAGACCAATTATAGACACTTACATAGCTCTCTATAGTCTATACAAGTTTAAATCCATTAATTTGAGGAGGTTTAAAACTCAAATAAGGTTAAAATCTACTCATCTTTTTCCATCACTCTCCTTGGAATCTCTAGAAGGTAGTTCAATTTTTAGTTAGTAAAAGTAAGAGAGAGAAAGATAGAATATTATATCTTGGGCATAGTATGGGGTCCTTATGACCTTCCAATTTGTGGAATTATTTACCTATTTAATCTTATTAAATCTATGAACAATTGCTTAGAGTGTTCTAGGTTTGCCTTTATTACTCCACTTTAAAACTTTATGGTAGAAAATAGTTATGATGGGGTGATTTTAGGATCCAATGTGAGCTTTTGGTGTTAAGATCATCAGGTGCATCATCTTGAGAGGTTATTCTTGGCGAAAAATTGGTTCCCTATTTATATGTGTAGTCATGAGAACATGTGTTCTAGATTTGGAAAAACTCCTGGGAGGTCATTAAATTATCTTGGTAGGTCCCTCAATAGAGATAGAGATTACCTAAATCTTATAAGACTTCTAACATCATCATAAACCTACCCAAACTTACCCACGAGGCACTTTAGAGATCATGCTTCTTCATAGGCTCAAGTGATCATTCACAGGTTTGACTACTAATAGTATTAAATGACTGAATGAACAAGATGTAGGTCAAAAGTGATATGAAGAGAATTATGGGAAGGTAAATACATCCTAGTAATAGAAGGAAAACCTCAATATATGTCTACAAGTATGATAAATAAGGCTTATGCCCACCCACAAGTCTATAGACCTGTAGGTGTGACTTCATGACTCATAATCCTATAAAATGAGGACCTACGGGTCTTGATATACCCAATACACATTTGAAAACATCCATATAACCCCTAAGCACACAATTAATGACCATGAAGTTCCCAAATGATCACTCAAACCTCTCAAGTCTTATCCCTAACATAATTGTTATACATGATGTGCCCTCCATTGTAAGTTGTGGAGAGAGATGTGTCCATTGTTAAAGTTGTAGAGTGCCATTAAGAGTGTAAAAACATACAATTATATTGATATGATGATCATATTCTATGGTTTTGGTTTCATATCTCTCACCTTCTCATATCAATATCTTTCCTTAGTCTTAGAAGGCATTATCTCAAATAATCACTCATAGCCCTGTCTGATAGAAATGGAGATATAATGAATAAAGGAAGGATGCCTATGGGAGTCCAAGGAGAATTGAAAATAATAATAGGGTTTTAAACCATATTAAAATCTTCAATATTATAATATTGTCTAAGTAATACTCTTCTAATGATGCCCAACACTCAAAAGGCTCAGAACATCACCTACATGCCTAAGTCTATGAAGGCAAAAACCTACAAGTTTGAGTTGTTTGAAAATGGCTCTAGATTTTCAAATATGTGAAGAATTTATATGGTGTTTTAAATACATATTTATCTTAGGGAAATGTTTAAACTGACCTAAATAAAGAGGAAGGTAGACCTACAAGTCTGCAAACCTATAGGTCCACATTCTTAACAAAAATGTCAAAATCTAGTATGAAGAGGAGTGTGTGAAGTTTCCAAAGATAGTAAAAAATTCATAAAAGTGTGAAATAATATAAAAACCAATTAGAAACATCCATATAAAATTGAAAAATATCTCATAATGACATCAAATAGAATAGTAGGTCTAATTAGGCGTAATAGGCGCGAATGCTCATACATAGGCTTGTGTATGAAAGTAGAAGTCAAGATTGAGGAATGATACTTGTGAGGTTAATGAGAGGTATAAGGAATCTTGGGGGACATATAAATTCATGGAAAATATTATTATAAACTATGGATTATTTGGTGAAAGTTGAAAAGACCAGACAAGATTGTTAGGGTTAAACATGCCAATTTGCTCACAAACCCTCATGAGGAGATAAAGTATGTTTTAATATATCTAGGGGGTAAAAATGATTGTAAAAGTGTTAATAACTTAAATAAATATGTTTAAAAACCATTTTGAGTAATTTTTAATAAATGAACTATACTTTTGAGGCCTTTTAGACTAAACAATGATGCTCTCCATCTTCACATAGTCAACTAGCTCGATAGGTCATCTTTGGATGCTCAAAACTAATTAAAAGTAGTGAATGGTGAAAAAAATTTGGGAGGTGATGAAGGAGGTATCATAATTCAAATATTTTTCATTTTTTATTCTATCTCAAGCCTCATACCTATATGAATAATCCTTAAGACTGGAGGTCTCTCTAAACCATGTTTTTGCCTTGTGAAGAAGCCTAAGGAACATTTATTTTGATCAAAAGTATACAAAGTATTTTCATGGGAGATAAATATAATAGGGGATGTTATGGAGGTATCATTACTTAAATATTATGTAATTTGTTCTTGTATTAATTTCCTAATATTTATGAACCATCATTAAGATGGTAAATACCTAAAACCCTTGTTAAACCTCCTTAAAAGACTTGATGAGAGAGAAGATGAGATAAATTAATTTAGGTGGAATAATTTTTCTTGAAAATTTTCAAAATTATCCTCATATATTCATGGATACCTTAACAACACATTTGGTGGCACGTGTGAAAGGTATAATGTACAGAATAAGCCTAGAAAGCTCAATTGTAGACATGTTTATGAGTGTGTAAGGTGGTAGTAAGCCTATAAATTAGGTACAAAGGCATATAAAGCCTAATAAGAGGTAATATAACCTATATAAACCTTTACAGGTCTCTTAAGGTGATATATGAACTATTCAAGTCAATAATTGGGGCCTAAAAGAGTGATTGCATTACTTTGTTGTCTAAAAAACTTAGTTACAAACCTATGGATCACTCTTAGAGAGATTTCCTCCAATGTATTGAGTTTTCCTATGGTGTTATAGGAACTAAAAAACCATCATAAATAATTTTAACTTGTTAATTTCTTGAATCACTCTCATTGCCTCTTGGGCTTGATCATACACCTAGGCTAGGGTTTAGGCCATTTCTTGGTTCACCCATCCATACAAGGTTTCAGACCCTAAAATTTGACATGTAAATTGATTAGAATATCCTAAAATTAAACCAAAAATTTAATTTAGGTTTCAAATTTTTGAGATATGTATGGAGCCAAATCTTAATTTTCCAGGCCTAGAGACCTAATTGAGAAAATAAAGAAGTGGAGTAAGTATACTTGTACTTAGTGTATGGTAATGAAACTTTGTAAAGATTAGGAAGATCATAGTGGTTAGTCAATTATATATTTATTTTTCCAAGACCATTTTTAGAATTCTCTAGACAAGGAGCTTTGTCAGTTTTGAGGGCTACAAGGAAATGAGGGCAAGAGCCTTGGGTGTGAAATGGAGTGATAGAAAGTATTTGAGGTGCTAAAATGAGTTGATAAAAGTTTTTTAAGGTAGGAAGAGGTGATTAATGGATAATTATTTTATTCATGAAGTTGGAAACAAGATTCAAAGCATTTGAGCCAAAGAGAGCTAATGAAGATCATGTGCTTTTGAAGACAAAAGAGGAAGTTTACAAAACTTATATAAGAATGCCATAACAACTCCTAAACCATGACACATTATAGATAAATAATTTTTAACTATCCTTGTATGTGTAAAGGAATAATTTTTAACTATCCTTGTATGTGTAAAGGTGTAGATTCAAAATGAATGAGTTAGATTGAAGAACATAATATTGCCCAAGTAACCTTATATGCCAATTTAAAGAAGGAAATCATTAAACAAGTGCACACATGTTAATAAGAAGATTCAAGAATATTTTCTTTCTCAAGTTATTGCATTAAAATTGACCCCATGGTGGAAGAAAATTTTATATGATCTTTTACACCTCTTCTCTCTCTCTCTCTCTCTCTCTCTCTCTCTCTCTCTCTCTCTCTCTCTCTCTCTCTCTCTCTCTCTCTCTCTCTCTCTCTCTCTCTCTCTCTCTCTCTCTCTCCTTCTCATATTTGATTATATGTGCATCCTTGTTTGGCTTTGTAAAGGATCCTCACATTGGTTATGGAAAATCCTTACCAAAATCAAGTCTTGTATTTGCCTATTGGAATAAATTGAAGATGGATATCCTATCTTCATCTTTCATATAGTGATATTTAATGGGTTGTTTTTATGAATTCTTAATGATAATAAGTATGATTCCTTGTATTTGTCCTTCTTATTCATACCTATATTTAAGCTTGTCTTCTTTTGCAGGTCATAAGAAGTGTTATACATGGTTTGATTAGTTAGAGAACTGATAAATCATTAGTGTTTTTTATTATTAGCTCTTGGATGATCATCTTAAGATCTTGTAACCTTCATAGACTTCATATTGAATCACTAGTGTGATAGCGACTATTTTTAAATGGTATAATCAAATTGTAACTTAGTATTTCATAGTGCATTCTTAGCAAGTTGACGAAATTATGTTTGGTACATCACCTCCAATTTTATTTATTAGTTTTAGTTTTAGTTTTATTTTTCATCTTTACCTTTTCCAAGTCAAGTGAGTAGTATAATTTTTAGTGTAGGTGTTGTACTTGGGATCGAGCCCAAAATCTATAGGTTTGGTCCACTTAGAGGTCACCCAAAACCTAAGATAAATCCAATTTCATATCTCAATTGAGAGGGCTTGAAGACACCCTATCAAGGGTGCAAATTTAATTAATAATATTACATATCATGCACATGTTGGTTATGTAATTCAATTTTATATCTATCTAACACATGTTCATAAGCAATTCAATGTTATATTAAATAGTATGATGTAATACATTTAAAATGTTTACATAATACTATAGGATTATATCTCACATATTATACAAATATATTTTGAACTTAGTGAATTTTAGGCTACATCTCTCATCTCAAAATGGGTGCATCACATTGAGATTGCCTTGAGAATTTAAGTCCTTATGAGCGACACATTTCAATTTTTTGACACTATACAACATGGTTTAGAATTTTTATATTATGGTGGCATATGACATGCATGTTAAATCATTATTATAATTATTTTAGTATGGATTCACATATATTAAATGGATATGCATGGGCACATGCAAAATAATTACACGTTATAGATTTAAAATAAGTATAAGTTTAATTAAAATTATTTATCAATACAATAAAATATATGGGACATATTATTCATTCATGTTCATGTTACTACATTGAAAATTTTAAATTTCTCTTCTTCAAAGTTCAAAAGTTTAAAAGGTATAAAGCTTCAAATAGAATCTAGATCCATCTACAGCAATGTAATTCAGATCATTTTGAAAGTGGGACAAATTAGATACTAATGACACTTAATGTATATGGTTTCACTTTAGGGAGCCATATTTGGTGGTTACACCCTTTCTCCTACCATATTTGAATTTAGTGACACTCAATGTCTATGGTTACATTGTAGCGAACAACATATAGTGGTTCTATCTCTTCAATTATTTTACAAAGTACTCTACATATTTAGTTGAGAGTTAGAGTATAAAATATTTTCAACTCAACAACTTTCACTAGTCTTATAATTGAGACTTGATCACTCTCAATTTCACATAGGTTTACAATTTCTCCAAATGACTCAACAATGGGTCACACATACTTATCCACTTTCAAGTTAAATGTAGATTAGATTAAACACTCTTTTAGGTGTATTATTTCCTTTCTCTCTTTTTCAAATTTAAAATTTCAAGTTTGAGATTTTAACTTTTTAAATATAGACAAGAGTTACTTTTAGTGGCATTGTTGGAGGTTTTGCATTGAGGCATCTTTCACAATTAATATTCACATAAAAATAAAAAGTGTGTATACACACTTAGGTTCACATATCCTTTCCTCTAGTAAAGTTAACTTTAATTAATCACTATAATAAATGGGTGGGGGTGGGAATGTATACAATAAAATTTAATCATTTAGTTATTGATAATGCTTAATTTTGACATCTTTACCTTGTTTAACCTATTAACCATTCTATTAATTTAAAATCTCTATGAGACCCTTCACTAGTATAATAAATATCTTTAGATTAATAAAAACATCATTCAAACATCCCTATTATACTTACATATTCTTATCATCCAAATTTTAATAATTTCTAAGCTTTTAGGATAAGACCACACTAGGTCAAATAAGGTTACAACTTGGCCTTGTCAACTAATGTGGCCTTGTATTTCATACTTTAATAATAAATTTTAAAATTTGAGATGATTCATGTCAACCCTCCCATGATTTTATACAATTTGGTTAATGTAATTATTTAAAATATTAAACTACATAAGCACATCAATGCCACTCAATACCTCACTTGATCTATCTAGCAATAATTTGGCAATTTTATTACACATTGAGAAAAAGGCACTAATATTTATAATTCAAGTTATAATTTATTTAAAATTTTTAATACAAGTATAAAAATATCTTAATAAAAGTCAAGGTAATTCATTAGTAAGCATTAAAGTCAATTCGATAGTTGCATGCATATATCAAAAATATGAATATTCACACACTCACTCTAGGTGGGAAAACTACATTAGCTTGAGGATTTTTTGGAGTATATAAGAAAAACTTAGATTACATATGGTTTTATAATGATAGATAAGATATTATCCTTACCGAATTTCCCTATTTGTGTTTTATCTCTATTTGGTTTATGTGCAGGAAACTAGGATCTGATGTTGTAGGTATTTCAGTGCATCAAATTTACATCCACAAATAGAAAACATACCCTATTTTATAGTTAAAGGTTCCTATTGGAAGAAAAATGATTGAGATGGGGGTTAATAAATATTCAAAACATTCATTAAATTCCACTTAAAATTCATGAGCCATTCATACAAACATATAGATTAATCAAAACACAAGCAACTGTAGTCATATAAAATGCAAAAATTGGTAACTTGAGCATGGCTAATGACACCCAATCCTTAGGTCCCTATTGATTTATATCATGACCCTCTAAGGATTACTTTAATAAATTACAAATAATCTATGGACTTCTAGACTTGATCTCAACTAAGATAGGACCTTATCTTCATGACTAATCCATCCCCCCAGGCCCCATCAGCTCAGGACAATAGCGCCCAACTTGGACACTAGAACTAGACCCTAGGGTGTCCATCTTTTAGCACTATTTTCCAAGTGCATATTATGCCCCAATGGTCATTTTAATATGGATCCTTATATTCAATCATGTCATCCTAAAATAAATTCATTTAACCCATGACCAATAGATCCATATAAAATCCCATTTAAAGATCATTTGGAAAGGGTTGGTAACTATCATTCAAGTAAGCAAGAATAAAATAAAAAACACTAAAAAAATCTTCCCTATTCTCTACATGCAACTAGCCTATACACTTTTAAGTCAATTCAAGTCCTTACACCAGTCCTTAATCATCTTAAGCATACCCAATTTTAGAATTTCTTGCATTTCATTCACTATTGCACCAAGCACTCTGAAAAGGAGAACTATATATGGATTGATCCCTCCTCAGAGTATTGGTATGTAGGCAGTGTGCCCACACATGGGGTGTGAAGCACGTCTAGTGCACCTTACACACACTAACCCCTTTTCCCCATTTGCCAAAGTTTCTGTCAATTACATATAAGATACAAGTACATGAATAATCAGCTCTATAAGGAGATTTCTTGATACTGAGGACCTAAAAATTGTTACATAGACTGAAATTAAGCAGGTGAATAAAACCCAGAAAGCTTAAATTCTCAAGGCAATAGTGCTAGAGAAGGAATACAACACTGAAGCCTTGGGTGTTTAATTTCAACACTCCTACCCAATTAGAAAATGAAGTCCAGGATCTTGTTTGCGATAGTGTCCCAATCTTGCACACAAAATTTTAGACCCTATCTCAATCAGAATAGTCTAGAATAAGCTAAGTTTAGTTTTCTCTCTCTCACTACTATTTTTAGAAAAGGTCTAATTGTAATTTAATTTCACAAATCAGTAGCTTTAATTAAGAAAATTATTTACTAGTTTTTCCAACTTAGACCCATTTATTAAATAGGAATAAAACTCCATTATTCCCAAAAATAAAAAATCATTTGGTGAACCCGACTTACTTCAAATTTTACATAAAAACCCTATAAATCCTAGGGTAAATTCCTAGCTGATTTTTCTCGTTACTTTTTGATTTTTTCATTGAATAGTTAAATCAGAAATTCATCTCAAATTTTAAAAATTTGTAGTAAATTTAAAAATAATTTTTATTTCAAACCCTAGTTGCATACACTAGGTCCCAATAATTTTCTAGTATTAATCCAATAATTTCCTAATTTTTTACTTGCATATCTAAAATCAAAAATTTAATTCAAATTTTCAAATTCATTAGTAATGTCAAAAATAATTCACCCTAGTTGCATCAACTATCTCCTACTAATTTTTCAATCATTTTCTAAATTTTTAGTTGCATATTAAATAAAAAAATCACTTTAAATTTCAAAAATTCATAGTAATTTCAAAAAAAAAAAAAAATCTTAAAACCCTAGTTACATCTAATAGGCCCCATTAAATCATGTACTTTCCCATAAATTTTTGAATTTTTTCTTTAACACTTAACTCAAAAATTCATAATATTTTGCAAAAATATTTTTGAAAATCCCTAGTTGTATGTACTAGCTCTTATTTGATTCTTGAGGTATCCCTTTATGTCCATAATAAAATTAAAAAAATGATGCTCATTTATTTACAAATTTTTCTTACATTTATTTTAAATAATAAGGAAACAATAATGGGCCCCATCATGTACATGAATGATGAAGTCTATCATATGTTAGTACAAAGCTTAATTATTTGCATTTCATGCTTATTTTTCATTATATGGGATGATATTAAGCAAGTTATTCTTAAATATGTTAATACATCTCTTACATCACCTCTCTTGGAGCCTTAACCCCATGTTGAGTCATGTTGCATGCTCCATTTTACTCTTCCCTAGGTCACTACTCATCACTAAAAAGCCTAATTGACACCCTTTGTCCCTGTACCACCTCAACCTATTGATTATCTTCACTCTCCTCCTGTATCTACTACTAATCCTATATAGATAGTAGGTAATGTAGTTAGAGATATTACTTGATTTGCTGCTATGCCTCTTCCACTTAGCTGGGAGCCCCATCACCCTTCTATTCCTACTTGTCCGAGGCCCAAACCACCCACACAAGTAGATTTACACAAGGCATATGACATTGTTAATCAGATGAGAAACATTCTAGATAATATCTCCATATTAAAACTACTTTAGAAAGATAATGTATTCAAGGACATTCTTTATGAGGCACACACTTAGACTTATATGCCTATTAATTCAAAACCTTCTTATTTTGCATCAGTGGTCAACACTTTAAAAAATATAGAAGATGTAATTTCTTTTGACAGTGAGGACATGCCTTCTCAGATAGTTATTGATCAAAATTTTCCACTATTCATACAAGTTCAAGTCAAAACTAGCATAGTTAAGAAAGTTCTTGTTGATAGTGGTTCTAGACTTAATATATGTAATATCACATTCTTGCAAGCCATGGGCGTAGATATGGCATCAATGAAAAAATCATATAAGAACATTCAAGGATTTGATGATATACCATGGTAGACATTGGGTACCATTACTTTGGATATCATAGTAGGACCCAAAACCTTATCTACATAGTTCCAAGTCATGCCAGGTCTTCTCTACTATAATATTTTACTTGGATGACCCTGGATACATACTATGGGGGCCATTCCTTCTACTCTCCATCAATGATTAAGTTTATCCATGAGGTATATCTATACACATGCCCAAAAAACAACCAAACATTTAGATATTATCAAACTATAGAGTCATCTTCAACTATTTCACTAGATGGGACAACTTATCCCATAATTCAGCCACCACCTCATTACATTTCTCTTGATCAAATACATACATATGAGGTTGGAGAGCCTATAAATTATCATACTCCTCCACTTATAGTCATAACTTAAGCTCTAGATATTTTTCCAGTCATAATAGCTTTAGCCATTCTATCTACTCCATCGATCACAATTCTGACACCTGTTACACATCCATAATCACTGACAATAGTACTAGAGTTCTAATTGATTCCATAGTTACTCTACTAGTTATAGATACTTCTGTAGTAGTACCATCTTTTACTACTATAGATGATGAGACTCATATATCATAGTTACCCCTTGTGGTAAATTTTGAATTACCATATGTACATGATGTTGATATAGATTCATAGGCTTCTTTCGATGTTGATATGGCACCTAAAATCACATAAGACTATTTGTATGGATTGAGATTTACACCAGTCAACCCAGAAGAGTAATGAATTGACTCTAGAGATCTCATTCCACATCCTACATCAATTTTAGCATCTCACACTACACTCTCTAGATATACTCTACACTCATGACCATAGACAGATCACTTGGCACTTACAGTTCACATGGTTATCTATATGGATATATAGCTACTTATTCAGATTCAGGTAGGTAGCACATAACATTAGCCATAGTTTATGTTATAGTTATTACTTGATCATGGATTTATCACATTACCTATAGTATGTAATTGATCTATCAATAGATTGTCACAATAAGATGGTCACCCATTTTATACTTTTCATAGGATTACAAGACATGATACAAAATCATGTATATCTTTAAAATAAAGATTGGATAAACTATAAGATTGAGGTGTTATTCAGATTATAGCACCACCAGTAACACCAACTCTACTACTTCCAATGAAGTCATCTACTAGTAGGGCCAAACATCCTAGAGCAGGGTCAACATCTCCACCACTAGATAAACCTTCAGTTCACCTTTGGCATGATGACACCATGAACACAACATATGATGATATTTATGATGATGATCTCAAGGCATTTGATGATGGTCATGACCCTTTCCTCTATTTCTATCCCCAATGGGCTCCATCTTTGGATCCCTTCCCCACTCTAGCCTAGTCTTTTATATCATTATGTACATATTGCTTTATTTACATGCTTATACATAGTCTCTTTCTATGTTTGCTTGTACATAATATCTTATACTTGATTATACATAGTTCAAATATTTCAAAATATAAAAATAATATAGCATTTAAAAAAAATCCAAAAACATTCAAATATGTCAAAATAATAAAAACATTTTGATTGTATGCATCATCCATACTTTACATTGATACTACTATGCTAGGACTTACATCTTCTATTTTGTGCTATTGTATGTCACTTTAACATTATCATGCTTCACTTGATCCTATTTACGTGTGTGGAGTGACATCTAACTACTTGATTGCTTCACTCTACCCATTGAGGGGACAATCTACTTCTACATTCAGGACACACATTGATATATCTTCCCCTTGGGGCATCTTCTACATGACTACATCATCTAGTTTATGTCATTCCTAGACTACACACTCCAAGTTATCATGATGATATACATTACTTACTAGATTAAACATATTACTATATCAACATTTCACTAATATCTAGCACTTATGTATCTCTTAGCATATACCTAGTCTTATACTAAACATGTATTGCATAATTTCACTCTTGCTTTGATTAGTTAGATGTGATTCTATCTTTCCAACTATCACATGCTTTCTCTTCTTGCTTAGCATATCTTGTTGGATTGTATTTCTAGTTCTTGCTTGTCTCTTATATATGCCTTAGGATAGTTTATAATGTCCTTTGTTTTTATTCATGTGTGTGACTTAGGGCATTTTATAATGTCCTTTGCTTGTACTCTTCTCTATGTCTATGGACCTTATGCCAACTTTGCTTGCTCCACTTGTATGTGTATGTGGCATTTGAACATGTCTTGTATGCTTGGTTTCCAATTTGAGGGACATGTGACCATGTCCCTTTTTTGCATAGCCATTTGGCCACCCTTGTATACTTACTACTTCTTGATTTATGTGTTTGTTTCTCGATTTATTCTCAATTATTATAATGCCATGATCTATATCATGCATTTTCCTATTCTCTTGGATGCCATGATGGACATCATGCTCCATCCCTCCAACTAATAATTAACAAACTAACAACTAACACTTTTAGTTATAATTTAATACACTGTACATGCTATTACATTATTACATCTATCTAGGCATACCCCTATTGATCTAACAATCTCTCACATCAAATCATGCTATATCTTGAGATACCTTGTTGATTATTAGTGATATATCATGTATATTTCTAGCTTAACACACTTTTAGGGTTTCTTCTTTTGAGGGTAGTCATTGTAAGTTACTTATTCTTACCCTCATAAGAAGGGGAAATAAATAGGGGTTTTAATACATATATTAGAGCTCCTAATCAATCAAAAAATCTAGTTTTAGAACAATTAAAATAACAACCAGTCATCAAACCACTCAGAATAGACTAGGAAGATAGTCAAAATTCTAGAATAATGATCAATTTTAGCTTAGGGTAATAGCATTGCGCCTAAAATACAACACCAAACACTAGGGTGTCTATTTTTGATGCTCTTATCTAAACAACATAAAAAATAGGTTTTCTAGAAATAGGTAGAAAGGTAGGTTCAACTACAATTTTGTATAATCAAACCAGTTCAGATCAATAGTTTTAGTATAATTTTATCAAAAAATATAGACATAGGGGGCATAATGCACAACATGATTAGTTTTCACTTCCATTTTTAGATACAGTAGTTGGTATAACTTTCAGATCAAAATCCATGTTTTAGACACTAGTGATTGGGGGTAGATTGCATAACATGTTTGCTTCTTTTCTTTTAATTTTTAGCATTACCTAGGCATTCTTAGTAGTTTCATACCTTATTCCATTTACATGTGGTTGGAATCATTTTAGAGTGGCTTTCATACAATCCTAACCTCCACATTCTTGAGTACTCTAGTGGCTTCCACATAAGCCAAATTTTTACTTTTGGAGTGGCTTTTATACTAGCATATTCTCCATCATTTTTGAGTTGGCCAACAATAGCTTAGTTTCTAGCACACATTCAGCTACCCATGCCACATTTTAATATTTATAGATAATTTATGGGCTTTATAATCTATCTCATATGACATACATATTCATTTTGGTATCAGTTCATAGCTTCACTTCATGAGGAGATGATGGAGCCAAAGGGCCAGCCTTTGTATTCTTGATCCACCTATTTAGAGGGATTGGATACATAGTCCAAACATTGATTATCACATGCATGATCATATATCTTTACTCATTAGGTAATGATGGAGCCAAAAGTCCAACCTTTGTATTCTTGAGCCACCTATTTAGAAGGATCAGACACACAACCCAAATACCAATTAACACATGCATGATCATCTAGATTTACTTAGTAGGTGATGATGGATCCGAAGGTTCAAAATTTTCATTATTGAGACACTTTATATGGAATTGAGTACCCAACTCTATTCATGATATAATTTTTGGTACAATATCATTTAATACATACCCAACACACTCAACCTTACTCAACATCATAATAGGTTTTTGTATTGGTTCACATACCCAATGAGGTGTATTCATTCCTTTTTCATCCTCTCTCTTACCCAAATTTGTGTGTTATTGTTTTATATTTCATATAATAAGAACTGATCTACTCTTTATTTTCCTTTTGCATATTCACACTTACACAATATGCTTTCTATACACTATCCAAAATTAATCAACATTACACAAGCTTAATGAGCTTCACCTTTGCAGGTAAGTATAGGTATGCTTTCTATTTTCCTTTATCCTAATATTTCACTTTGTTTCATCACTAGCATAAGGGGGTGAATGTAGTCATATAAAATGTAAAAATAAATAACTTGACCATGGCTAATGACACCCTATCCTTAGGTCCCTCTTGATTGCTCTCATGACCCTCATAGGCTTACTTTCACTAATTCCTAGTCATCCATGGCCTTCTATACTTGATCCCAACTAAGCCAAGACCCTCCCTTCATGAATAATCCATCCCCATAGGCCTTGTTAGCTTATGAAAATAACACCCAACTTGGAAACTAGCATTAGACCCTATGGTGTCTAACTTTTAGTGCTATTGTCCAAGTGCATCTTAGGCCCCTATGGTCATTTCCTTCTAGATCCTTATCTTCAATAATTTAAGCCTAAAATGAATTCATTTAACCCATTACCAATAGATCCATATAAAATCCCATTCAAATATCATTTGGAAAGGGTTGGCAAATATCATTCAAGCAAGCAAGAATACAATCAAGACCACTCAAGTAATCTTCCCTATTCTCTACATATAGCCAACCTATATACTTTCAAGCCAATTCAAGTCCTTAAAATAATCCTTAATCATCTCAATCATACCTATTTTTATCATTTATTTCATTTCATTTACTATTTCATGAAGCACTCTTAAAGTGAGAACTACATATGGCTTGATCCCTCCTCGAAGTATTGGTATGTAGGCAACGTGCCCACACACAAGGTATGAAGCACGTCTAATGAATATTACATACACTAACTCATTTTCCCCATTTACCAAAGTTTATTTAAATTACATATAAGATACAAGTACATGAAGAATCAACTCTATAGGGAGCTTTATTGATAACAAGGACCTAAAAATTGGTACATAGGCTCACACTGAGCAGGCAAATAAAACCTAGAAAGATTAAATCCTTGAGACAATAATTTTAGAGAAAGAATACAACACTTTATCCCAAGATATCTAGTTATATTACTCCTATCCAATCATAAAATGAAGTCTAGGATCTTGTTTGTGATAGTGTCCCAATCTTTCACACAAATTTCTAGACCTTGTCTCAGTTAGAACATTCCAAAATAAGATAAGTTTGATTTTCTCTATCTATCTACTATTTTTAGAAAAGGTATAATTGTAATTTTATTTAAAAATAATTATCTATAATTATACATATTATTTATTGATTTCTCCTACTCAGACCCATTTATTAAATAGGAATAAAACTTCATTATTCCCAAAAATAACAAATCAATAACCATATATATGAACATAAAATATAAGAACACATTACATATGTGGGAAAACCTCAAGGGGCAGAAAAACCACTGATATATTCAAATTTAATACATTCCTATAAGACAAAACCCAAATTTATTGAAGCACCAACTTCACATGGAGCACCAATCCTAACTAGTTAAGGAACTACTTGACTAGGCTTTAATAAACACTCACTTTCAAGGAGGCACCAACCCCCTAAATGACTCAACACAAACTCAACCACATTATTATTTTTATCACCTTAAAAAAACTATGTTTTTCAACCAATTGATGATGATAAACTCCTAATCTCTTCACACTCTTATCCATATCAAACTGCATTCTAGGCTTCTTCACTCAACTAGGTCTCTTCAAGACTGATTAGGTCATATGACCTTGAATTTCATACTTAGACCTCATGTTATATATTCATGATGGTCCCTATACTCTCTTATAATGGTCTAAGATACCTCCTTATGCTCAAGGATCTTCTATCTCATTTTATCCTCTATCAAATCCTCTAACTCTCCAATTAGGCCTGAAAAGCCTTGTTCTTATACAAACCTCTTGCTCATACACCTATTGGTTAGCCACACAAACTTGAACACTTATATTGGACATAAAATAGGACTTAAGAAACATTAAAATTAATAATAAATCATTATATTAGGTTGGTCATAACTCAAATATACCAAATCCTTCTTTAGGTCTCATGGAGACCTAATTCCATTAGGCCTACTTTAGGACATGTTACCTTATGACCACTTGGAACACTCTACACCTTTAT
Source organism: Torreya grandis (assembly GCA_037957365.1). NCBI lineage: Eukaryota > Viridiplantae > Streptophyta > Pinopsida > Cupressales > Taxaceae > Torreya > Torreya grandis. Next base: position 839,947 of record JARHVA010003893.1, on the reverse strand, counting down.
ACATGGAAATGTTTTTTATAAAACAATAAAATATGCCTTATCCAACATTTTTTGATCACCATGACACATTTTGGGTCCAATCACCACTTGAAACACTCCATTATCACTATTCACATTAGGCCTTTGAACATACATAAAAGTTTGTCTTGAACAACTGAAGATAACACATCATTTATCCACACAACCATGAAAATAAATAACTTATAAAAAACTTACATGACCTCAAAAATATCACCATATGCATTATATAGTTTAACTCAAGGCATATAGCTTCAAACTCATCACTGTAACTTGCTTACTTAGAACTACCAAGACTATCAAAAACATAGTTATGAAATATTGACCTTCAACACCTATATGACCACCTTCAAAGACTTCTGATGCATGTAGATTATCCTATGAGATATCATGATATATCATATGGTTAAATGGTAAATATTTGTCTTGTAAACCCATCTCATGACCTTATATCTCATTATCTCATCTAAACTAGATAGATCAACTTGAAAGTAACTTTTTCACTATATTCACTGACCTCCAAAACTTATATTAAAAATTAAAATGTCTTATAAGTCCTGAAAAACATTTATATGTACTTGAATTCATCAATCTATCATGAAGACACATTCCAATTCATCTTCTCACTTCTACCTAGGTTTTTCCCTATTTGCACCATTAGGCCTATTAGAGATTAGCTAACTTGGATAATTTGATGACTATAAATTGTACATAAACCTTCAAAAACATTGAACATGAGTATCTACCTCATTCCTCCATCCATATGCTTACTATGTCCAACACAACTTTTGACTTCTATAGAAATTTATTAAAAAATAAACTTATAACTCAACATTTTCTCTCTCCTCTCTAACCAATACCACCTAGAAGTAATTTTGAGAGTAAAATATAATATAAAATAGTTTAATTGATCAAATAAATCCATCTTAATCACTTTTTAACAAAATATTCAACATCAGGTCTTTATTAGGGTTCTAAAAATGTTTAAACCTATTTCCACTCTTAATGGTCACTCATAAAGCATAACCCCTCAATATAAAAAATAATTCCTATAATTTTAAGCTAGGAAACTTAAAAATATACCATGAATTACTTAGGTTCCCATGAAAAGGTTTGATGAGATAATGATCACAAGAAAATCCTTCTCGAGTTGAGAACCCTTCATTTTGAGCACTCGAAAGACCTCCAAATAAATTTTCATGCCTTGTCCTTCACACTATAACCTAAAACTATATGAAAAAACTTGAAACAACACACCTCACCTTTAAAAATTCTTAAATCATTTCAAACACCTTTAAATCTGATCATGACCCCTCATAGGCCACATTTTCTCTCTTTTCTTTCTAGTCTTTAACTTGTAAACCACATTAGGCATCAAAATTGACATTTATGCCTCTTTCCATGCACTATCCACCTCACTCACATACTCAAGAAACCTATATCATGATTAAACATTTACATACATCCTTTACATGCCTTGATAATAGATATGATACCTCATTAGGGGGTTTAGAAGTGGTCTAGGTGTAGACTTGATCTGAAGGTCTTACCCATGTAGGCTCACCTAAAGACTCTCATGAGTGTTTCAATGGATCAAATATATCATCAATCAACCTCATAAAACCACTCATGCCTTTGTGCACTCATATCACCAATCTACCATGCTCATAACTTCTTACAAAGTCTCTTCATGCCATGACTAGGGTTAGGCTACTTAAACACTTGACCTTAAATACCTATACTAAGGAATTAATTTCCTTCAAATTATCTTTCATGAAAAAATAATTTAGTGATAACACTCCATCAATGCCACTTTTCACACCAACACACTAACAACTAGGCATAATCTCTCAATGACATTAACCTCATACAAGATGCACCTTTGACATCAATGATAATACTCAACAATTTCTCCCTTTGTCATTGATGGAAACCACTCTCAAAAACTTATCTCAATAAGAAAATTCTCCCTCATTATAAAATTTCTCCCCATTTAACATAAATGACAAAATGATGTCTTCAATTCCTTGGATCACACTCCTTACAACCAAAACACTCAACATACAATACTATGAGTTTATGGGTCATCATAAAAACATGCTCCCCCTATCTCCATGCATACATTCTCAACACTACTCACATGAACTTGGAGCTAATTAACTACCTAATTATGTCCCCCTAAGAAATTGACTTCCTTAGTGACTTCTAGGGGTAGGAACTACACCCAAGTCCTATCTTAGGTATTTAAATGTTTATTTTGGAAGTGGTTCAGTCAAATTGTCTATAATATGATTTTGTGTAAAAACATATTCAAGTTTGACACTTTGTTTAGTTACCTTCTCTCTTAGGAAATGATACTTGATAGGAATGTGCTTAGTCATTGAGTTCATGATAGGGCTCTTTGAGACACTTATAACACTTGTATTGTCATTATAGATAGGGATAGGACCATCATACTCCACCTTATAGTCTTTTAAGGTCTATCTCATCCATATAACCTAAGTTCAACATGAATATTACACAATGTACTCAACCTCATAAGTGGATAAATCTACTAATGGTTGCTTCTTTCTTATCCATGAAACTAGGCACCCAAATAAGAAGAAAGTTCCTCCATTAGTATTCTTCCTATCATCTAGGCTTCCTACCTAGTCTGCATCTATATAGGCTATCAAATTTAACTCCATGCTTCTTATATACCACAACCCAAACTTCATAGTCCATTTGAGATACCTGAGTATCCTTTTGACTTATTTTAGATTATTTTATTTTGGATCTACTTGAATGCTTACATAATGTCAAGTCTGGAGGTAGTGGTGTATAGAAAACTTCCAATCACTAACCTATATGATGTTTGATTGACCTTTGGAGACTCATATTCCTTTCTCAATTTACACCTTGTGATCATAGGTGTACTAATTGCCTTATAATATTCCATCTTAAGCTTCTTCAACATCTCTCTTATGTACTTGTATTGTGAAATGAATATAACTTATTTAGATTGAGTGATTTTCAACCCAAGAAAGAATGATAGTTCTCCTAACATGGACATCTCAAACTCTTTATTCATCACCTCTATAAATTATTTGGTCATGTTATCATTTTTTCCACCAAAGATGATGTCATCCACATAGACAAAAACTATAAACTGATGGTCATCTTATATTTTTATGTATATATTATTATTTTCAACTCCTCTTTTGAATCCTTGATCTAATAGATACTTGTCTAACCTAACACACCAAACTCTAGGAGCTTGATTTAGACCACAAAGATCATTTTTAAATATGAAAACATAGTCCTTATCACCTGATAGTGAGAAACCCTTAGGTTGCTATATGTATACCTCTTCTTCCAAGTTTCCATTCCAAAAATGCATATTTTACATTAATTTGGTAGACCTTGAACCCTTTGAATCTTACATATGCTAGAAATAATCCTATGGCCTCCAATATTGCAATTGGTGAAAAGGTATCCTCAAAGCCTATCCCTTAAATTTATGCATATCCTTTGCATACCAATCTATCCTTGTTCTTAGTGACTTCTATATCTTCATTTAGCTTATTTCTAAACACCCTTTTTGTGCCAATGGAATTCTTGTAGTTAGGCCTAGAAACTAGTTCCCAAGTCTCATTATTCTCTATTTGGTCTAGATACTCATCCATAACACCTATAAAAAACTTGTCTTTGCTTGATTCTACATGTTTAATAGGTTCAATCTTTGATAATAAAGAAGCATTCTCTTTATTTAGGTTAATCATCAGTCTTTTCCTTATTTTCATACCTGCATCCTTATTGCTAATGATTTGTGAATCAAGATGATCTCTTTGAATCTATCTTAATGGGCCTTTAGAGTCTTGTCTTTCCTCAAATTATTTTTATTCCTGATCAACCTCTATACTTTCTTCTTCATTCTTGAAATCTAGATTATTTAATGTATCCTTTGTCTGTGAGTGTGATTTTCTTGTCTCATCAATGTTCAAATTTGTGATTTCTACTATATTTTGTAACCTCTTATTATAACATCTATAGGTTGAGATCATTGATGATTATCCTAAGAATACACCTTCATCAGATCTAGAATCAAACTTTCCTAAGTCTTCATCATTTCTTTTGATGAAACATTTGCTCCCAAACACTCTAAAGTGTTCCACATTAGCAGGTCTACCTTTTCATAGTTCATAAGGAGTCTTGTTTCCATTAGTACTTATCTATCTTTTATTCAAAATTTAGACTATAGTGATCACTTCCCCTCTCCAATATCCATTAGATAATCTAGAATCATTTAACATGGTTCTTGCCATCTCTTTAACTATCATATTCTTTCTTTCCATTACCCAATTCTACTGATGTGTCTTGGATATTGAGAACTATCTTCTTATTCTATGAACCTCACAAAAATAATCAAACTCATTAGACCAACACTCTCCTCCTTTTTTAGATCTTAGGCACTTGATCTTTCCATTCTTCTCATTCTAAACTAAGGCCTTGAATGTCTTGAAATTATCAAGAGCTTCTAACTTTTCTTTCAAAAATGCTACCTAATTCATTCTTGTGTAGTCATCTATGAGTAAAATGAAGTAGTTATCTCATTGAATTATTTTAATTATTATAGGCCCACAAAGATCAGTGTGCATTAACTCCAAGGGTCTAATAGTAGATTAATCCTTGGAGTTAAACCTTATTGTAGTCTGCTTACCATGTTGACATGTCATGTAAAGTATGTTTTTAGGTTTAGTGATCTTAGGCATGTTATTCACATACTTCTTAGTGATTATCTTGAAAAAATTATAAAATTTTAGGTGACATAACATTTTTTTTCATAGACAAATTTCATCCATCTTAATCATAAAATATCTCTCCTTCTTGATCTCATTCAAGACATAAATTGTTCTAAGTTCTCTTAGCATTGACAATTAGCCTTCCTAATTTGGATCTCCTTATCTCCCACCCTCTATCATGAAAGGTTAGTGTATGTCCTTGGTTACACATTTTACTTACACTAAGTAGGTTATGTTTTAAACCTTCCACATACAACAAATTTTTTATCTTGGTCTTCCCATTATCTAAACTCAAGATACCCTTCCCAGCTATATTGGTAGTTGTGTTATCTCCAAATTTCACTATTCCTACAACATTATTCTTTAATGAGATTAAAAAAATTATATCCTATTATGTTTCTTGATAAAACACTATCTATATACCATTTCATGCTTTCATATTAAATGTGAAAGGCAGTCTGAGCTAGCATAGATTCTTATTTAGTCTCCTACTCTTCCTTAGAAAACAATCCATCTTGATTCTTGGCCTCAATATGATCAGTCTTAGATTTATTTGGATTCCATACCAATGTTTTACCCTTATCATGCACTCTAATAGCTCCATATATATTGTTAAATCTTGAGGGCCTTTTAACTCTCTTGGGATAGAATATTGCAATGTGTCCCATATTATGACAACTATATCAAACAATATTTCTGTACTTGCCTCTTGACTAATCACTCTTTTTCCCATGGTTCCATGATAACTTATCCCTTATTGCATTAGGATGCTTGATTGGTATTTTCATGTTAGTAATTTTGACTTAAAAGTAAATTCTCATGCTATTTCTCAAAATTTATCATCTTGCCTATGAGTTTCTCATGTTCAACCTTCAAGGAATCTAGTTATATCTTCAATTGATCATACTCAACTTCTATTTATTTGAAATTTGTATTGACACCTTATAAATAATTCCTAAGATCCTTGATGATCTTATTTTTATGATTCAAGTCATCTAGGGCACTTATGAGCTCATATTAAAGGTATACTTTAGTTTCTTCTTTTTCACTATCATAGTAGACTTTTTCATCATACATGTTGTCTTCTTGATCATTAGACATCTGGTCTTTTTAGGATCAACTTCAAGCTATTAGGCCTACTTCAAAGGACCAGGCTATAATACCAATTTTTAGAATTATAATTATTGAAATGGGGGGGGGTGAATCATTATTAAAAACATTCATTCAATTCCACTTAACATTCATGAGCCATTCATACAAACATATAGATTAATCAAAGCACAAACAACCATATATATCAACATGAAATACAAGAACACATTACATATGTGGGAAACCCTCAAGGAGAATAAAACCCATTGATATTTATAAATGGAATATATTATGATAAGACAAAAACTAGATTTAGTGAAGCACCAACTTCACATTGAGCACCAACCCCAACTAGTCAAACACCTACTTGACTAGGATTTAACAAGCACCCACTTGCAAAGAGGTACCAATCCCCTCAATAAATCATAAAAAACTCTTAAAAATTATTGTTTTGATCAATTTTATATCACTATGTTTCTTAACCAACTGATGATGACCACCTTTTCAACTCTTCACACTCTTATCCCTCTCAAACTACCTTCTAGGCTTCTTTGCTCAACTAGGTCTTTTCAAGACTAATTAGGTCATATGACCTTGAATTTCATAATTTTTCCTCCTATTAGATATTAATGATATTAAATATAATATATTTTAATTATCCATAAGACCTCCTTCTCTGAAGGATTTCTATCTCATTCACTCCTCTAATTCTCCAATTAGGCCTAAAAAGCCTTGTTCTTATACAAGCCTCTTGCTCATACACCTTTTAGTCAGCCACACACACTTGCCCAATTATGTTGGAAAAAAAATATGCCTTATGAAAATTTAAAAATAATAATAAATCATTACATTAGGTTGGCCATATCTCAAATAGAATAAATCCTTCTTTAGGTCTCATAGAGACCTAATTCCATTAGGCCTACTTTAGGACACGTTACCTTATGACCCCTTGGAACACTATACACCTCTATACATGGAATTTTTTTTCATAAAATAGTAAAATAGGCCTTATCCAACATCATACAATCACCATGACACCTTTTGGGTCTAACCATGACTTGAAACACTCTGTTAGCACTGTTCACATTAGGCCTTTGAACACACAAAAAAGTCTATCTTAAATAGCTAAAGATAAAACATCATTTAACCACACAAAAATGAGAATAAATCACTTATATATAACCTAAATTATCTAAAAAATATTAACATATGAATTAAACACTTCAAATTAGGTCATAGAGCATCAAACTCATAACTTGATTACTCAAAATTGCCAAGATTATCAACAACATAGTCCTAAAATATTGACCTTCAACACCTATATAACCAATTTAAAATACTTATAATGCATGTATATTATCCTATGAGATTATTATACCATTATTAGATAGAAATATCATATGTTTAAATGGTAAATATTGGTCTTGCATACCAATATGATGACCTTATATCTCACTATCTCATCTGAGACAAATATATCAACTTGTTTGAAACTTTTTCACTATATTCACTAACCTCAAAAACTAATACCAAATATTAAAATGTATTAAAATTCATAATAAACATATATATGTAATTTATTTCCTCATTCTATCATGAAAACACATTCTAGTTCATCTCCTCATTATTACCTAGGTTTTTCACTGTTTGCACCATTAGGCCTATTAGCGATTGGCTAACTTAGATGACTAATTTAACAAATTTGAGGAATATAAAATATCTAAAAAAATTAATTTACATGAAAAATTAGTATCTACCTCCTTCCTCCATCCATTTTCTTACTATGTCCAATGCAACTTTTAACTTCTACAGTAACTTCTTTAGAAACAACCTATAACTCAACATTATCTCTTTCCTCTCTCTAACCAATACCACTTGAAGGTACCTAGGAGATTACAATATAAGATACAATAGTTTACATAATAAAATAAATCCATCTTGAGCACTTTTTATCAACATATTCAACATCATGTCTTTATTAGGGTTCTAAGAGGGATTAAACCTGTTTCCAGTCTTAAAAATCATTCATAAAGCATAGCCCCTCAATCCAAAAACTAATGCATAAATTTTTAAGATATTAACCTTACACATATACCATAAACTAATTAGTTTCCCATTAAAAGGTATGATGAGATAATGATCACAATAAAATCCTTCTTGGGGTTAAGAACCCTTCATTCTAAGCACTCGAGAGACCTCCAAACAACTTTTCATGCCTTGTCCTTAACACTATGACCTCAAACTATATGAAAAATCTTTAAAAAACATATCTCACCTATTAAAATTATTACATGAGCTAAAACACATTGAAATATGATCATGACCCCTCATTAGGTCATATTCACTCTCTTTGTTTTCTAGACTTTGACCTATAAACCACATTAGGTCTCAAAACTAACCTTCATGACTCTTTCCATGCACTCTATAGCTAAATAAAATACTCAAAAAACCTATATTGTGATTAAAAACTACCATACATACTTCACATGCCTTGACAACAGATCAAGATACCTCTTTAGGACAGGTAGGGTCTAGGAGTGGTTAAGGTGTAGACTTGGTCTGAAGGTCCTATACCTAGAATCTCATGAGTGTTACAATGCCTCAAATACATGTTCAAGAAACCTCATAAAACTAATAGTGCATGTGTACATTCATATCTACAAGCCACCATGCTCATACCTTCTTATAAGGTCTCTTCATGCCATTACTATACTTTAGCTACTTGAACACTTGACCTCAAAGATTTGTACTAAGGCTTAGTTTCCCTAAAAAAAATTCATGAAAACATATTTAAATGATAACAATCCATCAATTCACCTTGTCACATAAACACACTACCAACTAGGCACTCTCTCTCAATGTTAGGTTGTGGAGCTAAAAGCTTCATTGATGCAGACATGGAGGAGGATGTTGTTGTCACAGTCGCCAGCGTCAGTCAGGCCAACCAACATCGGTAGGGTTCAGATAGGAAGCAACTGACAACGGTCAAGAGTCGGCCGACATCGGTCACCTCTAGGCAGATAGGGACCGACGTTGGTCGCTTGTGCGGTTTAGAATTGCCAATTTCATGAACAGTTAGTTAACGAATTAGGTGTTTACATGTTGAGGGCTAATTATAGTCTTGAGTTGTGGATATAATTATTGTAATTAGGTGTCTAATTATTGTTTGCATGAGATCTATTTAAGAGACTCATGGGCTGTATTGTAATTAGTGCTAGAGAGTAAGAGAGCAAATAATAGCTCCTTCTATGTGTGAAGAGAGCTTGGTGTGTTCCTCCTAGTACCACACTACCAAGTGTGGGTTCTGGTTTAAAGAATTGGAAGGGTTCTTCATGTATGTATGATCTTGGTCAGTAGGTGTGCATGGCTATGTTAGGAGATCTGCATGGTAAGTAAGATCATTGATCTATAGGGGTTTGTGTGTGTGAGGTCAAGGTTTGTAGTTGTACAGAACCAGATTGATTTGCAGGTGTGCAAGATCAGGGAGGACAGCAACATAATAGGTAGCAAGATCAGGAGAGATCTACTTGGAGTACGGTGTGTACTCAGTTGGAGAGCAAAGAGGAAGGCAAGGTAGTTGCTTCCATAAGTAAGGTCTATTGAGTTGCAAGTTGTTGCAAGTTCAGGGGAGATCTACTTGAAGTATGTTTATGTACTTGGAGTGCGTGGAGCACATGTGGAGCGCATGGAGCACTGGTGTACTGGAAGTAGTGGATACTAACTGGTTGGAGGTGAACACCAACTCTGTGTTTGAGTTATGTGTTGGGACCGTAAGAGAGAGAGCTTTGAGGAAAGAATTACTATACACTTGAGGTGTGGGAAGCCTCTGAGAGGTGTGAAGAAGTGGTATCTTCTTTATTGTATTCTTTTCTGGATGAGTATTAATACAAGTTGTGTATTGTCTCTCATATTCTGTGTTATTTCTGAATTCTAGTTACTTGTTACTTCTGGTTAATTCCGCATGTTAGTTGCTTGTATATGGTAATCAATTGTGCTTCTGTATTTCCCAACAAAGTGGTATCAGAGCTAAGGTTGTAGGAAGCAGGTTTTGTGTTTGGTTACAGGGCACTCTCAGGGGTTTCTGATTGAGTGGGAGTATAGCAATGGTAGAAGAAAGTACACTAAGAATGGAGGAATTGAAAAACATGAATGGTCAATTACGGTGTTATGGAAAGAAAGAGTAGGTAAAGAAATATTGTTGGATGGTAGCAAATCAGCATGAAGGAACTAAAGAAGTAGATGTTGTAGGTGTTGTTGCACAAGATGCTCTGGGAGGTTTCTTAGATAAAGTAGAATCTTGTTTTATAGATTCTGTTGCCTCTTTCCATGCAGCTCGAAATAGAGTATTTTTCCATGTTAAGGTCTTTGGAGACTTTGGAAAGATTTATTTAGGGGCTGGTGTGACTTGCCAAAGAATTGGCAAAGGGGAAGTGAAGCTGAAATTGTAGGTGGCCAACACATGGGTGTTGAAGGAGGTCATGTAGGTCCCAGTCTTGAAGTTGTGGCTAATTTCTTCAGGAAAGTTGGGTGAAGAGAGATGCACAGAAACTCTCATAGCAGATGCACTTAAATTAGCTGGTGGTAAGAAAGTAGGTATCCTTTATCTATCTACTTATATTACTAATTCTTCTTTTGTTACGGAGACGTGGCTTTGTAGGCTTGGTCACATGAGCAAGATGGAGATGCATGTTCTTAAGAGGAAGTCAGATGTTTTTGACAGACTTAAGAACTAGAAAGCCTTGGTGTTTATGGAGGAGATGGTAGATATAGATTAGTGGAGAAGGCTGAGTAACTCTAAGCAGAGCAATTTGGATAGGGATTTGATTTAAAGAAAGCTTGCGGGTAAAAAGTCATCACTCACAGGTGAACACAGGTACCCGTGTCAGTTAGGAGGAACCGGTGTTAAATAGACAAGTGCCGATGTCGGTCATGTGCAGACCAGAGCCGAAGGTGTCAGGTAGGGTAAGACTGATGTCGGTCATGAGGACCAACATCGGTGATAGTAAGACTGACATCGGTCAGGAGGACCGATGTCAGCAGCAGGTAGACACCAATTTCAGTGGGGTCGGTAGTCAGGACAGGTGCATGAAACTGGCATCAGTTGGATGCAGACTGTGTGGTGACTGAGGTCAGTCACTGTAACATATTTTAGGTAGACAACAAGCTATCAAGGAGTCTCAAACACCCATATGGAGGATTGAAAGTGGTAAGTAAGCCTCAAATTCATTGTTCCTCTTCTTTATACTCGTTGCTCATTGTAGAGTAGGAAGGATCTAGGAAACAGTGGGAGCATGGCATGGATTAGGATGCAGAACCAAATAGGAGATTTGGTAGGGTTGCCAACTGGGATAAAAGCACTGAAAGACAAATGGATTCCTTAGTTAAAGAATAGAGAGAATGGATACGTGAGACGGAAGGCCAGGTCATATGGTCTTGAGGAAGCTGCAGGACAGTGGTATAGGGCTGACAGGTGGTACCAAGTGGATGACAAAGTAGGGCTTTAGTCAATGTCAGTATAACCATTGTGTTTGTCTTACCAGGTGGATGATGGTCACAACATTATCTTGTTACTATATGTGGAGGATGAGCTTGGTGCAAGTTCAGACATACAGGATTTTGCTGAGCTAAGGGTAAGGTTAGTTCAGTGGCATGTCATGAGGAATTTGGAGTAACAAAATTCTTTGGCATGAGTGTGTTCTAGAGACGTGGAGATCACAGGTTGATTTTGTCTCCAGATGATTGTGTGATACTGGTTATCACGCTAATGGTTGGACAGTTCATAGAATAGGGTCCTGATTCACATGATGAGGTTAAGTACATGCATACTGGACCTGGGTTGCCCATGCAGTGGGAGCTATCAAAAAGTTTGGAGCCGATCTAGGAAAGAAGCACTAGAGGGTAGTTCAATGGATTCTCAGGGGTCTGAGAGGGACCAATAGCAGGTTAACATGATATGCAAGGTTAAGTTATTTTCTACATGTGTTTGTAGATGTAGATGTAGTAGGTTACTTGGATGACAGGAGGTTCACCACAGGTGTTGTGGTGGTTGGTCTTCAAGGTTGAGCTTGAAGAGGGATACAAGCTAGGAAACAAATTAGATGGGGTACAAGTACATGTACAGTGCAATTGTTTATCTCCAAGTGGGAGATTGTTAGGTTATGGAGCTAAAATCTTCACTGATGCAGACATGGAGGAGGATGCTATTGTCATAGTCACCAGCATCATTCAGGCCAATCAACATCGGTAGGGTTCAGACAAGAAGCAATCGATGATGGTCATGAGTCAGCCGACATCAGTCACCTCCAAGTAGATAGGGACCGATGTCGATCGCCTGTGTGGTTTAGAACTGCCAGTTTCATGGACAGTTAGTTAACAAATTAGGCATTTGCATGTTGAGGGCTAATTATAATCTCGAGCTATGGATCTAATTATTGTAATTAGATGTCTAATTATTGTTTTCATGAGATCTATTTAAGAGACTCATGGGCTGTATTGTAATTAGTGCTAAAGAGTAAGAGAGCAAATATTAGCTCCTTCTGTGTGTGAAGAGAGCATGGTGTGTTCCTCCTAGTACCATAGTACCAAGTGTGGGTGCTGGTTTGGAGAATCAGATGGGTTCTTCATGTATGTATGATCTTGGTCAGCAGGTGTGCATGGCTACATTAGGAGATCTGCATGGTAAGTAAGATCATTGATCTGCAAGGGTTTGTGTGTGTGAGGTCAAGGTTTGTAGTTGTGCAGAACCAGATTGATTTGCAGGTGTGCAAGATCAGGGAGGACAGCAACACAATAGGTAGCAAGATCAGGAGAGATCTACTTGGATTACGGTGTGTACTCGGTTGGAGAGCAAAGAGGAAGGCAAGGTAGTTCCTTCCATAAGTAAGGTCTATTGAGTTGCAGGTTGTTGCAAGTTTAGGGGAGATCTACTTGAAGTATGTTTGTGTACTTAGAGCACTTGTGGAGTGCGTGGAACACTGGTGTACTGGCAGTAGTGGATATTGATTGGTTGGAGGTGAACACCAACTCTGTGTTTGAGTTGTGTGTTGGGACCATAAGAGAGAGAGCTTTGAGGAAAGAATTAATATACACTTGAGGTGTGGGAAGCCTCTGAGAGGTGTGAAGAAGAAGTGGCATCTTCTTTATTATATTCTTTTTTGGATGAGTATTAATACAAGTTGTGTATTGTCTCTCATATTCTGTGTTATTTCTGAATTCTAGTTACTTTTTACTTCTGGTTAATTCCACATGTTAGTTGCTTGTATATGGTAATCAATTGTGCTTCCGTATTTCCCAACACTCAGTGGCATCAACCTCATGCAAGATGCACCTTTGACATCAATGATAACAATCAATAGTTCCCATATAGAAAAAATTAGTTACACAGTCAAAATAGACATGGCCATAGTAAAAACAAAGGCCCTAATGAACCCCTATCCAACCTAGTGTGGCCTTGACCTAGTACATCAAAAAATTATTTTGTTGGACATGACATATTCATAGATCATTCTAGTCAATTTCTCATCAAAAGTTAGCCTACACAGTCAACATAAATAAGATCTAAGCTAGGTTTGCATATTATATTAGAACTTACTATTTATAATTAATTTTAGTTTATGTATTTTACATTTAGGTTCTATACATTCTATATTCTAAATCAATATTTTAGTCATTTAGTGTTTATAGCATTTTAATTGTTTCAAATCAAAACAAAGCATTAAACACAGTCATACCTATCAAGTGAATGAATCTATATCCTATTATATCATTTATACTTTATTAAAACTAATAAAATTTACATGACATTAGTTTTAAAATTTAATATGTGATATACTAAAAATTTTAATTGATCAAACTTATTCTAATTCTCTATATATTTCAATATGTTCAATTCACCGAATTTCATCTCCCACCCTAAAAGAGGGAAAACATGGGGAAAAAACTAAAAATTTACTATGAAACTATTGTAATCTAGATATATACTTTGTCATTATATCATTGTACAACCCCAAAGGTTTAGATATTGGTATAATATTTGGGGGCATATGCCATGCACATGTAGTTAGATTACAAATCATATATTATAGTTGTCAATATTATACACAGCACACTTTCAAAGACTGTAAAATAGATCAAAAATTAAGTCATTGGTACAAATTATGGGGGCATATTCCATGCTTATGCACTCAAATTATAGAAACAATTAAAAATTCATATAAATTTAGGGTGAATGATACATATTCATGCAAAATTTTTAAACATAATTTATAAATCTACATTTACATACAGTTACAGATTCTACATTTATCAATGAGGACATGATATAAATTCATGCACACTATATTATTTTTGAAATTCAGGGGGCATGATACATATTTATGCCATATTTAAATACTATTTTATATCTATGGACATGGTAGGGGAATGGATTTCACATATTCTCTTTCTATCATGCATATAATAATTAAGGAACAAATTGACACTTGAATCTAAATACATATGTAGTGGTCAATTCAGTTAAAGTGCATAATGTATAACTTTGAGATTATACACTATCCAGTATTGTATCCTGCAAAACCATTATGGATTCTAACCTATTTCATGTATTAGAATTACATAGACCAACAATGTAAATTGAGTCTTCTGTATCCCTTAATGGGTGTTATTTCATTTATATAGGTAAAATTCAAATTGGGAGTTGACCACCCTTAATTATCTAGTTTTTAACAAAAGAGAAAATTTATCCAACTAACACAATTACTAGAGTCAACACATAGGGGTTTCTACATCCCTCAATGGTTATACTCTTCATATTGACCAATTTAAAAATTATCCATTTCCATGGCCAAGAAATTAATAGTTGTTATAAATCCCTTCTTTTCCACGATGATCGAGTAAACTCTTGACCTTCAACATTCCTATTTCTCCATGGCACACATACAAGTGTAGTTATTACTTGAATAATATTTGTAATATTTCATTTATGGTCACATATTTTGATTCAATTGAACAATAATCATATCTAATTATAAATATCTCCTTTTTCATGAACATTTTGGATTATTGTGGCACATAACAAGTCTATACAATAATAATCTACACAAGTTTGCATTCACTTTTCCCATTTTATCTAGTATTTATAGTTTCACTAAAATGATAGATTAGAGGGGAAAATTAGACACCCAAATTTAGCACAATCCTTGTTTTACAATGTCTTTTACCCACTTTGATTATATGGATCTCAGCTAAGAATTAAATGTTGATTGATGATTGTATATGAATTTGTGAAATCCTTTTCCTACCCACCTTGCTTAAAACACTTTTAAAATAGACATCTCTAAACCTTTTTATCATTTTGAGGGTATTTTTCATCCAATATGTGATATATAAAAAGTGATAAATATTGTCTCTATATCTTGTCCCCTTCACAATGATATAATCCTTTGGTATTTTAATTTCTTTTTTGACACATTTCCCATTTTAGCCATTAATTTTGAGTTCCATTTAAGGTCTTTAGTTCCATTTTGCATGCCACTAGTTTTTAATTTTAATTCTAAAATATTCCTATTTAGAGAGTTTATAGGAGGAAATTAGGGGAAACACTCTCACATTTCAAAATTTATACAAAAGTTATGCTTTTTTGAATTAAATCACTAGAGATATATCTAAATTACTATTACATTTTCATTCTTATGCCAAGGGTAAGCTAGGAGAAAGACCATTTAGATTTACATTCACCATTTCACATACACACATAAGTGGGAGAACTAAATTTGAGTTTGATCCCTCTTCAAAGAATTGTAAATGTATTGCAATGCTTGGTATTTCAATAAATATTGACTAAGGTTAGTACAATTCAATCCCTTTCACCCGATTCCCCCTAATTTGACATCTAAAGTGTTTATGTATAAGACTATTATTTGACATTTATACATCATTCACGCACATTTGAAGTTTAAATTTCAAAATAGAGGCATGTTTCAAGCATGCAAAAATGGTTATGCTTTTAGTTTTCCTAATTTTTTTAGCATGGGACAAGATAGACTAGTATAAAATCATATTTTCCTCTTCTTGATGATATTATTCTCTTCCTAATGGTTCTATCCCAAACCATAAAATAATAATTAGTTAAAAAATAGCTCATTACACAGGGTCAAGATTGATCCATAGCAGATAATATTGACTATCGATATGGTCCCTCTTCTATTGATCATCTCCCAAGCCAAAGATAATAAAATATAGAGAACCTAATTTCATAGGGTCAAGACCAACCCGTAGGGGTCAAGAATGACTTTTGGTACTATCTTCCTTATAAATTATACTATCCCAAACCACAAAGATTCATAAAATTCTATAAATGAATATAATATAATAATTTTAAAGCTTCAGATTAGAAAACTAGGTTGCAAGAATCAAGTGAGTGAGACAAATAAGCCAAGTAATTCTATACCCTCTTGCATTTTCCATTACACTTATTATACTTACATGTTAAATCCATTTTGTCAATTTATAGTTTGTGCATATTCTATTAACTCATTGTTAGCTTATATTCTATTAGTTTCTATCTAATTAGAGGGTTATTATTTCATTAGTCTAATTTTATATAAAATATCTAGTCACGATGCCAACTATACCATCAATTTTTGGAATGAAAATATTTGATAGGTGGATCAACCACATCTTCATGACTTTAAAATCTCATCAACTCATTTAAAGAAATTGGGAATAATTTTGTTGAGTTTTCAACATTTATTCTATATGTCACTCAAGTTTTTCATTTCCTTAAAATTCATCTTTTTTGTAATAAATAGTTCTTATTTAAATAATCATAAAAATTTCTCTTTTTATTTGGAATATATAAAAAACTTAGATTCCTATTTCAATAAGATTTCATAGTGAATTGATTGTACACTAGTATGAATCTTGGATCTCATGTTACCAAAATTTATTTGTTGATTTTGAAGATCTTCTAGAGCATCTTCTAATTCATTAAATTTCCATTCAATGATTTTTTTACCATAATTAGGAAGTGTTATCTTCAAATTTATTTAAAATACCTTCTGAGATAAGTAGTGTTTCATCTTTGAGAGCCATTTATGCTTCATATTTTTTTAATCCTCTCCACATTACCAATTATTTATTCATGGTTTTGATCTCTTCAATTATTTTGGTTTACTTAATCATCATTAGATCAAAGGATTTCTTGAATTTATTATTGTATTTTAGTCTATCCATTAGTAGTTTCTCTTCTCAGGTCTCGAAAATGCTGCCATAACTATTGAACTTACTGATAATATTGATAGTATATTTATCAATACCTTAATTTGGGAAATAATATAGAAGATATGCTGATGGAGTGTCACTCAAGTTAAATAAGGATTTGGTATAAGCATAAAGTGTGTGAAATTTTTCCTTAAGTTGCTCTTGAGTCATTTTTCCTTCATTTGTCCTCTTGAGTAACTATTGGTGTCCTAAATTACACCCTATCTAAGAAGGGGATTGTTTAATTCCTCTTGCTCAAATATAGTCCACATGGGAATGACCTTAAGATGTGGATCACCTAAGATTGGGTGAAACCTCTAGATAAGGTTGACTTCCTTCTAGATCTATCACCTAAACTAAACTTTGACTAGGAAAAGGGACAAAGAAATGGGTAACATGCATGAAAACATGTAAAATAGGTGATGCACTATTAATTTGATCAATATTCCACTCTTTTTAAACTTTTAAATATAATAATGAGATAAGGAAAATATTGGGTCTATAACTCCAAATGTCTGTTATGCATCAATATTTCATGCAAAGGTTCACCAAGTGATCAAAAGCTAAGGGAAGTGATGGAAAATCCTAATTAAAGGTACTTAACCAGTCAATGTATCCACTTGATATATTTAATCAAGTGAAATTAAAAACTAAACATGAATTTCACAACAAGATAAACTATTATCTAGGTAAGATCATGACTTAACAAGGGAGAAGCTTTTACCACATATGAAAATCAATATGACATAAACACACTAGACTAATATGATGAAATCTGAAAATAGTCCTTAATTCATTTCAATAGGTTACAAAGATCAATATTGATAGAGTCTATTCATGCCCAAGAGAGGGATACACACACATTTAAGGCTTAGGATCTTGTATTTATAGAAAAAGGAAGGAGAAAGAGGGAGTTATGCAAGCAAAAAACATTGAATGACATATAACTATTCTTGATGGATCAGCATTAATCTGAGGATGCTGAATCATGATATTATTAAGAAGGAACTAACTTTAAAATATCTATAAAATAATTGAATTCTTCATGATATTTATCTAACCACCAGGTCTCCTTTTTGGGACTCTACACCACTTTATACATGATCTTCTTATGAGGAAAAAATCCTCATATCTTGAAACTGATAGAGCCATGCTTGATCTGCCTTATGCAATTACAAGTGCCTATTATACCTTTACTTTGGGACCTAAAACTAAGTATAACTACAAATTAAAAACCAATCTTATTTATTGGTTTTTCCATAGTTTCAATATATAGATGCAAAGCCTACTCGATGCTTGATCCTTTTTTTGACACTCAGTCACCAACCTTTGGTCTATACTAGGCCTTTAAGGGACCTATTTTACCTCTACATAGCTTCAATGTAAATACCTAATCCTGTAATGTCCATTATATTTCATCCTGGGTCATGCTCAAACTCTGATCCCATGTATTTACATTGCTCCATAAAAAGTTATTTCTTTGATTCCTAATAGAAAAGCTCCTGGGTCAACTTCATTCATTAGTTATCAATATTGACTTGACATATTGAATTTTTGACCTTTTTGGCACCATTAGATCTTCATGGTATGACTAAAAATGTGCCCTTGGATTTAGCTCCATTTAAACTCAAATAGATAATTTATGAAGCCCAAATTTTAAATTCACAAGGCCATATTTTACATTCACATGACCATCTTTAACATTCATGTGATCATCACAATTTGAACCCTAATGGTTATTTATTATGTCTTAAATTCAATGTCTATGATCATGTCATTGATGGTTATAAGCCCATTATTGACGTTCTTGAGCCCATCATTGACATCCATGATCCTGTCATAATTTAAACCCTAATTATTTAATTTTTGAGCTTTATTTTGACATCCACATGTCTATTATTTGACATTTGCATGACTGTCACACTAATTTTTCAACTTTAAATGATTGCATCTTGAGATATAAAAAGCATAAATGCACCAAATTTGTAAGAGATGTTAATGGCTTCTAGAATATTGATTTTATGTGATCCTTTGACCATGAGATGCTTTCTAAGCAAACTTATGAAATGCACAACTAAATTGACTCATCCATTTATGCATGATGTCCTAATGATGATCTGATCTATCTAGATTTATTCTTGAACTATTTTTTGAATTTCCAAATCTTGAATGAATTTTTGAGGCCTTAGCAAACTTGTTCATTTTCCTTAATGCTATAAACACCATGAGACCTATTTGGATCCTTTATTTTCTATACACTTGCTTCTCAAAATTAATAATTTATACTCAACTTTGTTAAAGTTCTTATTTTTCCACCCTTGGACCACTCATTCCATGCAGAACATCTATTCATCTACTCAAACCATTTCTAGGCAAAAAATCCTTATTTGGGCCAAATTTGGTCAACATCTTTGGTGAATCAGCTAGGTAGCATGCTTGCTATGCTCGAATACCAAACTATATTTACATGACCTTTTGACTCATAACAAATGACTAAAATAAACCTCTTTGACTGAAAAAGACAATAAATTCTACCAAAATAGGTAAAGAGACACAAAAAATAGGGAAGCTAACTAAACAAATCAAATGTGAAAACATATCAATTGTTTGGGATAAAACAAAAGAAAACTAGTCTAACTAACCAGGATAAAACATGATCCACCTAGATCAAAAAGAAATTTTTTGAACTCACTCATTTTAAGAGATGATACAAGTTATAAAATAGGGTGTTTATTAAACATAATGTTTGATGAGTGACTCTTCTTTCCTACCAACTCTCTTAGCATCTCCTCAAATGAGTCATCCATAGTAAACTAGTCACCAACAAAAATGAACTCATCTTACACTTCAGGATCTTTTTCTTACTACTTGTCAACTACAACCTTATCTATTGATATCTCATATATGCATTATCCTTGAGTGACCTCATATTTATTATCATCTATTGTGATTTCATAAAGCTTCTCAAGGATCTTTAAATAGTTAACCCAATCTACATCATAATTTTGAATATGTGACTCTTGATCAAACTTCTCAATAACATGGTCTTCAATGGGTAACATATCCTTACAAAGCTCTTCAGTATGTTGATGAGAATCAAAGTATAGTTGATAACCATCTTTATGTTATTCACTTTGATAAAAATAGATAAGATCAGTTTGAAAGGTATCTTCATCTTTATCAAGTGGAGACATCTCAAATTTAGTCATGACTTCAACTAGTAACAATTCTTTATGGAGTTCTTCCACAACAATACTAACCTTCTCCTATATACCTGAGATAACTTCTTCAAAATAAGATACAACCTAATTTTCAACTTGTACCTCAAGTGAAGTATCAATGAGGATCTCTTTATCCTACACACTTGAAGCATCTTCTTCACATTCTCTAAGAACTTGACTTGTAGCTACAACCTCTTTCTCTATCTCTCATAGAATAGGCTCCTTCTGAAGAAGGGAGATGGTGGGAGGTGATGAAATTATTTAGTTTAAGAGGGAATATAAAGGATGAAAGGTTTATCATGATTATATTTTGGGATCTTGAGGGAAATTAAATCATTTATGGATTTTTGGATGAGGGAAAGAGAAAATTTTAAGGACCTCTACATTCTACTCCTTCCACTTGGCCATCACCTCCTCAAAGTTCAAAATCTCCTTGTTCTCATGGACAACTTGAACTTAAGTGATGAGTGGTAAATAAAGGGGAATATAAGAAAGTTTAGTCTCCTATATAGGCATATGGATAACTTCTTGAATAGGATCTTGAATCTAATTAGGAAGCTCCATTGGCTCACATTGGGCATGGTTAAGAACTTCATGAGAATAAAGAACACAAAAATATTGGTAAGGAATACAAGAGGGTTCTTAGGACAACTGATCCAACTCAAAATTTTACCTCTATAAATCCTTCATATTTTCTAATACAAAGGTACAAAACTCATGTCTCTCATCTATATCATTAGACACATTTATAAATAGACCATTCACTTCCTCATACTAGGAATCTGAACATACTTTTCTTGCATATGCTATAATTTTGAGCTCTATATCTTCCATCCTTTCTTGGAGACAAGGATTCTCATATGCAACATCATATCCATATGGGAAATGTGAAATGTGGTTATGAGATTGATATAGTTCATAAAGAAGGTAAGAGTCATGCTCTTGATAATAAGGATCATGGGAAACTCGATAAGGCTCATCATAACTTTGATAAAACTCCTAGTAAGGCTGGTTAGGCTCATAAAAAAGATCATATAGATCATGAAAAAGCTGGTATGATCCATGATAAGGCTAATAAGGAAGTATTTCATAGGGATTTTCCTCATACACAACCATGAGATTAACATCAAAATAGTGTAATAAAAAAAATTAATTGGAAACTGCCTGAACTTTCAGAAATAATTACTTGATCTTGGGATCACTAAATTATTCATGAAGAACACTATTGCAACTAAAATTTCACCAAAACCAGCTCCAATGTGTCCATCAGGTGTCCCAAAACTATTAGTGTCCTAGATTTCACCCTAGCGAAGAAGGGGATTATTTAGGTCCTCTTGCTCAAATCTAGTCCAACATGAGAATGATCTTAGGTTGTGGGTCACTTAAGATTGGGTAAAACCTCTAGAGAAGGTCAACTTACTTCTATATATATCACCTAAACTAAACTTTGACTGGGAAAAGAGATAGAGAAATGGGTAATAATGCATGAAAACATGTAAAAGAGGTGATGTACTAGTAATTTGATCATTCATCCACTCTTTTTAAACTTGTAAAAACACTAATGAGATAAGCAAAAGACTGGGTCTACAACTCCAAATGTCTATTATATATTAGTATTTCATGTATAGGTTCACCAAGTGATCAAAACATGAGGGAAGTGATGGAAAGGCCTGATTAAAGACACTTAACTAGTCAATGTATGCACTTTTTGGATTTAATTAGGTGACATTAAACACTAAAATGGACCTACATAATAAGATAAACTACTAGCTAAGTGAGATCAAGACTTGACAAGGGAGAAGATTCTACCACATATGAAAAATCAATCTAAGATAAATACACTAGACTAATATGATGAAATCTAAAAACAATCCTTTATTCATTTCAAAAGGTTACAAAGATCAATCTTGGTAGATTCTAGTCATGCCCAAGAGAGGAATTGACACACAATCAAGGCTTAAGATCCCAGATTTATAGAAAAAGTAAGGAGAGAGGGAGTTGTGCAAGCTGAAAACATTGAATGAGGTATAACTACTCTTAATGGATTAGTGTTGATCTAAAGATCCTAAGTTATGATTTTATCAAGAATGAACAAACCTTAAAATCTCTATAAAAGAATTTAAAGGTCCATAATCTTTATCTAACCACCATGTCTCTTTCCTGGGACTCTACACCACTTTATACTTGATTTTCTTATGAGGACAAAATCCTCATATCTTGAAACTGATAGAGCCATGCTTGATCTACCTTAGGTGGCTATAAGTACCTATTCTACCTTTACTTTGGGACATAAACTTGGGTTTAACTATAGAGTGAAAACTAATCATATTTATTGGTTTTCCTATAGTTTTGATATATAGATTCAAACCATGCTCAATGCTTGGTCCTTTTTTTGACACTTAATCACCAACCTTTGGTTTACACTAGAACTTTAAGGGACCTATTTTACTTCTAAAGAGCTTTAATGGTGATACCTAATCTGATAATGTCCATTCTGGTTTATCCTAGGTCATGTTCAAACTCTAGTCCTATGTATTTACTTTTTCCCATCAAAATTTCTTTTTAGATTCCTAATAAAAAATCTCTTGGGTTGACTTCGCTTAATGACTATTTATATTTACTTAGCCTATTGACTTTTTAAACTTTTTTGCACTATTAGATCCCCATAGTATGATTGAACACATGCCCTTAGATCTAGCTCTATTTAAACTCAAATGAATGATTTATGAGGTCCAAATTTGATGCTCACATGGTTGTCTTTGACATTCATATGAATGTCACAATTTTAACCCCAATGGTTATTTATTGTGTCTTAAATTCAACATTTGTGAGCCCACCATTGACATTTATGAGACCATAATTGATGTCCATAAACCTATAATTAACATCCATGAGCCCATCACAATTTAAACCTTAATTATTTAATTACTAAGCTTTATTTTGATGTTTGTGCACCTATCATTTGATTTTTGTGCGGCCATCACACTGCTTGTTCAAATTTAAATGCTTACATCTTGAGATAGAAAAAGCATGAAGGCACCAAATCTGTAGGAGATGTTCATGGTGTCCATAATATTTATTTTATGTGATCCTTTGACCATGAGATGATTTATAAGAAAACTTATAAAATTCACAACTCAATTGCTCATCTATTTTTGCATGACTTCTTGATGATGGTCTGATCACTATATATTTGTTCCTAAAATTTCACTTGAATTTCCAAGGCTCAAATGAATTTATGAGGCATTAGAAAACTTTCCTATACTCCTTAATGCTATGAACACCATGAGACCTACTTGGATCCTTCATTTTCTTGAAACCTGCTTCTCAAAATTAACAAGTTACACTATAAGCTTTGTTAAAGTTCTTCTCTTTCCACCCTTGGACCACTCATTTCATCTGGAACATGTGTTCATCTGATCAAAACATTTTTATGCAAAATATCTTTATGTAGGTCACATTTGGTCAATAATAACTTGGAAACATATTCTTTGAAGTTGTAGACATCACTCTCATAAGTTGGATCTCCCATGGGATTTATCCTTAAGATGTAATCCTTCAATGCCATATATTCTTCATTATTATTAGTGAGTGGCTAATCTATTTCTATAAACTATTCACCAAAATAATTTGAAACTAACATTGAAGTACTATTCATGTTGGATGTTACGTCCTTGAAAATATCATGTTGGCTATTCAAAATGAAGTCACTTCTAGATAGGATGATGACATGGCTGTCACATGAGATGATTTTACTTTTTAAGTGAAGGTTTTCAAAAATTATGACCCACCATCATTTCACTACATGGAGAATTAATTATAAAGGGTGGGATAAATCATGTACCTCAAGTTTATTACAATCCCTTAGCTCCAAACCTTACCAAGGTTTGACAAATTCCATCTTCAGCTCTCAGGATACTATTGATATGGGTGGAGATAGGGACCAGCTTGAACTAAATTCCTATTAAAAAGTTAGAATCTTAAAGAAAGTTTGGAGAAAGCTTCATAAGGGAGGCCTCATATAATTTATGCTAAGGGTAAATGACCATGATGCCAACTTATCCAAGGAGTTTGTTGTAGCATGGAACAAGAGGGTTATGGAAGTAAGATGAATTATAATCTCTGTAACATATGAGATAATTAGGGAAGCTAGAGGGATGTCATGTTAATGAACAAAAGTATTTAAAGATCAATAAAAAAACAAGAACTCCTATAGAGGTTTTTTTGTACTAATGAGTTCATTAAAATTGATAAAAAGGGGTTTCCTTGCTCAGATCTTCTGTGTTAATGACTTGAAGTCTACTTGAAAATAATGAAGTATCTTATGCTCAAAGGTAAGTACACCCTCATTTTTTTCCATCACTTTTTCTTGTTGAACCATTTTCAAGGCTAAAAAATTAGCCTTCCTTATTACCTTCTAAAATACCTAGAAAGTATTACAAATCCAATCCCATCATATACCAAGGTCTTATCTTACTATTGGTTAAACATGGTGAAACCCTTTGAGGCAAGGAGGTTCCACTAGAGGGGTCCTCAACTGAGGAGGACTCCCCTAAGTAAGATCCTACCTCAGGATGTCACTACCTGACAACTAATTTTTCCCATGCTAGCCCTAATTCTAAAAGCTCACCCAGGGATCCTCCCCTGAAAATCTCTATTTTCAAACCTAAACCGCTTTTATTAGAGGAATTAATCTCAAGGGAATAGAAAAAGAAAGGCAAGAACACTTATTAGAGGTGATTAAATCCAACAATAATAAACTAGAAAGTTTTAATAGCAAATTTTATGAGGCAGGGATGTGTTTAGTAAGTT
This sequence comes from Torreya grandis, assembly GCA_037957365.1. Taxonomy (NCBI): domain Eukaryota; kingdom Viridiplantae; phylum Streptophyta; class Pinopsida; order Cupressales; family Taxaceae; genus Torreya; species Torreya grandis. Next base: position 814,764 of record JARHVA010003893.1, on the reverse strand, counting down.
TAATCTAGGATTGGAATTTCATGAACAAGGAGGTTACCAAAATGATCTAGTCTTTTTCTAAAACAACAAATGCTAAAGGGACCCACATGAAGCAACATATCATGGAGGTAGAGACTTCTTCCTCTAAATTCCCCCAAAAATTCTCCACCAAGAAGATCCCTATGAAGGAAAAGCTATGAATGAGACCCAAAATGACCCTGCCTAAGGAGGATGCTGAAGGCCCCAAAAATAGAACTAGGGCCAGAATCATAAAGAACAAACAGGTCACATAGGATAAGGTGACTCAGGATGAAAAGGTACCTACAAATGGATCCCCCTTCCTAGAATAATTTTATGTTTACTTTCCTTTCATTTTGTCTTCTATGTGGTTAGTTAGATACTAGTGCTATTTTTTGGTTTTTGTCTTTTAACCCGTGGGGCTTACTCTTATGTACTGAACTTTTATATATACTCTGGTTCTTGGCCCTTATAAAAATAGTCTTTTGACCATATCAAATAAAACATATTCACCTCTTTAGGGATGAGTATGTAGGTGTTTAACCCTAAATTGAGATGGGTCAATGTAGCATGGGGTTAAAAATATAGAAATGAGTAAGCACAAGGGTGATAAACAAATATATAGTAGGTCAACTAATTTACAAACCTAGATAAACAATGTTCTAAATTTATAATACTGAGATATGCTAAAAATAGAAAATAAAATTATTGATCAATATTAAAATTAATTTAAAACAAGTTTAATGAATATGTGGATCTAGGTTTAAAAAAGCTAGAAGTGGATCGGATCTGGATTCTAGCACAATTGTTAGATTCTAGAATTTTACATTATGTGGCCTTAAGTGTTTGTATTAGATCTGTATGGTTATATCAATACTACTATATAAATTAGACATATCTATCTGGTATGAAATATTAACTAGATCTAAGGATGATCACCTAAAACTTTATGTTTTTTATATCACCTTTAATCTAGTGTGCTTAGATCTTTTGCACATGCTCTCATTCTTTTTCAAATGATAAAATCTTAGATTTTCCACCCTTGCAGTGACTATGGAAAAAATGGTTTAGTGGGAACATGTGTCAAGCTACCCTAAGGACCCCTCTATCAATGGGTGCTACATACATGTTCAATACTCTGAAGAGTGCCTCAACTTATGTAGTTATCCACTACATGTTGGCTTGTGTGTGTTTCAAGATAGAGTATGTAATAATCAAGTACATAGAATGACCTAGCTTATAACTTGGAAAGTATGGCTCATGGAGTTATCCTTTAGTACTTCAAACCTATATACGGGTTGTCCCTATGACCAATATTTAAAAATGAGAGAATAGGAATGCTTTTATCACTTGAATTCTTGATTGGGTACCTTTGGTAAGTTGCCTTATGATTTTTTAGGTCTATACTAGGCGAGGAGTGAATGATGGTTGATATTGTATATATATCAATCCATTTTTAAAATATCTCACACAAAAGAACTTAGTCCAACCATAGGGATATGTTTCATTTGTAAATTTGATGACTTTATACAATTAGACACTTAGTTTAGCATATGATACTAGCATCAATGTAGGAATATGACTAGGATGCTAGTGCCAAGGAAGATATAAAATAGGTACAAGTAAAAAATTTATAGAGGATGATAATAAATAAGTTAATAACATATTAAGTAGTACAAAAGACCTAGTCATCAGAATAACATCTGGTCAGACTAAGAGATAAGTAATAGGCACAAGAGATATTAGATGTGAGCATTTCAACAACATGAAGGTCTTAAAACTGAAGGGTACAACCATGAGAAGTAATTTCTAAGTATACAAGACTGAGGTGATATATAATTCAGATTTGTTGTCTACATTACCCGCCCGCTTTAATTTAGTAATGAAATTTTAAGTTTAAAGGAAAGAGAATGCGTATATGGGTGTGTATAACACACCTTGTCTTTGCATGAGTCCCACTTGAGTGATCTAGTGGTGATTTAATTACAACAAAGAGCATGTTATAGTATATAATTAGTGCATATAATCTGAAATTAAAATTATTTGAAATTCTTGAAAGTAAAGAGAGCAAGGTTAGGATTACATCTATATATCAATGTAACCATCTTACCTTTTGACAATTTGATTTGAAGAGATGATTTATTATGAATATTTAGAATTGAGATCATGACAATAGTAAAACATAAAATTGAAAATATATATAAATATTAGAGGGAAACTTTCCACCAACCATGCAGAAAAGGTGAGTTTCTACTCGATGGTTGAGATTAGCTTAACTGTGCAACCCAATCATACTTATAACCTAGTGAGAATGAGTTATCCAAGTCAAATCACACTATAAATACTGTGTAGGTGTATGATTTTATCACTCCATCCTATAAATTTGGTAATTTGAGTGATATAATCACCTCAACCTTACAAAAAGTGAACCAACTACTACAATAGATTAACTCAATAATTATCCAAAAAAGTCCATCTTCGTGTAGGCTAAAGTCTATAGAAGTATTAAAAATATAAAATATGATTTGATTTTGAAATCTAAGGTGATTTTTTGCATGTAATATGCACTTCATATATGTATCTTGCTAAAACCTATTTATAAAAATGATACCAATGTGTAGAATACTACCACAAGTGTGTATATGAATCATATAACTATGGAATTTGGCAATTTTATAAATTTTATAGGTGTGTATTATATGTTCCCATGAAATTCCCCCATTTTAATATGAAATTTAGAAATGGTATAGGTGTGTATAACATGTTTCCATAACATTCCCCCATTGTAATCTAAAAATACTAAGTATTGAATAAGTGTGAAAGCCATGCCTTTTTGGCATGCCCCCATTGAAATTTGAAAATATGAAGGAGTGAAATCCATGCCTCTATGACATTCCCCCATTGACATTCCCCCATTTTTAATTGAACGTAAGTATAAAATGGTAGTCACCTTATATCAAAAGGATAAGATAAATCTATAATCTATGAATGTATCATGTAACATATAGGAGTAGCATGTATTTTTAGACATAGCAATGAGGTACATAGTATGCAATCACATAAAGTCTTAATAAGCATGATGTGAATCATGAAAACATATAGATAGTAAAAATATAAGACCAATAATAAATCAAGCGCACACACAAGATCACTCTAAATAAATAAAAAAACAATGGTTGAAGGAGACATTAAACAAGGGGCATATTCAAATATCACATAAGTGAAGGACATGAATTATTCAAATGTGTACAAGGCAAGTAATGACATATTAAAATGTTAACATGCAGAAAACTATGACATTTGTAAATGCCACAATATGAAAACATAGCCATGAGGGACATAATCAATAGATCATATTCAAATGGTCAAACAAGAAATATAATGTAAGATAAGACACTCAAATAAGTGCATAAATGGAAATAATATAACATAAACAACCAATGTAAACATGTCATACTACCTCCAAGATATATGTGTTAGCAAAAAATGTTAAGTGCATAGCATGCCAAGTAGATTGTGAAAGATAAAAGCATGGATAAAATCATGTGTAAGTATATAAGCTCAAAACATGATAATGGAAAATGATCAAAGAGTAATGTAACTTGGATGTATTGTGATCAAAGAAGTGGATGCCCCCAATGTCTAAATGATATGAATAGAGAGAAGACCCAACATCTAAAAGTGCATAGATCATGTGCCTAGGTATGCATATATCACACTCCAAATATGCATAAAACACACGTGTGTAAATATAAAGAAATGATATGTTATCCACCAACATGAAACTAATAATATAGATTATAAGGAGCTCATAGAACATGTAAAATGTGAAAATATATTTGAATTTTTAAATTTATATTTTTTTGGGTAGTTTTATGGACTATTTAAAAATAAAATACTATCCTATGATCTCAAGATGAGGATGAGAATCTATAAGGAGTGGTAAATGTATAAAATGTCTTAAACAAGATGTTTCATATGTGTGCATAGAAGAATCATAAAGTGCATCATACTCTTTTGGTAAGTTTGAAGTTATTAGTGTTGTCACAAATAGGTATGATAGTCAAATGAGCATTAAAGCATGGTTATGAGGCTCTAGGTCTGTATGAGGTCATGAGAGATGTTTATTAGAAAGATATTGTTATAATGGTGTGAGAGTGTTGTCTAAAGAGTGTTATTATTTGATATCATTGAGGTAATCATGTTTTATACTAGTTCTTGAGTACAAGGTGTCTTGAGAATCCTAGTCTAGACCCTAAGATAAGATGTGCATAGTGAAGTTTGGTGAAGTAATCATAAGCTTGAGAGAGGTCACTTGAGTATGTGAGTGAGGTGGAGAACACATGGAAAGAGGCATGGAAGTTAGTTTTAAGGCCTAATATGGTTTGTAGATCAAGTTCTAGAGTGAAAAGAGAGAATGTGTGGCCTAATGAGGGTCATGATCATATTTCAAAGTGTATGAGATCACATAAGTATTATCAAAGGTAAGGTATGTTGTTTCAAGTTTTTTCATGTAGTTTGAAGGATAAGGCATCAAAAGTGGTTTTTAGGTCTTTTGAGTGCTCAAAATGAAGGATTCTCCACTCGAGAAGGATTTTTTTTTAATCTCATTAAACATTTGCATGGGAAACTAAGTAGTTAATTATATATTATTAAGGGTCCTAGCTCAAAATTCTATGCATTTGCTTATGAATGATTACTAAGAATGAAAAAAAGTTTAAACCCTCTTCAAACCCTGATAAGGACCCAATGTTAAAGATATGATTCAAAATTGATAAATATGGTTTTTAATTCTCAATTAAGTCTTTATATATTTTAATTAACTCTAATATTCACCTCTAAGTGGTGGTGGTTAGAGAGAAGAGATAGAAAATGTGAAGATATAGGCTTATTTCTGAAGAAGTTATTGGTAATAGGCCTAATAGTGCAAATAGTGAGAAACCCAGGCAACAATGAGAAGATGAATAGGAATGTGTTATCATGATATAATGATGAAAAAAAGTGTATGGATTTTTATTTTTTTTTATGACTGATATGTCATATTAATTCTTGGTATAAATCTTTTAAGTTAGGTATAGTGGTGAAAATGATGAATCCAAAATGGCTTGTTTGGCTTAGTAAGGACTGTGTGTAGTGAGATCAAAAAATTGGTCTATAAGACCAATAGTTGTCACTAGAACATATGATAATTATATTTGAATATGGTTTGGATATGTAATATGATAATATAATTTAATAATAAGTCTTTAAAATTTGTCATACAAGTGTTGAAGGTCAATGTGACCATGATAGTGTTTTAAGGTAAGCTGGCAGTTCAAGGTAAGCAAGTTACAAGTGATGAAAATTTGGATTTGAGTGTAATATTTATGAAAAAAAGTAAATGGATTTTTTATTAATTAATTTTAATTCATGATAATTATTGTTATATATTTTTTAGATTAGTGTAAGTGAAGAAAATGTGTTCACAAAATGGGTTGTCTGTATGGGATTGGATTGTGAGACTATACATTAAGGAATTGGTCTGTAAGACCAATATTTGTCATTAAAACTTGTGAGTTTTTCATTTTATGATGATATTAATATGTAATAGGATAATTTTAATGAAAAAATATTTAATTAAAGTGTCTACATAGTTTATTTAACTCTAATCCCTATGACTATGTTTTTAAGTATCCTGACAGTTTAGAGTGAGCATGTTGTAGATTTATTCTTAAGCCATTATTGTTTTAGTGAAGTTTTTCCAAGTATTTTAGGATTTTCATGATGTAATTTATTATATGTATATATTTTTATTTTTTCATGGGATATCTGATAAAGAAGTGATTAAACTTCATTCTTGTAAGACAATTTTTGAGGTGTACAGGCCTAATAGGGTAGTATGTCCTAAAGAGAGCTTTAGGGTATGAACAAAGGATGCAGATCTAAAAAATAATGGAAGAGGTAAGAATAATTAATTATAAAAGTTTTTTATTAGTTTTTTATTGTTGGATAAGGCCATCTGTATCTAATAAGATCAAGTCTTAGCATCAAGAGAGTAGACCTAATGAAGTAGGTCTCCATGAGACCTAACGGGTGAGTAAGACCAATGTTGGTCATTGATTCAAAATGTAAAAAGTAAATTAATATGATATTAAGGTCATATATATTCTATAATTTTTTTTATGTTTTTTATATGACATATAGGTGATCAATCATGAGAGAGATCATATAGTGTTTTAGTACACACAGTTCTAATGAGACAGTGAGATGCAAAGAGTGTTTCATGAAGTAGTTGAGTCTATAATGTGTTGTTCAACTCATAAGAGGCTATTTGGGATATATTTAAAGTATATTTTAAATAATATTGTTATTTATATAAGTGTAAGGTGTTCTAAGAGATCATGTTCTACACATTACAATATAGACTTAATACAATTAGGTCTCCATGAGTCCTAAAGAAGGAATGTAGCCTATTGAGTTATGATCGACCTAATATTGTGACTTATTATTATTGTAATGTTTCTTAAAGATTATTATGTGGATAATATGAGTGTAAAAATGTGTGTGGTAGACCAAGGTGTGTATGAGCATGAGGCTTGTATAAAAGTAAGGTCTAATAGGCCTATTTGGCTATGTAAGATGATCAGTAAGTGCAAATCAGGTAAATAGAACTTTGTTGAGTAGAAGGAGGAATTGTAGAACATAATAATAATATATATGATCTATCATGAATATCTAAAATAGGTATTATATATTAATATCAAGGTTATATGACCTAATTTGTCTTGAAGATACCTAGTTAAGCAAAGAAGCCTAGAAGATAGTTTGAGAGGGATAAAAGAGTGAGAAGAGCTAAATAATGTGATAATCACATGTTATGTGATAAAAATGGTTATTTAAATATTATAAAATTTTTAAGGTGGATGATTTGGTGTTGAGTAATCTAGGGGGTTTGTGCCTCCTTGAAGGTTGGTGCTTATTAAGGCCTAGTTGAGTGGGTGCTTGACTAGTTGGGGTTGGTGACCCATGTAGATTTGGTGATTCAATAAAGATTGGTTTTTGTCTTATATGAATGTATTATATTTTAATATATCAATGGTGTTTATTTCCATTGAGGGTCTCCCACATATGTAATGTGTTATCTTGTTTCATAATCTTGTATGGTTGTCTATGCTTTTCTATATGTTCATGTTTGTATGAATGGTTCATGTATTCTTAATTGAAATTGAATGATTGTTTTAAAGACACTAATTCACCCCCCACCCCAATTATTTTTATTCTAACATTTGGTATCATATCATTTCCTTTGAAGTAGGCCTAATAATCTAAATGAGATCTTAGAAGCAAGGATGGCTAGTTAGTAAGCTCAAGGTGGTTTATCTACTAGTAAGGCTCTATTATTTAATGGGAATAATTATGATTTATAGATAATTATAATGAGGACATATATAGTGTCAATGGGCCATGAAATATGTCAATCAGTTGTGGATGGATACACTCCACCTCCTACACCACCAACTAATGTAATAGGTAAGAAGGAAAGTGAGAGTAAATCCAAGGAAATGAATGTCATTCTATGTGGCCTTCAAAATAAAAGTTTGTGAAGGTGATGCACTATGAATAATCCAAGGTAATATGTGAAAATTTGAATAATATCTATGAAGGAGACACCAAGGTGAAGATGGTAAAATTGTAGAGTCAAAGAAGACAATTTGAAAGTCTGAGTATGAAGAAAGATGAGATCATTACATCCTACATGTTAAGGGTTGATGAAGTTATCAATGTCATTAGAGGATTAGGAGAATAAGTGAAAAAATCTATAGTTTTTCAAAATTAATTGAGATCAATAACTCCTAATATTGATTCTAAAGTGTCTGTAGTAGAAGAGATTCAAGAATTGGACAATCTAGAGATGGATGGGCTTCATGCCATCTTGACTGCATATGATATGAGAGTAAATGAAGGAAGACCTCCAAAGAAGGAATTAAATTTAAAATTTGAGAATAATTCAAAATCCAAGAAGGTAAAGTATGAGGTATATTCAAATATTGATGATGATGAACTGATAGCCATGTTTGCTAGGAAATCAAGGTTTGGATTTCATAATTATAAGGGTAAGTTGCCCTTCAAAAGTTTCAACTGTGGTAAGATTGGTCACTTTTCATCTAAGTATCCTAACAAGGATAAGAATAAGCATGATGAACATCTTGGTGATGATAAAAGGTATATAAGCCTGATAAAACAAGAAATATCTCAAGAAGTATGAAGGTAAGAAAGGGTCATTCAATAACAAGAGAAGTTTATATATCAAATAAGATGATAACTCATCTAATGTAAGTGACACAAGTACATTTGATACAGATGATGAAAATAATGAATATGGACAGGATAATAATGAAACCTTATTCATGGATATCAAATTAGATCATGAGGATTGATTAAAATGGAAAGGCCTTATCGATGATAAAGAATCAGATGAAGTGAACCTTGAGGTATAATTGGTGAGTGCTTTAGAGGAGTTGAACTTCCAAATAAAGAATAATCATAAATTACAGTCATTATTTAAGGAATAAGAAGAGAAGATTGGTTTATTTGAGGAGAGACTGAGTAACACATCCAAGGATTATGATGAGATCATCAATTAGATTGAAGCACAGATGGAGATAGTCACTACTAGCTTAAAAGCTAAAGAGGAAGAATGCATCGGGTATGGAGCTGAAATGGAAACCTTAAAATCTGAGTTAAATCAATAATCTATAAAGTTGAAGACATTTACGTAGTTTTAAAAGAGTATTGATGCTCTAGATAACATCTTGAGTAGTCATAATTTTTCAAGTGAGAAGACAAGTATTGGTTTCAAAAAAGACCAAAAAGAGATAGCTCAAATCAAGGAGAAGGATAATGAATAAAAGAGGTCAACATGAAAAGACCAGTTAAACAACTTAATTCTATGAGGTATGATACTTCATTCAATGGTTATGGTTTTGAATGCAATTAGTTTAGTCATAGAACAAGAGAGTGTAGAAGACCTTCTAAAAATGAATATGCATGAGATTTTGAAAGGAGTCATCAATCAAAAATTATGAATGAGTTTATTTTCTATAATTTTTATAATGTAGGACACATTGAAAGATTATGCCCTAATAGAGTTATAAGGCCATCAAGTCAAAACAAGAGATTTGAAGCCCCAAGAGTGCAAGAGAAAAGGTAAATGAATGTATGGAAACCAAAGATAGTAAAGGTGAGTCATGATCAGTCTAGAAGCCCAAGTGGACTATTTGTTATGGTAAAACATACTTTAGATGTGAACTCAAGCTAGGAATGTCTGATATTATCTCATATTATTGATCAAATGGATGATGAAAAGGTCAATCCTAAGGTGGCAATCAAGCCTAACAGGATCTTGAAATATATTCAATCTTGTGAGAGCATGGAGATTGGTAATCTCCTAAGTTTGTGTTGTTTTAGTTCCCTATGAAAGGGGTGACTCCATTAGGATTCATGGAGACACTCTTCAATTAGAAAAATCATGGTGGATGCTTGGTTTTATGGGGATTTATTCAGTGTGTATGACCCTTTATCATTTATGTCAAAGGGGGAGAAAGTTAAAGGATGGAGAAAGACCAAAATGGGGAAGATGATAGTGATCAATTTGAAGAATGTTTTGCCATAAATGACAAAGGGGGAGTTTGTTAAGAAGTATTGTCATTGATTTAAAGGTTGATGTCATTGATGTGATAAGGAATCCATGTGGCAAGATATAATTTTAAGGCAACTAATGTCTCTTTTATTGGTTGATATCAAGGTTTCGGTCAGCTTGAAGTTGTCAATGTTGTCACAAAGAGGTATTATGGTCAAGTGAGCATTGAAGCTTAGTTATGAGGCTCTAGGTCTGCATGAGTTCATGAGAGAATTTTGATTAGAAATATATTTTTGTAGTGGTGTGAGAGTGATGTCTAAAAAAGTTTTCTTGTTTGATATCATTGAGGTAAGCATATTTTGTAATAATTTTTGAGTATAAGATGTCTTGAAAAGCCTAGTCTAGACCCTATGAAAAGGTGTGCATAGTGAAGTTTGGTTAAGTAAGTAATAAAAATATTGAGATAGGTTGATTATGTGATTGAGGTGGTGAGCACATGGAAAGAAGCATGAATGTCAATTTTAAGGCCTAATATGGTTTGGAGATCAAGGTCTATAGAACATAGAGAGAGAGACTGTGGCCTATTGAGGGGTCATGATCATATTTCAAGGTTTTTAAGCTCATATAAGAATTTTTAAAGTTAATTTATGTTTTTTCAAGTGTTTTCATGTAGTTTGAGGTCCTAGTTTGAAGGACAAGGCATGAAAAGTGGTTTTTAGGTTTCTCAAGTGACCAAAATGAAGGGTTCTCAACTCGAGAAGGATTTAATGTGTTTTTTATATCATAAAAAAATTTCATGGGAACATAAGTAGTTCATGATATATTGGGAATGGTCATATATCAAAAATTTAGGCATTTGTTTTTGGATTGAGGGGCTATGCTTTATGAATGATTGTTAAGAATGGAAATAGGTTTAAACCCTCTTAAAACCCTAATATGGACCTGATGTTGAAGATATATTTAAAATTTCTTAGGATGGTTTTTAATGATCAGGTAAGTTTTTTGATATTGTATTAAACTCTCCTAGGTATATCTAGGTGGTGGTGGTTAGAGAGAAGAGAGAGAAAATGTGAAGATACAGGGTTGTTTTTGAAGTTGTTGTAACTATAAAAAGTTATCTTAGACAAAGTTTGAAAATTATTGAAGGTTAAATATTGAGACTTATATTTCATGAAAATTAAGGTTTATAAACATGTTATAGTATTTAGGTGTGTAAATTTGGTGTTCTAAGTTGGCTAGTCACTAACAAGCCTAATAGTGCAAACTATGAGAAACCCAAGCAATAGTGAGAAGATGAATACGAATGTGTTATCATGATATAATGATGAAACTAAGTGAATGTAGTTATTTTTTGGGACTTATATTTGATATTAATACCTTTTATAAATATTTTAAGTCAAGTATAGTGGTGAAAATGATGAATCCAAAATTGCTTGTTTAGCTCAGTGAGGACTGTGTGTAGTGAGGTCAACAAATTGGTCTGTAAAACAAATAGTTATCACTAGACCATATTATTATTATATTTTAAGTTGATATATATATTTTATAGTATAATTTAATTTCATAATAATTCTTTTAAATTTGTCATACAAATGTTGAAGTTCAATGTCACCATGATAATGTTTTAAAGTAAACTAGCAGTTTTGGGTAAGCAAGTTACAAGTGATGAAAATTTATATTTGAGTGTAATATTTATGAAAAAAATTATATTGAATTTTTATTCATTAATTTTACGTCATTATTTTTGGTATAAGTTTTGGATTTTAGTGTAAGTGAATAAAATGTGTTCACAAAATGGGTTTTTTTGTTTAGGATTGGACTGTGAGACTATAAGTCAATGAATTGGTTAGTAAGATAAATATTTTACATTATAACTTATGAGTTTTTAATTTTATGATTATATAAACACATCATAGTATAATTTTAATGCATCAATATTCAAGTAAACTATATAGATAGGTGGTTTAATTCTAATTCCTTATGACTATGTTTTTGAGTATTCTGGCAATTCTGAGTGAGCAAGTTGTATAGTTGTTCTTAAGCCATTATTGTCTAGGTGAAGTTTTTAAAAATAAGTTTTGGATGTTCATGAGTTAATTTAGTATATATATATTTTTTAAATTTCTCATGGGATATCTTATAAATGAGTGATTGAATTTCATTCTTTTAAGATAGTTTATGAAGTGTATAGGCCTAATAGGGCAATCTATCCTAAAGAGTGCTTCAGGGTATGAACAAAGGATGCATATATAACCAAGAATATAATAGGTTATAATAAGTAATTAGAAAAGTTTTTGATTAGTTTTTTTATGGTTTATAATACCATCTGGATCCAATAATATCAAGTCTCAACGTTAAGAGAATAGACCTAATGAAGTAGGTCTCCATGAGACCTAAAGGGTGAGTAAGACCAATATTGGTCTTTGAATGTACCAAGTGCTTTAAGATGGAATTAAGGTAATAAATAAAATTCAAACATGTTTTTTATGTTTTTTTTACATGACATGTAGGTGATCAAGCATGAGAGAGATCAGATAGTGTTTTAGTACACACAGACCTAATGAGATAATGAGCTGCAAGGAGTGTTTCATGAAGTAGTTGAATCTATAATGTGTTTTTAAAATAAGAAGAGATTATTTTTTATAAATTTTAAAGTGTATTTGAAACAATATTGGTATCAATATAAGTGTAAGGTGTTGTAATGGATCATGTTCTACATGTTACAAGACAAACCTAATGCAATTAGGTCTTCATGAGTCCTAAAGAAGGAATATAGCCTATTGAGTTATGACCAACCTAAGATTGTTATTTATTCTTGTTGTAACATGTAATAAGTATTATTATGTGGAAAATATAAGTGGAAAAATGTGTGTGGCTAAAAAAGGTGCGTATTGATCATGAGGCTTGTATAAAATCAAGGTCTAATAGGCCTATTTGGTTGTGTAAGATGATAAGTGCATGCAAGAGAAGTAAATAACACTTTGTTGAGAAGAAGGAGGTCTTTTAGACCATAAAATATTATATAATGTCTATCATAAATATATAATATGGGTAATATAGTTGAATATCAAGGTCATATGACCTAATATGTCTTGAAGAGACCTAGTTGGGTGAACAAGCCTAGAAGATAGTTTGAGAAGGATAGAAGAGTGAGAAGAGATAAATAAGGTAATCATCATATGTTGTGTGAGAAACAAGGTTTTATGAAGGTGATCAAAATTTTTATGTGGTTGAGTTGGTACTGAGTTTTCTAGGGGCTTGGTGCCTCCTTATAGCTTACTGGTTTCTAAAGCCTAGTTGAGTGAGTGCTTGATCAGTTGGGGTTGGTGTACCATGTAGAGTTGGTACGTCACTAAAGAATGATATTTTACCCATAGGGATATAGTCCATTTGAAAATATTAGTGGGTTTTATTCCCCTTGAGGGTTACCCACATATGTAATGTGTTATATTGTTTCATAATCTTGTATGGTTACATATGCTTTGCTAGATGTTTATGTTTATATGAATGGTTCATTGATGCTTAAGTGTATTTTAATGATTATTTTGAGGACACTAATTCACCCCTCCTCTCTCAGTGATTTTTCTTCTAACATTAGAGGTATGGTATCTATCACCCTCCTTAGGGTTAAGAGGAAGAGATTTAATATTATTGAAAAAATATTAGTAAAAATAAGTTTGAATTTTATCTTTATTATGATCATTCTCTAGTTTTATGGTTTTGAAATTTGTAACAATGTATACAAGACAAAAAAAATGAGTATAATGAGATATTAGAAGAGAAAGTGATCAACATACATATACATACTTAGCATGATTTTTATGAAAAAAAAGATTTGATTTTTAAAGATTTAATACTATTAAAATAGAAATCAAAATGTAGGAAAATAAGAAATAAGGAAACCCTAGGTCAATTGGGGTTTGGAGGCCAAAGGTTGGGTTGAACACAATGTGCCAAATGAAGATAAATTAATATAAAGTGATTGGATGAGAAATTTTGGAATCTAAAATAAAAGTATAAAATGAGATGAACCCAAAAAATAAGGAAATAAAAGTACAATGTACACCTATATGTATAAATTTACTAAAAATAGTAAAAATGCTAAATTTACAAAATTAATATAATATTTTGGAAAATAAAAAGAATTTTTTGTCTATATCAATATAATTTTGAAAAAACTCTAAGTAATTTTAATTTTCATATATTTTGATTCATAAATAAGTCAAAAATTGTGGAATGCTTCAAAAATAAAACCCTAGAATATTCCAAATAAAGAATCAACAATTTTGATAAAACATGAATTTATTCAGAGTTTTGATAGATATTTTAAATAAAATATTATTTTTGATTAAACCTATAAATTAGTTAAAAAATAAGTATACTATTCACTTTGTATGTCAATATTTACTAAAAATAGTAAATTATAAAAATTAAAAAATTGATACCTAATTTTAGTGAAAAAGAGGTTTTTGAGTATACCAACCTGAATATAAAATACATATGAGAAATTTTAAAATTGAGTTTTTTGAGGTTAAAATGTGCCAATCAAGGAAGAGAAAACTTGAAAGCATATGAACACTAATCTTGGCAATAAGAGGAGGGTAAAGTTTTAGATTTGAAAAAACAATCATAACAAACTAGAACCCTAGGATATTATAAACCATGATCATCCTAAGGTTTTTAAAGGAAGGCTCATAGGTCAAGTTCACCAAATTTTTAACCCTACATTAATACAGTTCAATATAACTTAGGGTTAAGAATATATAAATAAATAAGTACAAGGGTGATAAACATATCTATAGCAGGCCAACTAATTTATAAACTTAGATAAACAATGTTATGAATTTGTAATACTGAGATATAATAAAACTATAAAATATAACTATTTATTGATATTAAAATGAATTCAAAACAAGATAAATTAGTTGGTTTACTATGCATATGCAGATCTCGGTTGAAACAGGATGGAAGTGGATTGGATCTGGATTCTAGAATAGTCATCAGATTATGGAATTTTACATTATATGGCCTCAAAAACTTATTTTGGATATCTACGGTTACATAAAAACTACTATCTAACTTGGATGTAGGTGTTTAGTATGGAATATTTATTGGATATAAGTGTAACCAACTAGAACCTTCTATATTTTCTATTAGCTTTGCTCTAGTGTGTTCAAATATTTTGCACATGGTGTTACTCTTTATCAAATTATTAAAACATAAATTTTACACCCTTGGAGTGATTTTTTAAAAAATGGGTTAGTGGGCACATGGTGTCAAGCTAACCCAATAACCCCTCTATCAATGAGTACTACCTACATAGTCAATACTCTGAAGAGGGCCTCAAACTTATGTCATTCTCCCTTATATGTTGTCTTATGTGTGTATTAAGATGAAACATGTGATAATCAATTACATAAAGTGACCTATATTATAACTTGGAAAGTATGACTCATGGAGTTCTCCTTTAATACTTCAGACCTATAGATGGGTTGTCCCCATGACTGATATTGAAATAAGATAGAATAGGGAATCTTTGCTCACTTGAATGCTTAATTGGGTGATTTTGGTAAGTTGACTTATGAGTTTTTAGGTCTATTAGGTGAGGAATGAATGAGGGTTGATATTGTGTGTGTGTGTACATATATACATATATATATGTATATGTATGTATATATGTATTTATATATAAATGTATATGTATTTATATATATATATATATATATATGTATGTATGTATATATACATACATATATACATATACACATATAGATACATACACACACACACACATGTATATGTATGTATGTATGTATCTATATGTGTATGTATGTATATATGTATGTATATATATATATATGTATATATGTGTATATATATATGTATGTATATATGTGTAGATATATATATGTATGTATTTATATATATATATATATATACACACACACATATATATGTGTGTGTGTATATATACATGTATACATATACATACATACATATACATGTGTGTGTGTATGTATATGTGTATATTTATATATGTATGTATGTATGTATGTATATATATATATATATATATATATATATATATATATATATATATATATATATATATATATATATACACACACACACACACACGCGCGCGTGCACGTGTGTGTGTGTGTGTGTGTGTGTGTGTGTGTGTGTGTGTGTGTGTGTGTGTGTGTATCCCTTTTGGAAATATTTCACATAAAATCACTTAAGCCAACCATACGAGTATGTCTAACTTGTAATTTTTATGAATTCAGGGCATTAGATACTTAGTTTGGCATAAGTCATTAGTGTCAATGTAGGCATATAGATTTGACACACGTGTCTAGGAAGATTGAAAATAGGTACAGGTCTAAAACTTGTAGAGGATTATAATAATTAGGTTAACAACATTTTGAGTAGTAAAAAAGGCCTGATCATCAAAATAAAATATGGTCAAACTAAAAGATAAGAAATAAGCACAAGAGATAGTAGATGCAAGCCTTTCAACAATAGGAAGGTCTTAGAAATGAAGGGTACAACCATGAGAAGTACTTTCTAAGTTACAAGACCGAGGTGATATACAATTTAGATTTAGAATCTATAGTAGGAGACTTGTTAATGCATTGAAATATGGTATGGTATCCTTCATCATGGTTTTATTTTTATTCAAAAATTGATGAATCCAAGAAAATGAAGGATCTTCAGAGGAACTTACAATTTTAACACCATAATTAAAAGGATTTCTGATGGGGGGAGTGGATTTATTCAGAGGTAGATAAAAAAGTGGAGTAATCACATATAGTGAAGATGCCTAGTCAACACTATGTGGTAGAGGAACATGGAGTACTTGAGTAAGCCTTTAATCTAATGCCATGAATTGTGGAGTTTTATTGTCTATCAAAATAGATTACTTGAGAGTTTTAGAAGAAATAAATTCATCTAGTTGAGGAGGAGGAACAAGATGCATTTAAATTGTTAATTCAATCCTCAATGAATAATATTCACAATAAGTATTTTTAGGCTTTCTCTCATGATTAGGGTCCTCTTCATCACCTCTACCTTCTATTGTTATAGTTAAGTGGGAGGGATGAGGAGGATCACTTGTGTTACATGAATTTGTTTCTCATGTAGTTTATTTATCTAGGCCCTTTGAAGATACAAAAATATTAGAACTAATTTCTCTTTTGATCTCTAAAACTTTATTTTCATACCATTTTATTAACATTTATAGGACCAATTGAGTATGATCCTCCAAATTCATCACTTATTTACAAGACCAAATCATGTCAATAAATGGTATAAACTTGAATTTGTTTGTGTATAATGCATATTAAAAATCACTTCCATCATCAATTATTCATTTGGTAACCCATTCCAACTTAAATTCCTTAACTTGATTTAAGCCCAATCATGTAAAATCCATACACTTTACCTCAAAGTCATCAACATAGTTGGCCTATGAATATTCGATGGTGGGTTTGTGAAATTCATTAGGACCCAACTTGAGGTGATATTTAACATAGTCCTTACCATCAAATTGGAAACTTTTAGTGTGGAATTACATAGGAAAATGTATCATGGTTACTTCAACATTTTATCCATCTAATGATGTTTTATAGATGTATCAACCTAACTCAATTGGGAACTATATCCTAGTTATATTCCTCTCTTTGCATATTTTAGGAATGTTTCCCAATGACCTACAAATATATATTAGGATATATGTTCCATTCATGCATGTATGGAGTTAGTATGGGGTTCCCTCAAATCCACATACTACAATATAAGTAATTTTTGGAAATTTGATAAAGCAACTTCCATACTAGTTGACTAATCTAGTTTCTACATGTAAAATTCTTATTGGTGTATTTAATTTCAAATATCTTACTATGAACTTTAGGATTTGGGTCTCAATTAAGATATGCCTTATACAATGTAACCATTATAATACAAAAAAATGTAATTAAATTAAAAAAAAATCACATCTTAATTGAATTCACTTTAAATAATTACATTGCACATTAACAACTACAATAATCTCACAAATGACATGAAATACAACACTAGATCCACAAAAATTTTCTCACTAACTAACTTTAATTTCAGGTATAGCTTCCTAATTCACCTAAATAAAACTACAGATGATCTAAGATCATTTATTCTAAATGTCATATCTCTTTCTCCCTCCTTTAACATGAGTGTAAGGGCATGCTTATACATGCACAAGACCCACCTACTTACATTGAGTTCTTTTAAACAACATTAAATGTTTAAAACTGATGCTAATACATCAAAATAGAACATATTACATAATAACAAAACTCTATGTTGTATAAAAAATCATAGGTAATGTGTACCCTTTAGTTATTCCTAATGCTACCTAACCAATAAGAAACAATCAAATAGTTAAGAATTAAACTCTCTTTATATTCATTAAATCACCATGACCATTAGATGTCTCCATAAGTAAATATGATTCAATTGGTAAATATAATAACCTCTAATGAATCATGTTGTCATACTAAAAACATTATATTTGTCATTAATCTTATCATGCTCTGCAAGGTTCTAAAATGGATCTAGAATGTGGAGTAATGTTGTAACAATTTTGAAAGATTTTAATTAAGTGCACTAATTCTAGACCATATCTTAATGTCAATCCCATGCTCTAAAATTACCACAAATTATCACAATACATGCATGGTGGATATACAACTCCTTCAAGATATTTTGTAACATACCAATTGTTCTACTTTTATGTATTTTTTTAACTATGAAATAAATCTAATGAATTATCTAATTCTTCATAATATATGATATAGCTTCAAAAATTCCCCACAAATCTCCACACTACTACACTTGATCAAATACCCTAACAAACACTCTTTCACAAAGCTTCGTAAGCTTATTTAAACCAAGAAAAAAAGTGTTCGCATCAACATACTTATGCAAAACTTTAAAAAAAAAGGACTTATATGCAATTATAAACTTGTGAAAAACTAGACTTAGCTAATTTTCCTTTTCTATCATATTTTGGTTGATGTAGGATTAAAATTGTACCTTGATGCTCCTCAATCATACACCCTAGGTAAAAATAAATAAATAGGAGCTCAAAAACATGCCTTTTGCTAATGATATTCCATGATTTTGAGCTTTTGATGTGCTTATCTATGTTGCATGTTAAATCTCTTGGCCCTTCCACTTGACAAAATACTATTTTTACTATTTTTCATGCATCCTCTTGTTGATTCTTGTATCAATCACTTGATCTACCTCATCTTACTTTTTTTCTAGCAATTACACTCTCCAATCTATCTCTCCAAAATTTGAATCTTCACTTTCATTATTGTGCCCTTCATGACAAGGATACAAATCTACAACATTAAAAACAAACAAAATATCAATTCCTTTAGGTAATTCAATCTCATGTGCATTCTTCTCAAACTTCCAAAACACTCTACATGGTCCAATCTTTATCCAGTTCAATTTTTTCCCTTGGAAAAAAATCATGACTTCATATTAATAAAAATTATAAGTGACATTATGTAGATGATAAATAACATTCTAAGGAAAAATATGTAAAAAAATAAGGAAAAGAATCCACCCCAACACAAATCACCCTAGAGGGTGAGAAAGTACAAACCCCTCAACAAAGGGTAAAAGGTAAAATACTAAACAAAGTGTTGATAGACCCACAAATGAAAGAAAAAGAAAGAGGGAACAATGGATACTAGACCAAGAGTTTACAAAACCATAAACTAATTAGTGGGAAATATATCCCAAATAATCTTTAATCTGGCCCTTTTTTCTATGCTTATTTATAACTTTTATCCACATCCCTTGAGAGGAATCTATTGTGACTATTTTTAAATTAGAAGTAAGAGATTTAAAAAGAGTGTATATAACTATAAATTCTAAATTCAAATTTGTTTCAAGTTTCTTATTAGATTCTGAGTTTTTTAATTCATGACCTCTCCTCAATCCCCTTGAAAGGGTCTCATTTAATTCCTTCCCCTTGGAGATGTTTAGATATTTTCCTCAATTTGCCACATCTTGTGTATTATTTTTCCTTGACTCTTTTATATCTACTAATTTTCCTCTTCCTCATCATCATATTCATACACTACCTCCTATTTTGGGTAACTCCATCATTTTAAAGTTGATTTTGACCATTTTTTCCTATGGGGATAGGACCAAGATGAAGTACAAGTGGTTTCAAGGTGTCTCGAGAGTTTACAATTACAAAAATAAAAATTTGTATTCTCATAATCCAATACCTCTATTTGTTGTTGTTTCCAACTTTTAAGAATAACTTTATTTGATAATGCCTTGCGAAGGTCCATCTCTAGATAAATTCTATCATAATTACATAACCTTATCAATGTTTTCAGCATCAATTTTAATGTAGGTGCCTAATTAGTTTCTTATTAATTCAAATATATAATAGAATCAGAGAGGAATATTGGGGAGGTGGACCCAAACTAACATTTTAGAAATTTAAGAGTATTTGGATCAAAGTCTAGAAACCATGGGGTAATGAACAACCCTAGAGAACCCCAAAACCAATGTTCATATTTTAATACTCTCTAATATGATTTTGAGTCTAAAAAATGGATAATTAAAAAAAATTTCAAGTATAGAGAGATATCACACTATTTTAACCATATTGTGTGTATCCATTGGTATAATTTATGTGTGGAAGGCCAAAATCCATTAAATATGTAGATAATTGCTTATATATCTGAGGTTAACTTATATTGGGACACATCCTCTATTTTTATCTCAAATATTAGTGCCACTTCAACATGATCCCTAATATATGTACTATGGATAGAAAAGGGCTTTAAAATACTAGTTTTGGCTGATGAATTGCTCATCACTTCTTTAAAGGACATTAGTTTAAAGGATGAAGGATTTTCTAAGTATATAGCTTCACCACATAGTCTCAAAATCAAGGAGAGAGTGAGGTAAATAATGATATTTTATCTCAATAGAGGAGTTAAATCCTCAAAATGTTTGCCTTCAAATACAAGTCTTTGTTGATCCATCAGAATCCATAAAATGTGTTCAATTTTACTCTCTAAATCTATAACTTCATCTACTAGATGCATCTAAATATAGATGATGTTTCTAGAGAGGGAGTGAATCAAAATATGAAAACTTGTCTTCTCTTCATCCAATATCTAATTATTAGTAAAATGGTAACCAATATGCTACCTACCATTTTTTTAAGATATTGGTTAGCATTGTCAGTCCCACAGTTTTGTTTTTATGGAAAAATTATTTTTCCACTTCAAATTATTACATGTTTATTTTTTAATTATCTCTTTCCTCAAGTGTGTAAATATAATGTATCTAATCTAATATTATAATTACATTTTATTCATGTCTACACATTGATTATACTATGATGTAATCTATTCCAATTGTTCATGCACTTGCTTATGCATATCTCAAATGTGCTCTATAAAATCCTTTATGTTTGTTCACTTTTATTTTTATCACTTCTGATGTCACATAACTTCACAAATAATATTTTAATTGACCCAATATAACTTTAAATGGTGTATTTCCTCTATTCATACTCACTAAAATGTTATATATGAACTTAGCTTTCCCCAAAATATTATCCCATGTTCCTTGCTTACCTTCAATTAAACATCACAATAGATTACCTAAAATCCTATTGAATACTTTTATCTATCCATATGTCTAAGGATGATATATTAAAATAAAATAAAACTTGGTGTTAAAATTATTCCACAATGTCCTCTATAAATATCCTACAAATTTACTTCTGTATCTAATACTATGTTATACGGTAAACCATGCAACCTCACAATCTTCCTGAAAAAAATAGCAATGTTTATCACATCACTAGTATTATTTCAAGCCATAAAGGTGTCATATTTTAAAATATATCATCTACGATAAATTTTGAGTCATTTCCTATATGTTTTCTAGAAAACCTTAAAAGAAAAATCCATACTTATATTCTCCAATGTTCTTTTTAACATAGGAAACATATGATAAAAGCTTGAATTATGACTTTCCCTTTTACTATCTAAAAAAATATACACCCCTAAAAATATTTATGCACATAAATTATCATGTGAAAATAAAAATAGTTTTCTACTACTTTCACTAATGTCTTGTCATAACTAAAATGACCTGCTAAACCTACATTATGCTTCTCCTTAATCAAATTCTTTTGCATTGAACCTCTATGTATACACAATTTCCTTCATTTAAACAACAAGCCCTCTTGAAAAAAATAATATAACCATGATGTCCTATTAACACTCATTATTTATGTACAACCTTCCATGCTTATTTAAAATCTTCATCATTTACATATTGTTCCTTCATAAGATAAAATCAGTTTATTCAATAATAGGATTATGTAGCTTAATGCATCTACAAATCTATTTAAATTTACATTCATATATTTTTAAAAAAATGAATAGATCTGTAGGAATCAAACCAACTTAAAATATTTCTAATTTTACTTAACTAGATTATTTATGAACTATAATGCCTAATGATCTATGTAAAAAATAATCCCTAGGAAACATATAATGTCTCCACTTCTTAGGTGATTTCACAATTGCATAAAAATATTGATCATATACTAAATAATTTCATTTCACATCATTTAACTTCTCATTAAAATATGTGATAAGTTTTCCTTATTGACTTAATACTACACCTATTATTATGACACTAACATCATAATCTACTTGAAATATATTACCAAATTTTGGTAATTGCAACATTGGTTGCTCAATTTATTTCTTCTTCAACTAATAGAAACTATGTTATACTCTTACTATCCAAAAATAATTTTATATTTTTTGCATTATCTCTGTAATAAATCCACACATACCAATAAAATTTATGGTGTACTTCCAATAAAAAATTTATAATCAATGAAAAATATGTGCCTCAAATTTATTCTTCAATGAAGACCAATGAAATATAGATCTCAACTTCTCTATATTCATCCTAAATCATTCTTTGGAAATCAAAAGGCCCAAATATACCAATTCCTTCTACATAAAATTTAATTTCTTAAAATTCATGAGAAAATTTTCTTCTTAAAACATTTATATCGTTTTGTGCATAGCTCACAAGTGTTCTTCCTTCATACTACTAAAATCAATATTCCATCAAGATACACAATGAAAAAAATACCCAAAGATGCCTTAATAATTTCATTCATCATCCTCAAGACTGAAATCAATGCATTAGTTAACGCAAAGGACCTAGCCAACCAATCATATAATCCTTCTTATTGAGCATAGTTTTCCAGTCATCATCTTCCCTTATGTTAATGTGTTGATACTTACTCTTCAAGTCAATATTTGTGAAATATTTCTTTCTACTCCATTAATTCATTAGATCATCCATGTAAATCAATATAATCTTGTAATTTATGGTTATATTGTTAATGGATCTAGAATCAATGCACATTCTCCACTCTTTGTTCTTCTTAAGCACTAATACTATTAGTACTATGCATGAAATCACACTTTATTTGATTAACGTTTTATCCAATATCTCATGTACTTGCCATTGTACCTCCATATTCACTTTTGGTGTCAACATATATTCCACTTTTTTTGGTAAAATAGATCTTAGAATTAGATCCATATGGTAACTAATGCTCCTCCTTTATGGAAATCCATCTAGTAGATTTGAAAAAATCTCAACAAATTCATTAATAATCTCCTTCACCTCACATGGAAGTGTTTCTCCCTTTCCTTCTGATGTGCTCAAAATTTTTTGTAGGCTTAATTATTATTAGCAAGAATATTTATTCCTTCACTTATTTTAAAAATTAACTACCTAAAATAATAAAAACCTTTGGACTATTTTCCACTTCTTTACTTTTATCCTTAAAAGGATTTAAAATATTATTCTCTACATCTTTAACTAATGTATATACATTTACATGACCATCATGTTATGTTTTGTGTTCAAAATCCCAAGAGATTCCAAAAAAAATATGACACACATCCATGAGGATTATATCACACATGACTTCATCATTATATGTACCAATATGAAAACTTGGCAGACACTAATCATTCACAAAAAAATGATGTCCTTTAACAACTGTGAAAGCTCATATGGATTCAGATGCACAATTATTTTAAGATCAAATCTATATATGATCTCTTGTGAAAATATTATTTTTAATGAAACTATAAACAAATATTTTTTATCACTTAGCTCAAAACTTACAAATGGTTTTTAACAATTTTTTTTCTCTATGCAAAGCTATTCTTCTCTTTTGTAGACTTCAAAAACATCCAATTCATCATGAAATATTCTCTAGTTTATGGATCATCTATATTATGCATAGACACAACACTTTACTCATTAATTAGTGTGATCTGAACACTCATGTAGATGATATCTTGTGATTATATATCACCTCATTCTTGTACACTTGGCAAACTTAAACCTTGGTTGTTCCTCTTAGTTCTACACTCTCCTTGATTTTACAAGCCTCATATTTACTATCTTGTGCCCCTTAGCCTATATATTAGTTAAAATCATATTATATTGGTGACATAGACATTCCATCTTGCCCAAAATGATTAAAATGTACTTATCTTACACCTCTACAAGTTTTGATCTTGTACCTATTTTTATACTCCCTAAACACTAACGTTTGAGATAGATAGTAGTGTTGATGTTATTGTCCTACCCTAAATCAAGTTTTTAGTGACTTAAAGTCATCTAATTTTTCAAATCAAAGGTATTCCAATGGTTTTCCTAAGTGATTTAATGTGATTTATCTCTTGATAAGATTGGTATAAATATAATATCAAACCTCACTGATTCCTCACATATTAAACCTAGAAAAGGCCAAAGAGACCAAGATACTTATCAAAATTCACTCTATCAACCATTAAATTGATAAAATCTTCCCTATTTATATATCATTCATAGGTAAATCACATATACGAGTCTAAATTACTAAAGGAGTATCCCAAAATCCTAATTTTCCAAGTTACAAGCTAGGTCACTATTGTACTTTATTTACACACATTTCAAGATTCACACCCAAGCCAAAACATATGAGAAAACTACATTAATATAATGACTCTTTGGATTATTTGATATGTAGACAACATTCCTTACCATTGGGGTCATTGGGGTTAGCTTAACACTATATGGCTACCAACCCATTTCTCCAAGGTCACACTAAAGATGAAAATATAGGGTTTTGTCATTTCACAAGAAGATACTATCCATGACCTATATATGAATGAAATGGAATAAAGGTGCAGTAAAACATGTAATCATATATATGGTTACATTTTATTTTACCAGATATTCCATATAGGACACTATCATCAGACTCAAACAATATCATCGACACAACTATCCAGGGCTGACATAATTGTCTAGATAGTTAGAGGCACTAGATCTAGAATCTGAGAACTATTATAGAAATATTTTCTCACTTATTTTTATCTTGTTTTATATTTATAATTATATTAGCATCAGAACAATATAATTACTTATATTTCCTTTTCATTTATATACCTATCCTAGTTGTACTTTCCATAATTATACTTTCTCAACATAATAAATTTAGTGTATGCTTATATCTAAGTTTATCATTTAATTGGCATACTATAGATATAATTATAAACTTTATGCCATTTATTTTAGATATTCTCAACCTTAATATTTAAATGAAACATACCCCCATATTTCATTTTAGGGTTAAACATTTGGTGAACTTGACATATGTGAATGCATTATTTTTCTTATTCCTAAGGTTTTAAACCAACTAGGGTTTCTGATTACTATACTTTTTAATTTATTATTTGTAATATTTTTCATGTAACCTAGGTGTATACATAGGTTAGGGGGGCCATGTCTATTGAAAATATTGAGATTTCCCTCCACCCATACAAGATGTATCAAACCAAATAGGGATATCATACCTTAGATCATGATGATACCCATGTGGAAAATGAACAAAATAATGATAGGGTTATCATATAATAATATTTTTATAATGAAATCAAGACACAAATGAAAATGAACAAGTAAACCATGATTAAGTGCATGCAATTTCCTTGTTTCATGGCTACATTTGACAAAATTTTGAAGACACTGATAAGATATTAAAAACTATACTCAAAGCCAAAAATAAAAAAAACTTAGTGGATAGATCTCTCCCCTTGAAAACACTAAAACTAAATATATCTAATGGGGTAACAAATTATGTTTTTAAAATTTTTTTCCATAAAACTACTATTGGTACATCTATTATGGAATTACCCATTGTTTACACATAAGTATCAGTCTCAATGCCTATTACTAATCAAAACATATTTTCATCTACTTTGGTGACTACTAAAATTTATAATCTAACTCCCATTGGGCCTATAATTCAATCATTCATTCAAGTTATAAAAAACTTGGAAGACAAGATTAAAAAAATTGAGTAAAAAGCTTTAAAATCCCCTTATGCTATAGATTCAAAAGATGTATTGAATAACCCTCTTTTAATTGAAATGTATTTACACAATTTAAAAACTAGATTTATTTCACCTAATTTTATATTTTATGATGGTAAGGGTGATACTGAACAACATATTCAAAAAAATTATGTGGCATGCCTTAAATATGATTCCAATGATAAAATTTTGACAAAATTATTCCCAAGAAGTCTCAAGGACTATGTTTTGAGGTGGTTATATGATATAAATATCCAATACATAAAAGCATTCAAACCTCTTTTAGACCATTTTTATCACACTTTTCCATCAATAGTTTTGAAAAGGTTTCATATGCCCAAATTGCCAAAATAAAACAAGGAACCAATGAACCTATCAATGAATATGTCTTGAGATATAAGACGATGCTAACCAAAATGACCAATCCTATGGTACAAAAAGAGTTACAAGATATATTAAAGAAGAATTTGTTTGATCATTTACATGTGTCCATTATCTTTAAGAAGTTTCAATCTTTTTGATGACTTATTCCATGTTGTACGGGACCGTGAAATGAAACTTATGTCTTTGAATAATCTCACTTATATAAAAAAACACACCAATTTCATCTACATATAATACAACATTTTTAATTAAACCATGTTATAAGGTAAAATATTCTAAACCTAAAAAAGAAACAACCACCATAGTTAACATAGTTGTACAATAGCCTAATCAGATTATCTTATTTAATTCACCATGGAGACAATTCACATGTTTACATAAGTCCCCAAATTCATTACTCCAAAGGTTAATAGAGTGTCAAATTATATCTCTCCCTCATCCTATTGAGGTTGATATGAGTTGAACCATACCTAAAGGTTATGATGTAAATACTTATTATGATTATCACCAAGGACCAGGATATTCTATGAGTATGTGTTTTACCTTGAAACACAAGATCTAAGATCTTATTGATGACCAAAATATTTCATTCAAGGATCCTTCAAAGGAATCAGGTTCACAACCTAGTGACCACATTAAACAAAAAATATTTAAGAATCCTTTTCAAGACTATTCTAAAAAGGAACTAGAAGTCTAAATGGCATATAATGCACATCCTCCTCCATCACATTATAGACACCCAATATATAGGATTATTGGTACTTACACATGGAATATACCTCCTATGGTTCAAACACCTCCTATTTAATTTGTGTTAGGAGAAACATACCCCCATTTATTTAAAAAATTGGGACCCTTGAGAAGTATTTGTGAAGCATATGAACATCAAAGTATTTAATAAAATTTAAAGATCATCCACTCTATTAAGGAACATGCTTGTGTGATTTAATCCTCTTTTTTTAGACTAACCATGATAATAAGGTTATGTAAGTCATTTTATAGGTTCCATGGAGGATTTAGGGTTCTATGTTTAGAACCCTAGGTGGCCCTTGATTCAGATTCAAATGTTGAAAGGAGCCAAGTTGGTGAGAACCAATTAAAGATAATCTATAAACAAGGGGTTTACATGGGTTCAAGTCATGTTTTCTTAACATAACTCAAAATCTTCTTTATTTATTTCCCATTTATTTTTCCTATGTTACTCGAGTCTAATTTAACATGGTTCCATAAGGCCCCTTTTTTACATTACCTAACTTAGCCTAGGTCATTAATAGTAAGGTCCCAATAATAATATCAACCTTAGCCTTAATATCTTATTCTAAGTGATTTTATTTATGTCCTCAAGTCTAATAATTATTTCCCTTGATCTTTTAAATATCTTATGATCAATGCTTGCTCATTGGATTTGATCAGACGGAACATCTTCGCTGAAAGGCTTTGGCTTAAATAATGTGCACCATGATAGATCAATAATTATTTCTCACTCACTAGATTTGATCTAATGGTATGATGTGTATGAGGAACATTCAAAAGGAGCATAAGGTATTGAGGGCTAGATGCATGGTGGTTGAATGATAAAAAGGAAGAAATAAGGGGGCCCACCTAATAAATACATCTAATTAAATGATTGGGCCTCATAAAGATCAATTATAATCAATCACTCACTAGATTTGATACAATGGAATGAAAGGCTTGATGAATTTTAAAAATTCTATGAGCTCAACATGTGGCTAGTGCTCGACCAAGGTGACAATTGACAAAAGATACGTAGCACGGGAAGGATATGTGAGAATGTCAAGTGTCATGAACACAAACCTAGATATCAATAGATTAATAAAAGGGTGAAGAATCAGATTTGGATTGATGAATCATGTTAAGCCTAGGATTTTGATCTTATGACATGAAATAAAAGAATATTTTAAAATCCAATGACTAGTATTCAAATGGCACTTATGAAAATTTCCATGAAAAGCTCAGAATAGTGCCACATGGACTCCATGCAAGCATAAAAGGATAAAATCAAAGATCTAAACTCAAAAATGCAAGGGTATAAATAAAATGGGTCTCCATCAAATCCAAAACATGTATGAAGTTAATGTCTAAATATCTCCTACCATTAAAGCTTGGAACCCTAAACCCGATATAAAGAAGACCCAAATTAGTTCAATTAGTTATGATTCAATCAAGATACCATAATTATGCTCCTAAGAATGAGAATTATAGAAAGAACCCTTTGAAATACAATGTGGAATATTTAGTGACATCAAAAATGGTATCTGGTAGGCAATAATTTAAGATGGAGGTTGAGATTTACTTGACCTTTGATAGTGAAAGAAAGATTTTCAAGGATACAAAACTAGACTTGGTGGACCCAAATGTCTATAGAGTAAGGAATCAATCCAAATTGTTATTCCTAGTGGATGAATTAAAACCTATCTCCCAAGATGAAAGGAATAACGCCATAATGAATCAAAGTTACAATGACCTAGTTACAATTCAAATGACTGGTCTCCACCATGCCATTGTAAAACTAGAGGTAATACACTACATTGATGTCCTTGCACCCATATTTATTGATTGTAGAATAAATTGGGAGTGGATCATTAAGGAGGATAGTTCCAAAAGGGTGGTGTAAATATCTCCTATGTCCTTTGAAACCTATTACAAGCTCCCTTTACCCCATCTCAACCTCCCATCCATGAGAGATTGGGTTAATACCCAAGACCTTGATTCTGTCCTTGCACCCTAGTTTATCTAAGGACCCCATATCTTCATAACCTTGGATGGCATGATTCCCATTGTATAATTGAGGGAAGGAATTAAAATAGACATGACCCTACTGAATTGAGCCTTTGGTGCCCCTTCCAACACACATGTAAATAAAGTCTAGGTGTCCTTTTATCCACTTCATGATAGAAGAGAAATTGACCCCTCTAGTAGGAGACCTAGTTAGCTTCTTCTTGGATAAGAAATTCATAACCATAAAAAGGTTGACCTCTAAATAATTATATATTATGTCCTATCTATTGGATTCCCTTTTGGCCTCTGTAACCTTCCCTAACATTAGGAACTGGTCCCTTGATGGTAGAACTATAATTTCTCACAATTATTCAAAATTACACATATTCAAGTACAGTAACCATATGAAATTCATCTATGATGGTATTTTACCAACCATATATGAGGCCATCATAGGATTTCCTATGCCAATATTGCATCCCCTTATCAAGAGATAGATAAAAACCATGAGAGATGTAGGGTATTATCTAGACTACACTATCATTAGGATAGAGGGGATCCTAACCCAACCTTATAGGCTACCAATCCATATCCCTAATAAGCTTGATGAGTAAGAAATTGTCTCCCAAATCCTATAGGGTATGAATAGGGTATGCAGAGAGAAGAGGAAATGCCAAATCCACCCCCTCCCATTAGATATTGGGAAGATTGTAATCAAAGATTGGAATTAGTTGGAAATCATGGTAACACATAGGAATTATTTTGATTTCCAATTAGATGACCTTAAAATGTGTGACCCTAGGGGTATATTAGTTAACCACATTAAGGAGAGAAAGGTCCCAAAGATTGAATATGAACATAAGCTAGGTGTCAATGATGACATCTATATTAGAGCAATTTTTTTTGAAGAAGTACTCTCTAGGACCAAAAAATACAATATCAAGTTAGAGTGTAGACTGATTAAGGACAACAAGCCTTTAAGGGAGGTATGGTATTTACATCCCTTGCAATATAATTTATTTATAGGTCTATTTGGGACCACTCATGAGGAGCCACCTATTGAAGGGAAACCATCTGAAACTCAACCCCACTAGTAGGAGGCTCAAGCTAAACAACCTTAGGATGAAAAGGACAAAGGCAAGGAGAAAGTTGGAGAACCAAGATTGTAACAAAGACTTGAGGAAGGTCTCCCACCTTCATTACTACCACAAATACCACCTTCTCCTATGAAAGTCATTGGTATGATAGCTCTTGAGCTAGAGGAGACATTGGAGGGTGACCTCATTGATATAGTAGCAACATATGGTTTAGATAGAGAGAAGGATACCTATGGGAAAGTAAAAAAGGAGTTGATTGCATTGGAAAGGGAGAAGATGAAAGTAGAGATATCCTTAGTTCTTGTGACTCCAAGGAAGAAGCCTAGGTTGACTTTCACTCACCCTAACAATGAATTCAACCTCTTTAGTGATGAGAATCCAATCCATTTACCAGCTATCCATGAGAAGTTGTCAAAGATCCCATCCCTCTCTCCTTCATGGGACTTGACATAGGTTGGCTTGAATAAGCATGATAACATCAAACCATGGATCATGGATATAGTTAAGAAGGAAGAAAAGAGAAGAATATAAGTTTATCATATTTAGGGAGGATATAAGATTGACACATTAGGAACCTCTGATAGTGAAACTATGGAGGTGCTTAAAAGTCTAAAGTTCAAGAAGATAGAGGTTAAAATCCAATTTAACCTAGACATAGCAGCATTAGAAAGGACCACCACAAGGGTAGTCATGGTTGGTCAAGAGGAATTCACCTTTAAAAAGGTGGAACCATTCATAGGGTTAACCCCTATTAAAGAGAAACACTTTGGAGAGGATCCCATCCATGAAGAAGATGTGGAAACTTTAATTGAAGCTCAATCTTAGCAAGCTAGGGCTGGTGTCTAGGGATTAAAGAAAATAATCCAAAACCTAAACAAGGAGAAAGAGAATTTTCAAACTCAAGCAATTCTCTCAGTGCCAAACTCCATGATAAAGATGATTGAGGAGTCATTCCATGACATGTTTAGAACACTAAAGTTTATGAAATTAATGTGGGATACATTAGAAGACTAGGCCATCTTAGCTAAGGAGCTGGTTACTCAATGGCAAATTTTTGAAGACAAGATTTCCTAACTTCTTAACATCTAGGTTAGGAAGCGAATACGAAATTTTAAAGCCATCAACATGGGGCACCTAAGTTCCATTTTGGGAATTGTTGTAGACAAGGTCCAAGCCTTGAGTTCTTGGCATACCAAAGTGGAAGAATTTACTAAGGAGGAGAAATATCTCATGGGAAAATTTGAGAAGATCTTGGGAACTATACTCGAGGATCCTACACAACCCACTACCTTGGGAATTATTAGTGATGAAGAATTCCAGCATAGAGCCACTTTAGTGACTCAATAAATCAAGGGAAAAATTAAAGGACAATTAGGGTGAGATAATAGCAAAATATTAGATATGATATTAAATTTAGGGGAGAGGATCTATGAAGACAAAATAATTAAGGAAGCTTTGGATAGGAATGACAAATATTTTGATGAGTTGGTTGATCAAGAAGAGGAGTGTATCACAAGACCTAATGTAGACTTAGGCTTAGTGGATAAACATCATGAATGAGCTATGAGTATCCTTTAGTAGCAAAGGGACCTACCTCTAACATCCTAATTATGGTTTACTTGAGATGTGGCATATTCTTTTGTAAAGGCACACGCTAGTTTGTTAGTGTGATTGCCTCTAAGTCAACATGATTGTAAAAGACATGTGTATTATAGTTTGTTACAAAGATAATTGTCTTTATCTTTATACACCTATATTTTTAGATTAACTGGTATCCTACCTAGCTCTTCTATAAATGCATGTATTACCATTTGTAAAAGGGGAGGGAATT
Source organism: Torreya grandis (assembly GCA_037957365.1). Classification (NCBI taxonomy): domain Eukaryota; kingdom Viridiplantae; phylum Streptophyta; class Pinopsida; order Cupressales; family Taxaceae; genus Torreya; species Torreya grandis. The sequence goes on along the minus strand of JARHVA010003893.1, from coordinate 782,598 downwards.
TAAGCTACTTTGGTACCATTTTTTAAGTAATCAATATAAAAGATCAAGGGATTCTACAAGAATTATTTGGGTTGATGTGTTTGAATTGCTAAGTTTCTCAATTGCTTGTCTAAGTTTGAATATGAATAGTTTTTGGGAATACTAAGTTAGATCATTAATTACAAGGTTGTTAACTTATCTGATGCTAGGTTAGTTGAATTAGATTGAGTTTACTTCATTTTATTTTCTCTACAACAAAGATGTGCATTAACTATCTAGATGCGGTGTAAAAATTTAAAAGTAAATCCAATTCTTACTTGTATTGTCATCCTATCTTCAAAATTATACCTGGTTTATAGTGAAATGTGAGCTTAGGATACTTTACACTATATTATTGTTAATTATTGAAACTTTGTCAATATGTTCACAATCAAAGATCAACAATCACCATTTATTTCTTACTCTACCCTTTCATTTTGCACTTTATTTAAATAATTCACTTTAGTTTAAAACATTATTCATAACTATTTGGTTTGTTAGAGTTAACAAAACTCTCAACCAAGATCACTTCAAGATTTCATCACCACAACCATGATATTAATGTATATCTCACACAAAACTCAATAAACTATATTACTGAATGATAAATTACAATTCAATCTCCACTTCTCCTCTCTCATTTCATGAGGTACCTTACCCTTATATTTATAATGTTTTGGGGTAGGTGAGAGGAACACACTTAAAAATGTCAAAGAGGATCTGTTTCCAAATTAATAGTTAGGCCACTAATGTCAACATTCCAACAACCATGTTGACTTCTTAGTTTAACATGTGGGTGTGAAAAATTAAACCTCACATGGTAATTCTAACCATGGTGAAGCTTCCCTTGGTTAATACCCAAGTTAATATTACCACTAAGAGTATTAATCTAACATCCCCCCTTAATATTGACTTGGAGATAAGATAAAATTCATAAAATGGGTCTCAGCAACAAAAGCTCGATTAGGGACCCATTTACAAATATATAGTGAAGTACTAAGTGTCCTTATGGCATCCAATCCATCTAAATAAAATAAATGGATGTAAAGTCACAATAACCATTAATTCAAATAGGAATTGGTACTCTATATGAGGTTTATTCAGAGAAAAATTGATCACAGAATTGAAAAATGAGAAATAAAACTATGGTCTCTCAAAAAGCTAGACTATATTATATAGGATGAAAACCATCACTAAAGTAGGTGAAAGGGATGCCCAAAACCCAAATATGCTATCAAATATTTTTATGAGGTGCAAGGGACACTCAACACCTAAATAAATAGTCAAAATTATAAAAAGAGTATTTCCTAGTGCAAGGGACACTCAACACCCAAAGAAGTAGTATTTATACACACACCCCCCATAATGCAGAATGGGTGGAGTGAATGAAAAAATATATATGAGTGGGCTAAATCCACTACTCAAACATTGATCAATGATAATAGCTAAAAATTCTATAGAATGCTCATAAAAAAGAGACACATTGATTGTCAAGATGTCAAAGAATAAATAAATTGTCTCTTAAAAAGGGATGGCCCTAGTGGTGATGGGAGAGACAAGTAATTGAAAGTGTAAAGGGTGCACAAACCAAGGTACACATACATGAATTTAGTCAAGGCTATAAAAATAAAACCCCCCATGGCACTTTATAAGTTAGTGTGAGTACAATGTATCCCAAAAAAACACAAAATAATTGAATAGATACTAGAAATACTAGAAATAATTTGCCAAAAAGAGCAATTGATCTATCGAAGAAGCCATCACAAGACCTAAAATTTTCTCCAAAAAGGGAACACTAATATGTAGTATGAACAGTATGTAGAATATGCATCTGAATAATAGAAGAACCATGCCAGTAGAGTCCACACAAAGAATGTTGATGATGTCACCATAACCAATCATCAATCTATCCCAAATAATAATAGATGATGGAAGAAGACATTTTCAAGTGATATGGTACCATGTGCACAAGTGATGAATGCAATGAAATGTCTATAACAGATGTAGGACTCTCATGCCTAAGTGAACTTGATAAGGTGTTAGGACTCACATGCCTAACAAAATAACACTCATGTTTCTTAGGCTTAAGTGAAGGACAAGATGACTCAAGACTCTCATGCCTGAATATAATATCTGATGAATGCCCAAATGTAGTTATACCATATCACTCAATGTCCTCTAAAAGTGTGGATCAAATGAAAATTGGTGTAGAGCTATTACATACTGGTCCCAAAGAATATGTGGAAGCACTTGGTCAATAGCCAATACCATGATAAGCAATCCAATGAATAGGTTAGATGGGGGAAATAATGCCTTGTGCATGCTTTCCAAGACCTTCGCTAGAATAACCTATGGTGCAGAGTATGTGGGAACCAAAGCTAGTTGTGTGCTTCTCAAATGAAGTAAACAAATCAACAGTGTGATCAACAATATTATGAGTTGTAATAAAGGTAACTACTAGTGTATTAGGATCATAAAATGACTTAGTGGCTAAGAGATCAAAGTCTAGTAAAGCATCAAAGGGATGCATGCCAAAGTCAGAATCTAAATATGAAACAAGTGTAGTGGTTATGTGGTTCATAAGATTAGTCTGTGACTACAAAAATATAATATGATCTTGTAAATTATGGATGAGTGAGTCATGTGCAACAAGTGTTATGAGGAAGAGCATGTTCTATGTTATGGGAGCCCTATTTTCCTCTACAAAACTAATAATGTCACTCTTGGATTGCAAGTTATTATTTACTTGATTGAGTGAGATTACAACAAGGTAGAAAGCCAATGCAAGAAAAAAGAAAGACAAGGTGCTTAAAAAGGGGCCTTGGTGGTGTCTCCAAAAAAGAATGGAAGGTGCAAAGAAAGAGGCCTTAAAGGAGACAACACAAATAAGAATGCATGGTGCTAAAAAAAGGGGCCTTGAGGTGTCTCTAGATTATAATTTAAGGCACTAAGAAAGGGGCCTTAAAAGAGACACAAATAAGAATGCAAGGTGCTTAGAAAGGGGCCTTGAAGGAGACATGACACAAACTAAAAGTGTGCCAAAATATGAATGTCCAAGTGCAAGGACAAGGTACAAACCACAAATGTGCAATAAACAAATTCAAGGCATAATCTACAAGAGTGCCTTAAACAAGTGTGTATCCCCCAAAAAGAGTTTGAGGTAATTTATAAAGGAATTCAATGACCAATACAACCCCTAAATGCTAATAATTGTATAGTTTTAAAAAATTCTTCACCAAAGTAAAATTTGACTTAAAAAGAGAAAATGGAAAATAATATCTATTTATATACAATATGACTCAAATGTAATTGAAAATCTATATTCTAGGTGAAAAATACACACTTTAAAAAAATGCACCTCAAAAGGTTCTCAGAGTGTGGAGAAAAATGCCCAAATTTTTTATCAATGTTTGCACATCAATAAGACCTCCAAGAATATAAAAAATAGTCATTATTGCTGAGAGATTAGCAAAAACCTAAATAAAATGCATATAAGAGCTCAGAACCAGATTCATAACTCAATAGAAAATACCATAAAACATTAAAGAATGCTCAAGATATGAATGAAAATGTGCAAGTATGTCTACACAAACTTAAAATGGAGGGGGGTCTGGTAAAAAATAATGAATAAGCATGTATGAAGTCCATAAAATGCCAAACGGGTTGAAAACATATCAGAAGGCACTGATTAGAAAAAGAAATTAGTTTTGTGAGGAGGTTTGACCTCTTGTCAAACTAGGCCCCACCTACCTAGTCTTCATCAAACAAAAAAATGTATGAGGAATGATCCGTGTAAAAAATAAACTCCCCAAGGTCAAACTGAGGAGCTCACCATACAAAGCTCAACCCAAAAAATCTTGCCCATGAATTCAAATATGATGTTTTGAAAAATAAATGTGTTTAAAAACATGTTGATTTCAAAAAATCCACAAAGGTGAGAAATGGATACTAGTGAAGGTGGGTGGACACAAAGGTGGTTGAAAGTTGGAAATTTGAATTCAAAACATGTTTTGGAAAAAAAACATGCACGTTTCAAACACTTCACAAATTTAGTCAATGTCAAAGCCAATGGTAAAATTACCACTCTTCAATCAACCTCATACAACACAAAAGAACAAAAAATAAAGGATGGATTGTTTTTGTGTGGGAAAATGTCATAGGCCTAGTGTTGTCTATGGCATGGAAAAGTGGTTAGGAGTGTTGGGCATGCTATGGGGATTGGAGGTAAGAGCAGGAAATAGACGTAGGGTAGCTGGGTGAGTGAAGTAGCAGTGACATTAGGGGAGGAGGTGCTAATTGTGGGAATGGTAGAAGAGAGGTTTGGGAAATGGGGACAAGGGCTTTAGAGGTATGGGTAGAGTGGATGGGAGGTCATCAAGTAATGGCTTGGCCATAGTTTCCTTTAGAATTTGAAAAAACAAAAAAAAATGATAACAAAAAACATTAAAAACCATGATTTTTTTAATTAAAAAAACTTCATAATATTTTTGAAAAAAGATCCCCTTTTAAAAAAAAACTATTTTAAAAAAATATATATCCCCAAACCATAAAAAATCAAACATTTTTAATTTTAAAAATGGGTTAAAAAAATAGCCCAAAAATTAAAAAAATTAAAACCCTTTTAGCCAGTGAATGGTTAGAATTGATCGGGAGATTCCACCACACCGGGAGCACTACAAGTCCTTTTTATGCCAAATGAACTCCTACCCCCACTAAATTGATCACTCTAAATGCATTTGTACAGTCAGATCTACATGAAGACGTGTAGATTTTCTAAAAATTGCTTAGCAACCAACAATCTTATTGAACATATCTAGGGCATTAGGTGACCAATTTTAGAAAACTAAAATCTTGAATAACCTTTCACAGCTTCCATAAACATGCTAGAAAAAATTGATCAGATCCAAAAAGCAAAATGACCTCTAGATTGTGAAATCACATCTAAGACATTCATTGTCCTCCTTTCAACACCATTTTTCTAATTGAGTAGCATGACTAGATAGAGAGATTAGTGAGAATGAAATATTTAATACAAGATAAAAGGTTGAGTAATAGATGGCTTTGATACCATGTCATAGTTAACAAAACTCTCAGCCAAGATTTATTTAAGAGTTCATCACCACAACCATGAATTTAATGCATTTCTCACACAAAACTCAATAAACAATATTACTAAATGATAGATTATAATGCAATCTCCACTTCTCATCTCTTGAGTCACCTTACCCTTATATTTATAACAATTTGGGGTACGTGAAAGGATCACACTTGACAATGTGAAAGAGGCTCAATTGCCAAATGAATAGTTAGGCCACTAATGTAAACATTCCAACAACCATGTTGACTTCTTATTTTAACATGTGGGTGTGCAACATTAAACACCACATAATTTTTTCTAACTATGGTTAAGCTTCCCTTGGTTAAGACCCAAGTTAAGCTTACCACTAAGAGTATTAATCTAACATGGTTTAGTCAATAGTTCATATTTGAACTAGTTTACCAAGATTAGCACAATGATTCTTAAGAAAAGGTACCAAGATGGCTCCCAACCATAAAACTTTATAAATATTGTGGAACAGTCTACATTACTTTATTGCTATTTCACCATAGGCATCCTAATTGCCAAATACATACAACTCATGCCCTAAATCCTTTGGATTCTAAAATGAGAAGTGTTCTTTAAAAACATGAGAACACCTATGGTTCACTTGGAAGCATCAATAGGGGAAGCTCTGTTGGCACTAGAAGGAGGGCCTCCTAGGAGGAGATCTGATCTAAATCTACAAAGGTCACATATCTCAACCATCTGTCATACATTTAGGGCTATTATAAACATGAAGTTAATGTTCTTCAAGGTTTCAATTGCTCATTATAATAGATTTAGCATGAACCATAGGAATTATTGAAATCTAGAATTAGACATCTTTTTTTGATCAAAAATGATGTGTGGGGTAAATTTGAGTTATTTTAAGCATAAACACATTAATCTAGAGTATATTCATGAAATTGGGCACATCTTTAACAGATTTAATTAAATATTCATGTATTTTATGGTTCTTCATACACCCTTTGTATAATAAAGCACCACATTTGAGCTTAACCCACCTTTTCTCATGAAAATTTAATGTGAATATTGTATCTCAGGTAGGATTTTCAAATCTCAATCTAATGTTGCCTAGGATCAAGAGAAGATCACAGTCAGAGACTCAAAAACCTTTGTTTGTGCTTGAAGAACATAAGAGAGCTAGGAAGAACAAAGGTAGATGCGAGAAATCCAAATCATTTCCAACATCATCTATTCAAGGTACACTTGCTTATGAACCTTATACAAGAGTGGCTTGGTTGGGTGATTCTTCCATTAATGTGCCCAAGGTGGTCCATGACCTCCCACATAATCTAGAGAAATACTTGCCCATATTTATCCCCATGGGTATAACTTTAGAGGAACATATAAAGTATTTCAAGGCTAATTTAAGGATAATTAACATTGTTCATGAAGATGTAGCATGTAGGTTATTCCCTTTTACCTTTAAGGATGCTTCTTATGAATGGTTTTTGAACCTACCTAATAACTACTTCACTAGTTGGGATGATTTCAATAATGTGTTCATAGATCAGTTTGGGAAAATTATCAGTTAATTTAAAACTATTAGAAGGGATGATAGTGAGCATATTAGGTCCTTTAATGCTAGGTTTCAAAAGTTGTTTAGCAAAACCATAAATCCATATAAGCCAGATGAGATTCTAGCTCTAGAGATCTATAAGGATGCAGTAGATCCTATGACCTTGGTGTTATTATAAAGATCCATACCAATCATAACCTCAATAGCTAAGGCCTATTTTGAGGTAGTAACTATCAATGATCAGATGCAACCCCAAGGACAAATGGCCTATTCTATGCCAAATGTTAACCCCCACGTGCTAGTGATGAAATTGTTTCCCAACAATAACCAAAACATGCTTACTATGAACCAACTTCTAAAACTAAATTAGTTACCCTTAAGGCATCCTACCCCTAATCAAAACTTAGGATTCTTAAGTCATCCCACCAATAATGGATTTAGAATAGGAGATCAAATGGCATTAGTACTAGCTGCCAATGTTAGTAATAATGAGGTGCATAATTCTGAGACCCCTAAAAATGAAAATGAATCCATCTTGAAAATAGTTGAAAAAATAAGTACTAATTTCCTTCAATTTCAAAAACCAGTGGGGAATACTACTGAGAGTTCAAGAAGAAACTTCTCATTTCAAAGATATAACAAACCAAGCAATAGGTTTTATAACAATAGCTTCCAAAATGATATAAATAATGACCCATCCTTAAAAAAGAAAACCATGGACATCAACCTCATAGATATTGCATTACCTAACTACTATAGGGTGCATTACATAGCCAAACATGGGGAGATTGATTACATAGAATTCTACAAAGATTCTGAAGCATTCCAAAAGGAGTTGGATACATTTGAGGTAGTTCCCAATAAGGAAAATAATGTAAATATACCTAGCCCTAAGCCTTTTGACCAGACCTTCATGGTAAAAACCTTTGATTTCCCCTTTTAAGAGGAAAATGAAGTAGATGAGATCCCTAAAGAAATCCATGCATTTTAATAGTTCCTAAAAATACTTACCCATTGAGGAATAAAGAGTAGAGGCAAACCTTGACTACCTCAACCCCCCCAAATAACTTTGGAACTACCCTAAACACCTCTTCAAGTACTAATCCTGACCCCCCTAGAGGGAACATTCCTAAGCATAGCTCTAAAGTCACCACTCCTTCCAAAACTAGTTACAAAATAGTTGAGGACATGAAAAAAATAAAGGCTAACATCACCTTTCATGAGTTAACATAGATCATAGAGAAAAGATATTTACTATTGGAGTCCTTGAAATTTAACAAAGCCCCTAAGACTGATCATGCTAATGTAATGGTGCATAAGGCCAAATCTAAATCCCCCCTTTCTTGCTCACAGTTAGGATATTTGGTAAAAACTTAAAAAATTTATTTTTAGACTTAGGTGCCTCTACAAATATAATGCTTGTTAGCATATGTAACAACTTAGTTTAACCCCCATCAAATCTGATAGGATTGTCACCTAGTTAGATAAGTCAAGGGTAAAAGTAATTGGAGAACTTATAAACATCCACATGCAAATAGCCTTTGAGCCTAGGGTACAACAATTCATTGGCATTCAGGTGGTTGACATGCCAAATGATATGGGATCTTGTTGAGTAGGGAATGGACCAAGGCCTTAAACAAGTATATGTCCACTGACTGCTCCCACTTATGGCTACCTTGGAAAGGAGTCCCAAATCAAATTAGAGTTGAGAAGGAACCAATAATAAAACATATGATAATGGATTATAATGTTTTAAATGAAAGGGTCAACATAATTGACTTATAATTATGAGTTTTCACCATAAAGCTGATAGGTTAGATGATCCAAAGGATATGGAACCTCTTCTTGGGCTATGGAAATTGCATTTTGATGGTGCTAGATGTAAGGTTGGATCAGGGGTTGGAATTATCTTAAATTATCCCACTATAAAAAGTTACCATGCCTCTTATAGACTCTAATTCCATTTCACCAATAATCTTGGTAAATATGAAGTTCTCATCCTTTGTTTACAATTTTCTATCAAGAATAAAGCTAAGGAACTACTAGTTCCTAGTGACTCATAACTAGTAGTCAACCAAGTCAAGAATAGGTACCAATGTAAACTCTAATCCCTCAAGAAATATAATTTTAGAGTCTAGGACCTAATTGAGTCTTTTTTTGCTTTCAAAATCACCTCCACTCCTAGGGAAGAAAACCAAGTTGTAGATGAATTAACATTCACTAAAAAAAATATCATGCCTAATCTAGACTCCCCTAATTTTAGTATTGAATTGGTCCCATGTCCATAAATTCTTGATAATGTTAATCATTTCCAAGTCTTCAATGATGATCAATAGATATCAGATTTATTGACCAATTATAGGGAATTTGAGGCCCATGTCATTGATGAAGCTAATGAAAATTCAACTAGAGGTAACAAGTTTGATAGTAGGCCATTAAGTTGAATGAAAAAAAAATCCCTAAGGAGATGATTGCTCTAGAAATACTATTTGATCAAGACAAACTAGCTGACATTTCCAAAATTCCCAAAGTGAGTGGAAAATATTGCAATATTATGAGTCTTGGGATCCAAGAGCAAGCCCAACTAGTGAATGTTAGAAAGACTTGTACAACTTTTGAAAATGACAAAGCCAAATAACTCCTTACTAATTATATGGATGTTATAGCATGGTCCTATGATGACCTAAAGATATTAGATTCAAGGGCCATTACCCATACCATACCCCTCAAAGAAAGTTGTAAACCTTTCAAATAGAAACAAAGACCAGTAAACCCCATGCTGGAGCTTATGATATTGAAAGAGGTCAAAAGGTTACTGGATGCTAGGATAGTCTTTCCTACTAGAAATTCAACTTGGGTGGCCAATTTAGTGCAAGTCAAGAAGAAGAATGGTGAGATTAGGCTCTATATTGGATTTCAAAATTTAAACAAAGCATCAAATAAGGAAAATTATCCTCTCCCTTCTATTGATTAAGTAATCCAAACTATTTAAAGTTTAGCTATGATGTCCTTCCTAGATGGCTTTTTAGGATATAACCAAGTACTAGTTGATAGAGAAGACAAGATGAAGACATCCTTCAAAATAAAGTGGGGAACCTTTACTTACAAGAGGATTCCCTTTGGACTAATTAACATAGGAACTACCTTCTAAAGATATATGGACCATGCCTTCCAAGGTCTAATTGGTAAGTGAATTATCATTTATATGGATGATCTAACAATTTTCTCTAAAAATAGGGAAGATCACTTCATGCACTTGTAACAAGTTTTTGAAAGATGTAGAAGGTATGGCATTTCGTTGAATCCTAAGAAAAGCATATTATATGTAATTGAAGGTAAGTTTTTAAGACATGTTATAACTAAAGATGGCATCTCTATAGACCCTAAAAGGGTGGAGGCCAAATCCAAAATTGAACTCCAAAATAGTAGGAAGGAACTAAAATCATTCTTTGAAAAATAAATTTTTTAAGGAAGTTTATTTTTGGTTTTGTAGAAAATTTCAAGCCATTAAATGACATGCTCAAGAATGATGCTAAGGTAATTTGGAATGAAGAATCCAATAAGGTATTTAGTAACATCAACGAAGACATTGGCCAAGCCCCAGTGCTTATAAGTTTATATTTCTCAAAAGATTTCTACCTTTACTCTTTTGCATCTTACCACACTATAGTTGTTGTATTGACTCATAAAGTTGAAGGGTGTGACAACCTAATAGCCTTCATGAGTACTAATTTTAAGAATGCTGAACTAAACTATTCCATGATTGATAAGCAATAATATGCACTAGTAAAGGTAGTAAAGAGGTTTATGCACTACATCCTCCAAAATAAAGTGCATGTTATTCTACTTGACCCTACCACTAAGCTTATGTTAAGTCAAAATGAACTAGGTAAATGTAGAGGTAAGTGGATGTCATTTTTGCATGAATATGACTTGGAGATGAAGTTAGTAAAGCTAGTAAGGTGCTAAGATTTGATTTATATGATTGATAATACTATCCCTAAGCTAAGTATCTTGCAAATAGGCCAACATAGTTTTCAAAACAATGAATGGTATGATTCAATCATACACTTGCTAATAAATGGTGCTTATCCTATAGGTCTATCTAGGGAGCAAAAGAGAGACTTGAGGCTCAAGACAACCCACTACCTGATCAAGGATGAAATCTTGTATAGAAGGAACTTTGAAAGAATCTACCTAAGATGCATTTCACAAGAATAAGCCACCCAAATTATGGCCACCTTTCATGAAAAATTGGGTATTAGACATCCCTCTAGAATAACAATATCTCATAAAATCCTAAGGGTTGGTTATTATTGGCCTAATATCTTCAAGAATGCTCACAAGCATGTGAGAGAATGACACTCATGTCAAATATTCAACACCAAAGAGCCAAATTCACCTTTACAACTAGTCATGGTTGAAAAACCATTTGTATAATGGGGTCTAGACTTTGTTGAAGTACTCAACCCTAACTTATTTGAGGGTCACAAATACATCTTGATTGCCAAATATTATTTCATCATATGGATTGAGGCAGTGGCCACCAAGCAATGTAGAATGGAAGAAGTGATCAGTTTCTTGGAGGATAATATATGTACTAGATTTGAGACCCCAATATCTCTAATATGTGATAATGTATCTACATTCATTTCATTTGAGATGACTAAATGGGGTTATGACAATGGTATTACACTTAGGTTTTCCTCTAATTACTATCCCCAAGGGAATAGAGTTTTTGAATCTACAAATAAGAACCTAATGAAGGCAATCAAGAAGTTTGTAGAAGACAAACCTATAAATTGGCATAAATTGATTAAATTTGCACTCTGGGCTAATAGAATAAGGATCAAGCAAGCCTTGAAGGCTTTGCCTTTTCTAATGGTGTATGGTCAGGAGCCCACTTTTCTCATCAATTTCAAATTTCCTACATATAAATTTATTCAAGAATACATGGAAGATAGTTAAGAACATGCCACTTTTAGGCTATTATAAATCATTTAGATAGAAGATGATAGAGAAAAGGCTTTTGCTGATTTTAGCAAACACTAGGCCATGGTGAAGAGATGGTTTGACAAAAGGTATAAATTCAAAGTGTTCGGGTAGGAAGACTTAGTCCTCTTTTGGAAAAAAGCATCCAAACCCAAAGTTAAACATGGAAAATTCACACCCCTATGGATTGGACCACACCAAATTGTAGAGACCCTAGGAAATAACACCTTTAGGCTCAAATATTTACAAGGGGCAAAGTTCATATTGCCTACTAATGAGAAATACATCAATCACTACTTCTCTGACACCCCTCTTGGGGTATTCATGGAGTAATATGTAAGGTGATTATATTAGAGTAGGTATGTTAGTTAGTTTGCTTTGAGAATATTTCCTTTCCTATCCCTGGTTTGTATATATGTTTGTTCATATTTGTTTGGTTTCCTTGTTTTTCTTTTTTCCTTTTGTTGTGTGTTGTTTGATTGTTGTTTTCCTTTATTTTAGGATGTCATTGGAGACATCCTTGGGCCTAGAAGTTATAAAACATGATCAAGGTGTGGCTCAATTCTAAAAGAAGGTATGGACCCCATACAAAGGCAACCATGGTCCTAGAACCTAGCGTTATGATATAGCTTAGGGAAACTGAGTATAGATAGATTAAGAGAAATTCATTCCATGAGACCTAAGTCATGACCTTGGATCCATGTTAGTTTTAAGAAGAATTTCACTCAAGGATTGGAGACTTAAATTATCAAGAGTATGACATTAGCTAGCACTTAGTCAACATCCTTCCCTAAGATAAGAGTTGTAACCCTAAGTGATCCTTCCAAAATAAAATATTTGACCAAATCATAAACCTAGCTATCTTGGTTCCCAACCTCACTAAAATCATAAATATCTAAAAATACAAAAAAAAAAAAGAATAAGAATACAAGGAAAAAGGTAAAGCTTTCATGCAAAGGTGATTTAGGAAACATCCATTAGGGCTATGGATGCCTAGATGGAAATGTAAAAAGTCCATGAGTGTAGCAAAAGTATCCCTAGCAAGGCTATGGATGCCTAGATGGCAATAGAGAAATTCCCAAGCCCTCCCCAAGCAAAACCATGAATCATAATAAATGTTCAGTGTACCCTAGGTTAGTATAATTGATTGAAGGCAAGAAGCTAAGGACTAATTTTTGAATCCTATGACAAATATTAAGTGGAATCAAAGCACACACATAACTCATGTATGTCTTGATGTTTGACCTTAAATCCACAAGTACAAGGTTTGTTTTAACCACAATTGGATCTAGATGTTAATTTTTTTGATCAAGTGGAATGATGACCTCAATGTTTATCTGAATCCATAGTCTAAAAGTTATAACATATTTCTAGGTTTCCCCTTAGAGGTCACCATTTATTGGGACCAACATACCCCCATTCATTTAAAAAATTAGGACCCTTGAGAAGTATTTGTATCCAAGATTTAAAGCATCTAAACATCAAAGTCTTTAACAGAATTTGAATCTCATGCACTCTATTAAGGAACATGTTTGTATGATTTAATCCTCTTGTTTCATACTAACCATGATGATAAGGTTACATAGGTCATTTCATACATTCCATGGAGGATTTAGAGTTTTGTATTTAGAACCCTAGGTGGCCCTTGATTCAAATTCAAATGTTAGAGGGAGCCAAGTTGGCTGGAACCAATTAAAGAGAAGCAATAAATAAGGGGTTTATGTGGGTTCAAGTCATGTTTTCATAACATAAATTTAACTCATCTTTATTTCTTTCCCCTTTCTTTTTCCTATGTTCCTTAGGTCTAATTTAACATGGTTTCATGAGGTCCCTTTTTTACATTACCTAACTTAGCTTAGGCCATTAATAATAAGGCCCTGATAATCATCTCAACCTTAGTCTTAATACCTTATGCTAATTACTTTTATTTATGTCCTTAGGTTTAATAATTATCTCCCTCATTCTTTATAAGATCCTAAGATTGATTCTTGCTCACTAAATTTGATTAGATAGAGCATCCTAGCCAAAAGGCTTTGGCTTAAACATGTACCATGATAGATAAATGGAAATTACTTGCTCACTATATTTGATCTAATAGAATTATGCATAAGAGGAAAATTCAAAAGGAACATAAGGCCTTGAAGTCCAGATGCATGATAGCTTAATGATCAAAAGGAAAAAATAAGGGGGCCAACCTAATAAAGATGTCTAATTAAGTAATAGAGCCCCGTAAAGATCAATGGAAATCACTCACTCACTAGATTTGATCTAATAGCATGAAAGGCTCAATGACTTTTCAAAACTCTATGATCTTGACATGTGACTAGTACCTGACCAAGGTGATAACTGACAAAAGATACGTAGTATGGGAAGGATTTGTGAGAATGCCAAGTGTCATGACCACAAACCTAGAGATCAATAGACCAATAAAAGGGCAAAGAATTGTATTTAGATCAACTAATCATGCCAAGCCTGGGATTTTGATTGTATGATTAAAAACAAAAGAAACTTTTAAAATCCAATAACTAGTATTCAAATGTCGCTTATGAAAATTGTTACAAAATGCCCAGAACAGTGCCACATGGACTCTACATAAGCATAAAAGGATAAAATCAAAGATATTTTGAACTTTAAAATGCAAGGGTATAAATTAAAAGGGTCTCTATCAAATCCAAAACATGTATGAATTTAAAGTCTAAATATGTCCTGCCATTAAAGCTCAAAACCCTAAACCCTCTATAAAGAAGACCCAACTTAGTTTAAATGGTTATGATTTAATTAAGATAACATAATTATGCTCCTAAAAATGAGTGATATAATAATAACCCTTGGTAATATAGTGTGGGAAATTAAATTATATAAAAAATGGTGGTTGGTAGGTAATAATTGAAGATGGAGGCTGAGCTTTACCTAACCTCTGACAATGAAGGAAGGATTTTCAAGGATACAGAGCTAAACTTGGTAGCCCTAAATTTTTATGGAGTGAGAAATTAGTATAAATTATTCTTCTTAGTGGATGAATTGCAACCTATCTCCAAGAAGAAAGGAGGAATGCCATAATGAATCAAAGGTATAATGACCTAGTTGTATTTAAAATAGTTGGTCTCCACCATGCCACGATGAAACCAGAGGTAATGCACTACATTGATGTCCTTGCACCCATATTTTTATATTATAGGATAGATGGGGAATAGATCATTCAAGAGGGTAGTTCTAAAATTGTGGGATACATATTTCTTATGTCTTTTGAAACTTATTACAAGCTGCTTTTACCCCATTTCAACCTCCCATCCATGAGAGATTGGGTTAACACCAAGACCTTGATTCAGCCTTCACACCCTAATTAATCTAAGGACCACATGTATTCATAACCTTAGATGGCATGATTCCCATTGTCTAATTTAGGTAAGTCATTAGAATATCCATGAACGTATTGAATTGAGCCTTTGGTGCCCCTTCCTACACATATGTAAACAAAGTCTAGGTGTCCTAAATCCACTTCATGATAGAAGAGAAATTGACCCCTCCAGTAGGAGACCTAATTAGCTTCTTCTTAGCTAAGCAATTCATAGCCATCAAAAGGTGGACCTCTAAACAATTGTATATGATGTACTATCCTTCTAACCTTTATAACCTTCCATAGCATTAGGAAGTGGTCCCCTGATGGTAGAACCATAATTTCTCACCACTATTCCAAATTGCACATATTCAAGTATAAGAACCATATACAATTCATCTATGATGGTGTTTTCCCAACCATATATTAATCCATCATAGGAGTTCCTATGCCAATATTGCATCCCCTTATCAAGAGATAAATAAAAACCATGAGAGATGTATGGTATTATCCAAGCTACATTATCATTAGGATAGAGGGGAGCTTAACAAAACCTTACATGATACCAATCCATGTCCCTAACAAGCTTGATGATTAATAAATTGCCTACTAAATCATCTAGGGTGTGGAAAAGGTATGTATAAAGAAAAGGAAAGGCCAAATCCACCCCCTCCTATTGGATATTGGGAAGATTGTAATCAAATATTGGAAGTAGTTGGAAATTATGGTAACACATAGGAATTCTTTTGATTTCCAATTAGATGACCTTAAAATGTAGGACCCTAGGGCTAGGGTAGTTAAACACATTAAGGAGAGAAAGGTCCCAAAGATTGAATATGAACATAAGATATGTGTCAGTGATGACATCTATATTAGAGAAAAGAATTTTGAATAGTACTCTCTAGGAAAAAAAACTACAATATCAAGTTGGAGTGTCTGATCAAGGACAACAAGCCTTTAGGGGAGGTATGGTAGTTGCATCCCTTACAATATCATTTATTTATAGGTCTATCTAGGACCACTCATGAAGAGCCACCTATTGAATGGTAGCCATCTAAACCTCAACCTGAGTAATAGGAGGCTCAAGATGAACAACCTCAGGATGAAAAGGTCAAAGGCAAGGAGAAAGTTAGAGAACAAAGATTGGAACAAAGACTCAAAGAAGGTCCCCCACCCTCATTACTCACACAAAGACCACCTTATCCCATAGAAGTTATTGGTATGATAGCGCTTGAGCCAGAGGAGACATTGGAGGGTTCCCTCATTAATATATCAATAGTTTATGGTTCAGATAGAGAGAAAGATCACTATAGAAAAGTAAGAAAGGAGTTGATTCCATTGGAAAGAGAGAAGAGGAAAGCAGAGCTAACCTTGGTTCCTATGACTCTAAGGAAGAATCCTAGGTTGAATTTCACTCACCCTATAGTGAATTCAACCTCTTCAGTGATGAGAATCCAATCCATGGACCAGTCATCCCTGACTAGTTTATCTATGGGAAGTTGTAGAAGATCCCATCCCTCTTTCCTTCATGGGGCTTGACATAGGTTGGCTTGACTGACCATGATAAAATAAAACCATGGATCATGGACATAGTTAAGAAGGAAGAAGAGAGAAGAATACAAGTTCATCATATTTTTAGGGAGGATACAAAATTGACACCCAAGGAGCCTCTTGTAGGTAATTGTAGAGGTGCCTGAACCCTTAAAGTTCAAGAAGTCAGAGGTTAAAATCTAATTTAACCTATACAAAATAGGATTAGAAAGGACCATCACAATGGTAGCTATGGTTGGTCAAGAGGAATTCACCTTTCAAAAGGTGGAACCATTCATAGGGTTAACCCAATTGAAGGGCAACACCTTGGAGAGGCTACTATCCATGAAGAAGATGTGGAAAGTTTATTTGAGGCTCAATCTCAACAAGATAGGGCTAGTGTCTAGGGATTAAATAAAATAATCCAAAACTTAAATAAGGAGAAAAATAATTTGGAAACTCAAGAAATTCTCTTAGTTTTAGAATCCATGATAAATATGCTTGAAGAGTCATTCTATGACATGTTCAGAGCACTAAAGTCTATGAAATTAAGGTAGGATGCACTAGAATACTAGGCCACCTTAGCCAAGGAGATGTTACTCAATGGAAAACTTCTAAGGACAAGATTGCCTAATTTCTTAACATTCAAGATACGAAGCAAATACCAAATTTTAAAGCCATAAATATGGGGCACCTAAGTTCCACTTTGGGAATTATTATAGACAATGTCCAAGATTTGATTGCTTAGCATACTAAAGTGAAGGAATTTATTAAGGATAAAGAGCTCATGGGAAAAATTGAGAAGCTCTTGGGAACTATGCTTGAGTATCCTACACAACCCACTACCTAAGAGTTATCAATGATGAAGAATTCCAACACACAGCCACTTTAGTGACTCAAGAAATCAAGGGAAAAATTCAAGGATAATCAAGGAAAGATAATAGCTAAATATTAGACATGATATTCAATGCAAGGGAGAAGATCAATGAAGCTAGAATCATTAAGGAGTCTTTAGGTAGGAATGACAAAGAAAGAAGAGGAGCGTATCACAAGGCCTGCCATAGACTTAGGCATAGTGGTTGAACATCATGAATGAGCTATGAGTATCCTTTAGAAGTAAAGGGCCATACCTCCAATGTCATAATTATGGTTTACCTAAGAGGTGGCATATTATTTTGTAAAGGCACATGCTAGTTTGTTAACATGATTGCCTCTAGGTTAGCATGATTGTTAAAGACACATTTATTATAGTTTGTTATAAAGACAACTATCTTTATCTTTGTATACCTATATTTTTAGACTAACTAGTACATTTCATGGCTCTTCTATCAAGGCATGTATTACCATTTGTATAAGGGGAGGGACTTTGAGCTATTTTGGTACCATTTTTTAAGTAATTAATACAATAAATCAATGAATTCTATAGGAATTATCTAGGTTGATGTGTTTGAATTTCTAATTTTCTTAATTGCTTGTCTAAGTTTGAATATGAATAGTTTATGGGAATACTAAGTTAGATCATTAATTATAGGGTTTCTAACTTGTGTGATGATAGGTTAGTTGAATGAAATTGAGTTTACTTCATTTTATTTGTTTTGCAACAAATATGTGCATTAGTTATCTAGATGTGGTGTAAAAATTTAAAAAAAAATCAAATTCTTACTTGTATTGTCATCCTATCTTTACAATTAGGCCTGGTTTGTAGTGAAACGTGATCTTAGGCTACTTTACACTATATGTTGGTTAAGATCATGTTTGGTAATTCTTGAAAATTTGTCAATATGTTCACAATAAAAGATCATCAATCACCATTTTTTTTCTTACTCTACCCTTTCCTTTTTCCCTTTCTTTAAATAATTCACTTTAGTTTAAAACATTGTTCATAACTATTTGGTTAAGTCAATAGTCTAGATCTAGACTAGTTTGCCAAGATTAGCACCAAGATTCTTGAGAAAAGGTAGCAAGATGGATCCCAACCAACAAACTTTATAAATATTATAAAATAGTTTACATTGCTTTGTTGTTATTTCACCATAGGCATCCTAATTACCAAATACCTACAACTCATGCCCTAAATCCTTTGGATTCTAAAATGAGAAGTGTTATTTAAACACTAAAGAGCACATGTGGTTCACTTAGAAGCATCAATGCTTTGATGATAATTAAATTAAGGATGATTAGTCTTATATTCATGCCCTATTCATTCAAGCATACCTTAATAAACACCCCATACATAGTGTTATGATTGATAATAGTGAAAGTGAGAATGTTTGCACTATGACATTACTTATGCACTTGGGTTATACTCATCATGATTGACACCCCTCTATTAGATCAATTAGATAATTCAATGGGACATTCTAAAAGGTTATTAGTGAGATTGAATTGCCTTTAAAAGTTGGTCCTGCACATGTGGTCACTACCTTTTCAATTATCCCTTCCATAGGCATCTTTGATATGTTATTGGTAAGACCTTTAATACACACTCTTCAAGCAGTACCTTCTATAGTGTATGGGTGTGTCAAATACATTCATGTTAATTAGGTAATTATAGTTTATAAAATTTCATAGGAGCATTATATTTAACATAAGAAACTTATACTCAGATAACTAGTTATCAATCCTACTAAGGCTAATACACCCAAAAAGGTAAGTAATATGTAGTCCCCTTTACTAGGTAGCCAATACTTGAGAGACCATTACATCAAAGACATATTATGGATTCCATGGAATACCAATCCTCTAATCCACACCATGTTCAGATATCCAAAGCACCTACGCATGTTCCTCTTATTAATAATCCAAATAAACAAATAGATACTCAACAATGGGTTCAAAAAATCCCTACTCTAGTTACTCCTACTATTTCTTCATGACCACATAGTCCTATTTTACATATGTAGAGCACCATCGATACCATAGTGATAAATATTACACTTATATATGATCTTTGGTCATGTGTATTACACTAGATTTATAGTGGGGATATATCTATGACCATTAGTTGGATGGCTTCATAGGATGATATTTCCTAACTCTAAAATTCAAAAAATACCAAAAAAATAAAAGATAAAATGATAAAAAACACTATCAGTACTTATTTTTTCTATTGGCTCTTTGAAATCCATATGTTACCTCCATGTTGATGGACCATATAATTAGGTAATCCTACATACACATATGTGTCACACATCTGCATTAGGTGTGATATAGACATACACATATACATGATATACTCTTATTTTGAATGTTGGGCTTTCTTTCTACTCATGTCATATGGACATTATGGGCAGTCCATTCTTCGATCTTGATACACACATGTTTCAATTTACATTATCATGTTTGAGTTTATATATGTATTTACACATGCTTATTATCCATGATTATATCTTACACATGGTATTTCATATTCTATACACTTAACATACTTTTCTAACACATTGAATCCATGGGCCACTATGACATGCTTATGTTGGTTGCTTATGCCTTACTTTATGCACTTCTCTGAATGTCTTATTTTTCTTATTTGAGTATTTGAATATGCTCCTTTGTTTTCATCACTTGTGCCTATGTATGTTTTTCCTTTTACATTTGCATAATGTCATTATTTGTTGTATGGACATTTGAATATGTCATTCTTGCTTTCATGGACATTTGACTAAGTCATGTCCCTTTGATTGTGCAAAATTTGAATATACCCCTTGTTTGTGGTCTACTTAGACCATTTCTTATGGAATTAATTTAGAGTGCTCTTGTGTGTGTGTGTTTTTTATTGTTGATCTTGTACTATTACTATCTAGACATTATCATGATATTTACGATGCATCTTAGGCTTATATGTGATCACATTGGTTCTATGTGATTCAATGACACATTTACCTAGACATGTTACTTCTATATGTTACATGGTTACATTCATAAATATTATAGTTATCTTTGTTATGCCCCTAACACACACACCCCATTTCATCAATTTCAAATGGGGACCCATTATTATAAAATATTTAATTGGGGAATCCATGAACCTTATAAGTCCATGTTCCTTATTGTTCTTCATTCACAGTCTAAGGATATTTTACTGAAGCTAAGTTTTATAAGAAATCAAACCATGAAAATGAAATATCAAACTAGTATCTTAAGTTATTATATGCCTTGAGTTTTCATGAATTCATTTTTTAAAATGTTATGGTTTAAAAAATAATGGCATTAATCTTTTTTCCTAGTTTTGTATGTACTTTATGTGATTACAGGACCATTGATTGGGATTCATTAACTGCCCTTAAATAAGCCCCACTTTATTTACTTAGGATTGATGCATGCCTCACTCCCACATCATTAGAATCCTTTAGATATTATAAATTTATTAAAATTATAAGTATTTTTCACTTACCAAGACTTCAAAAATCTAGTTAACCCAACAACGTGGAAACTTCAATTTTTATTCATCCACAAAGTTAATGGTCCCAACCTCTATAGTTTAATGCCTCTGAGCTTCTATGATTCTAATTGTTTCTAATGCAAAATTGCTTTCTACATTCAAAAGAAGAAATAAGAAACTGAAAGATGGTTAAGGCTAGAAGTACCTGATATAGTCGTGCGCACCGAAATCAGACGTTGAAAGATTCTCCTCTTTTGCTGTGGAGGAATGACACTTGCGAAGAAAAGGCTAAACACGGAAAAATGTTAATAAGAGATATGGTGGGTTGTCAGGCGAACGCCCGATCCCGGAAGTACGAAGACTCCCTAGAAGGATATCAACCCACTGATAAAAAAGAGTAGAAAATTGGATGAAAGTAGATGATAATGACAAAAATAAATGACAAAAAATAAAAGGCGTACCTGATATGCGGCACTGTTCTGCACAGTCACCGGCGTCGGTCTCTGTGGTGCCGGCGTCGGTTAGGGAAGGTGCCGATGTCGGTCAGGGTGCCGTCGTCGGTCGGGGTGGTGACCGGCGTCGGTAGGGGTAGGTTCTGGGAAAAGGTTCGGGACAGGTTCTGAGAGAGTCGGGACAGGTTCAGGGAGAGTCTGGGGGGTTTGAACAGAGTCGGGATAGGTCTGAACAGTCGGGACAGGGTCTGATATGGTCAGGGTAGGGTTTGATAAAGACAGGGACGAGGTTTAGACAGAGTCGAGACAGGGTTTGATAAGGACAGGGACAAGGTTTAGACAGAGTCTGAGGAGTTTGAACAGTGTCTGGGCAAGGTCGGGAAGAGGTCTGAACAGAGTCTGGGGGTTTGAGGACAGAGGCAGGGATAACAGAACATAAACAATAACTAAGAAAGAAAATGAAATAAACAGAATAAAGACTTACCTGGTAGAAGACCCGATGAAAGCCATGGTGTGCAGATTAGTTGATGTCGTAGTGTTGATGATTGCTCAGAGTTCACAGGTTCGGTGGAGGAATTCGTAGGTTGGTTGCTCAGCATTCGGTTGATCAGCGTTCGGGGATCGGTTCGAATGGCTGGCGGAGGTTGATGAAGGCGGGGGACGGGGACGGTTCTAGAAACGGTTCGTCAACCGTTTCGGGAAACTGAATGGTAACTGATAACGGACAAGGGGAAGGTGACCGACGTCGGCAGGATTGTCGACGTCGGCGACATCGGTCGGGTAAAGACCGTCGTCGGTAGATGCATAATGGGAATAGAGTCTACCTTTCGCTCTGTGCTCCTCTTTACATGCTGCCAGGGTCAATGCTGGTGAAACAAGTGATCGGCAAGGGTTCAATAGGCGAAGAAGAATAAGACGGGGAATGACCAGGGGAGTCGACACGATTTCGGTGTCTACATTTGCCCCTTTTTGTCTTGTTGGTTGTTCTGGACGAACTGCAAGACAAAAATAGGAGTGAGTGCCCCAGGCGAGGGATAAGGTTGATTTCGTCTTGTTGGTTATTCGAATGAACTGCAAGACAAAAATAGGAAGCGAAATGCCCCGAGTATGGATGAGGTATTCCCCCTCAAAGCAGGAGTCGAGGAAAGGGAACTGGGAATCGGGTGCTGATTTGATAAAGAGTGGATAAAAAAAAAAAAGGGGGTGAGGGTGAACGCTGCAAAGGTCGTGATTGCGCGCATACCACTGCATGAGATGGTCAGGCCAAAGTGTCGCAGGTCAAGGGTCGAGGAGTGCTAAAATTGAAGTAACCGGGCCCCAGCATTTAGTCGTCTGCTGATCGGGTCACTCAATCTAAGCTGAAGCTCCAAATGGGTCGTCGCGTTCCAGGTATCCCGGGCTCAGGAAGTGCTCGTAGAAACGCGAAAAAGTCACAAGTAGTAGGGATCAACCGGTGTGCGATCCTATACTTGTGAGGGTCCAAAAAGGTCTGCGCATAATTCTACTAACCAGTCATGAGGTAGCATACATGCAAAAACAACCAAGGCAACAACGTCTTGGAAGTGGTCGAGGTCGGAGGAGATAGGCATGATCTCCAATGGTTGGTGGTCGATGGATGGATGAATGGACGAAAGGATGAGAGGATGCGGCCGAGCTAACCCCAGAAGACCCCATGTCAACTGAGTGCTGCCTACATAGCCCTGGTGATAGGGCCTCAGGCCGATGTAGTTCTCCCTAGAAGGGAGGAAGGGTCAAAGGGATGGTGAGGAAAAAAAAGATGTGGCAGCCTTTTCCAAATGGTGTATTCTGCAACATTGGTTGAGGGGTTTTTCATCCCTAGCAATATTCCATTTGCGTGATGGATGTATGCTAAAAATGAATTGAGGTCTATTTATGCTTCAGCAAGTATTGGTTTATGCTTAACATAAATTGGGGCGAGTCGATAGTTTCCATGTGTATTGGTGTCCATAGAAACTAGGGTGAATAGGCAAGGTCATGTTGATGGTCTGAAAAGAGAGTTGAGCTGAGTTGATCGACAAGTGATGAAGGTGGATGTGACCAAAGGGTAGAGAAAAAGTGAAAGGCAAATTGCTCTTTCATTGACAAGGACCAAAAAGATAGCATAGATAGGGGTTATGAGAACCAAGGGCCCCATTCATGCGTGACGTCGTTGACCATAGTTATGTTAGAGCGGTAATCGAATCACTTAGACATTAAAGTGAGCTCGAAGTCCCTTGAGTAGGTAATAGGAGGAGGAAAGAGGGTAACCCGTGTTAAGAGCAGAGATAACTTTGCCCCTTTTTATAGGAGACCCTGAGACAACTACAAGCCAAGTCCGTGACTCGTTTTTTTTTTTTTTTTTGAGAGGCAGACTGATCGATGCGGGAAGCCTGCATAGAGATGTCATTTGCTTGGTGGTCAGGTTGCGAAGCTGATCAATGCGGGAAGCTTCTAAAATAAGTTGTTGTTTATTGCCAGAGTAGTCATAGCCATCCTTCGAGGGAGTGGTCTATATTTTTGTTTAATATAAAGGCTTTTGAATAGCTATCCTTCGAAGGAGCAGTCTATTTATTACAGCAATGATAGTACAGCTGTCCTTCGAGGGATCAGTCTGTCTTTTTGATTTTGATATAGATATAGTGACCATGGATATGTTTTGACATCTTGATTTGTTTTGATAGAAATGTGAGTCATGGACAAGACTGTAGAAGGTCAAGGGCTCCCTTTTATTAGGACAAAACATCCATACATCATAAAAGGGTTATAGGAGTTGTTAAGAGGAATAGGGTTGAAAGGAAGTAGGATGAAGAGGATGGGGATTGCTCAAGGGACGAGCTCAAGTTAAGTGTCAAGTGGATGAATACTCGACTAGCAGTAGAACGGTCGTAGATGCAACGCATTAAGAGGGTCAGGTTCTGGGCGTCCATCAAGAGAAGACAGACAGTAAGTCCCTGATCCATACTTGTGCGTGATAATAAAAGGTCCGAGCCAATTAGGAGCAAACTTGCCTCGTTTACTTCGCTCCATATTGGTCACGTGTTGATTCTCTTTGAGGACGAGGTCTCCGATGTTGAAATCTCGTTCTCACAGATTTTTGTCATAGGTGCGCTTGATGTGATGTTGATAGACATGGAGATGATTAAGGGCAGCAAGACGGTGTTCGTCAAGTAACTCAAGTTGAGCTAAGCGATCTTGATGAAAGTCATCGTTGGAAAGGATATCATGTAGAGAAATGCGGAGAGACGGGATCTGTACTTCGAGAGGTAAAACAGCCTCTGTTCCGTACACAAGAGAAAAAGGGGTAGCACCCGTAGAGGTTCGGATGCTAGTGCGGTAAGCCCACAAAGCGAAGGGAATGTGAATGTGCCAATCCCTGCCTGTGTCACTGACCACTTTCATGAGAATTTTGGTGAGAATTTTGTTGGAAGCCTCGGCCTACCCATTTGCTTGTGGGTAGTAAGGCGAAGAGAAACTGAGTTTGATGCCGAAGGAGTCGCATAGCTTTTGGACAGTTTTGTTTTTGAAGGACTTGCCGTTATCAGTGATGATTTTATGAGGGACACCGAAACGACAGATGATGTGGGTGTTGATGAAGTCGACGATCTTGTCGGCTTTTATGGAGATGAGAGGAATGGCTTCCACCCACTTGGTGAAATATTCAGTGGCTGTGATGATGGATTGATGACGAAGAGACGAATGAGGGTTAATCTCACCAATGAGATCTAAACCCCACTGAGAGAAAGGCCAGAAATCCTGAGCAACTTGCAAGGCGTGGCTGGGGAGATGAAGCAAGTTAGAGTGATGCTGACACTTGATGCAACGCCGAACATAATCGCTACAGTCTTGATGAAGGGTAGGCCAATAATAGCCCAAATGAAGGATGCGCTTGGCAATCGAATTTCCACTGAAATGCCCGCCACAAATCCCATCGTGGACTTGCTGGATGGCGTGAGATGCTTCAGTGGAGGTGAGACAACGAAGAAGGAGGCCGTCGAAGCCTCGCTTATAGAGAAGACCCCCTAGCATGGTATAGCGAGCAGTACGCTTGATAAAAGCTCGTCGTGCATTACTAGAGAGGTTGGGAGGAATGATAGAGAGAGATAAGAAGTCCACAAGTTGCTTATACCAAGCATCTTGTGGGCTAGGGTCTATAGTGTTGACATGATGAATGTGAGGAGAGATATATGAAGGCAATGGCACACGACGCACCGTGACAAAAAGTCTGGATGCAGATGAGGAAGATGGGATATGGGAAGCGAGAGAAGCCATAGTGTCAGCAAACTTGTTCGTGGATCGAGGAACAGTCTGCAAGAGGAAATGGTCAAAAGATGCAAGGAGAAGGTCAGCACGATTTTTGTACCTTTGCAAAATTTCATTTTTACAGAGGTATGAACCGTTGACCTGATTGACGATGAGCTGCGAGTCGCCGAAGATATTGATGGACTTGATGCTGAGAGAGAGGGCGGTCTGAAGTCCCAAAATTAAGGCCTCGTATTCGGCCATATTATTGGTACAATCAAAGTCGAGTTTAAAAGACAAAGGCATGGGCTCCCCTTCGAGTGGGATGAGAATGACCCCAGCACCTCCACCTAGTTGACATTTGGATCCGTCAAAGAACATAGTCATCTGATAGGTGGTGTCGTCGGAGGAAAGCGCAGCGATAGACTCGTCAGGGAATTCACACTGCGAAGGTTGAGTGTCAGGAAGAGGGGCATCGGCTAGTTGATCAGCGATGGTTTGCCCTTTGATAGATTTCTGCTGGATGAATTCGAGATCGAACTCAGCAAGCAGCATGAGCCACTGAGCCATACGTTGATTCTGATATGGCTTGGAGTGCATATACTTGAGAGGGTCAGTGTGGGTGATGACAAAGGTTTTGTGACTGAGAAGATAGTGGCGAAGCTTATTAGCAGCAAAGACTAATGCCAAACAGAGTTTCTCGATATGGGTATACCGAGTTTCATAGTCGACCAGTGTTCAGCTGATATAATAAACGGCTTGCTCGCGGTGATGCTCGTCTCGGTGCGCGATCATGGCACCTAACGAATGGTGAGTGGCTGAGATATAAAGGTAGAAAGGTTGGTCGTCTTTAGGTGGAATGAGAACTGGTGGAGAGACCAGATAGCGTTTTAAGGCTTCAAAAGCCTCTTGATAGTCCTTATCCCACGTAAAAATGACGTCCTTCTTAAGGAGATGATGAAAAGGTTGGCAGCGGTCAGAAAGCTGCGAGATGAAGCGACGAATGGACTGGAGCTTGCCTTGCAAACTGTGAAGCTGCTTGAGATTGGTCGGGGGAGGCATTTCGAGGATAGCGCGAATCTTGGCGGGATCTATCTCGATGCCACGGAAGGAAACGATGAAGCCGAGAAGCTTGCCAGAGAGGACCCCAAAGACACATTTCTTGGGGTTAAGACGAACATTGTATTGAAGAAGACGAGAAAAGATGATGTTGAGAATGGTCAGATGGTCACGGCGAAATTTAGATTTGCCGAGAAGGTCATCCACATAGTCCTCCATGATTTTGTGGAGGAGATCGTGGAAAATGTAAGTCATGGCACGCTGATAAGTGGTGCCTACGTTCTTCAAGCCGAAAGGCATGACTCGATAGCAAAAGGTCCCCCATGGGGTGATGAAAGTAGTCTTGTGCTGATCTTCCAGAGCAATCAGAATTTGATTGTATCCTGAAAACCCGTCCATAAGAGATAGCATCTCATGGCCGGCCGTAAGATCAACGAGCTGGTCAATGTTAGGAAGAGGAAAGTCGTCTTTAGGACAGGCTAGATTAAGGTCACGATAGTCTGTGCAGATCTGAATCCCCCCAGTTGCCTTGGTGACTGGGACGATGTTAGAGACCCACTGTGGATAATCGATAGGCTAGATGAAGGAGATAGAAAGGAGCCGCTGAAGCTCCTCCTTGACAAGGAGGGCAATGCGAGGATGCATCTTTCGAAGCTTCTGCCTAACAGGCTTAGCCTCTGGTTTGGTGACAATGTTATGGGTAACGATGGTTGGGTCGATGCCAGGCATATCACTGTAAGTCCAGGCAAAGGCCTTGCTATGGCCGGAGAGGAACTGGGTATAGTCAAGCTGCTCCTGAGCGTCTAAAGATTGACCGATCTTTAAGACATGAGGAACATCAGAAGAAGGAAGGTTGATGTCAATGGTTGATTCATTTAACATAACCTGGGTCTTAGAAGGAAGGGAGCGCTGGATGAAAGAATCATCAGCGCCCATGTAGGAAAGAATAGCGTCATCGTCAACGCAGTGAACAGTGTGAATGGTTGCCGACTCATCTTCGATCATGGTGGGAAGAATGAGAGGGAGAGACTTGGATACCCCATTGAGCTGATAAGTCAAGGGGTCCAGGCGGATGGTGTTTATGGAAAAAAAAAAAACTAGGAGGAATGGAAACCACTGACTCCGTAGGTGAAGGTGGCGAAATAGGCGAGTGTGGAGGAGATTGGTCGAGGATTGGTTCAGGATAAAGGTCTACAGGGTCTTGAGTGGGGTCATGATATCCCAGACCATACCGTTTCTTGGCGTCGTCATCGTTGAGCGGTTGGATAGGCTGATGGGAGCCCTGCTCATAGCGTCTGAAACCAAAACCCTTCCATGCACACCTGTAAAGGTAAGTATGTGCAAAGGCGGGGTTGCCAAGAAATGAAAAATCTGATGTGAAAGGTTGGGGTGAAGAAAGAGGATTACCGTCAGTAGGAGCTTGATTAAGCCCTCCATAGACGAGGTTGGTGCGGAGGTGAAGGGGACCATAAGGTATGATCATCCCAATCTGATGGTCGTAGCTGGGGCTATGATGAAGGCGTCCATACTCTTGCGGAGTTTGGAACATGTCTAAAGCCAGCAAGTGATACTCTCCCAATGAAAGTCTTTGGAAGACGTCTTCCATGGGGTCTGTGGTCGTCGCTTGAAGGGGAGGTGTAAGGGCGACTGCCTGTTGCGAACAGGTTGAAGCTTCCGCGGATGGAGGCGGTGCCGAGGTTGACGACTTGATAGGAATGAGGACATCGTTTGGACGGTAGGTGGTATTGCATGTTTTGAAAGGTGAAGGGTCAGCGAGAATGGTGTGAACTTGTCCGTCATGCTCAAACTTCACACAACGGTGCAGGGTGGAGGGGACACAGGCCATGGCACGGATCCAGGGTCAGCCCAACAAGATGTTGTATTGGAACTCTCCTTCGATGATGTAGAAGAGCTCCGGGACTGTGCGTGGACCAACGCGGATATGAAGGATGACGGTGCCAATGGTCGTGGCAGTAGTGTCATTGAAAGAGCGCAAGATCGCGTCAGTTTTGGAGACGCAATTCTTAGGAAGAGCCAACTGATCAAAGGCATGAGTGGAGATGATGTTGATGCTAGCGCCCCCATCGATCATAACGCGTTTAATGCGTGTCCGATCGATGTAGGCAGTGATGAAGAGGGTGGCGTCCTGATCTTCCGTGTTGGATGTAGGAATTTTAGAATCGCTGAATGTTATGGAGGCAACAGGGGCTAAGGAGTGGACAAGGGCAGCAAGTGGCTGAGGATCCTCAGGTTGGACCTCCGCTGCCTGTAGGGCTTGGATGAGGGCCTGACGATGTTGAGGTGAGGTTTGGACGAGATCGTAGAGGGACATCTTCACAGGCGTCTGGTGAAGCTGTTTCAACATGGAGTCGTGGATTGGTCCGGAAGAGGAAGAAGAAGAAGAAGAGGGTTGAGGCGCGCCAAGGATAGAAATCTTAGGCTTAGGCGGTTGAGGTGGATTGACAAAAGGGTAAGTCCAAGGAATGGCGGCTTTTTCTTTCGCCTTATCCTTTTGTGACCTAGTGGTGATGTGAATGGCATTGATTTCAAAGATGGGAGGTGAAAATGATGAAGGGGTTGTAACCGGTTGATGAGATGTGGATGGGTTTGAAGAGGTTGAAGGGTTGTGAGAAGGAGTCGGAGGGCGGTCGAAAGTGTCCTCGAAGAGAAGAGTGTCTTTCTCCAGATAACGGCGAATGACAGCCTTGAGGGCACAGCAAGTCTCAGTGTCATGTCCTGGTGTACGATGATATAAACAAATCTTCGTGTCGTCGAACCAGGAAGGTTTAGACCTGAGAGGTTGAAAGGGCTTGATGGGTGGAAGAGTTATGCTAGAGGTTTGCAAAAGTCGTTGCAAGATCAAAGAGTATGAGCCCACTAAAGGGTCCATGCTCATCGATGTATGCGATGTCGGTGACTTTTGCTTGGGTGAAATGGGAGGAGGTTTTCGTACCACCTTCTGGGTTGATGGTGCGATGACAGGCAGAGACGGTACACTCTTCGTGAGAGGTATCGCCCTTTTGGGAGAGGGTAGGCTAGTGGTAGGTAAAGGAAGCAAAGGAGGCAACCGGTTTTGGTTAGAGGTTGAAGCGGGAAGGATTCTGGTTAAGGTTGAAGGATGTGGGCCCAAAATGGAGGGCAATGGTGACGGAAGAGGAGGCGTTCGCCTCTGTGGTTTGGCAGTCTTTTGAGATTTGGGTTGAAGACTACTATTAGTTGAAGTTTGGGTTAAGTCCACCTTCACTTGTGGATGAGTGAGGTTGGAGATGGGGCGAACGCCAAGTGATTTGATAGGTTTAGGCGGAGTAGATGAGGGTTTTGGTTTTGATGAAGTTGATGAAGATGTAGACGGTTTGGAAGTGGAGATTGGATTTTTGTTGATAGTCTTAGGAGGTTCCGCCATGGGAGGATTAGCGGTATGAGATGAGAGGGCCCGGGCTTGTTAAAGAGCTGTGAGACGGTCCCACAATCCCTGATGTTCCACTTTCCTAGAAGGGAGAAGTTCGAGTCTCTCCACTAGTCGGGAAAATGGCTGAGAAGATGCGGGATGAGGTTTAGGCTCTTGAGAAGATGCCAATGGTTGTGGGACTGAAGGTAAGACGGATGTAATAGTCTCGGGTCCAAAGCATGGTGAAGTTATGACAGGTTCATGTTCGGTTGGAGATGAAGGAGAGATAGGTTCTTCTCTGGGTGGAGAAGAAACTGGTGAATGAAGCTCCTCAAGCGGGTAAAGGGCAGGGATGATAGTGCCCTCCACTTGTGGCCGAGGAGTAGGAAAGGTTGGGTCCTCCATGGGCAGCAAGAAGGAAGATGGTGAAACTGGCGGTGCTGGTAAGGTCGATGCGTCCTCCAAAATTAGAGAAGTTGAGGGAGAACTAACCGGAGAAAGAGGTTCATCCACATGTGATGGACTGATGGATGAACTCACCTCTTGGGGTTGGTTAGAAATGAGGGGCAAGACCGTATTGACTGTTTGAATATTATGTTCATGGGTATTGTCAGTCAAGGTCTGGACGTTGTTTTGGGTTGGTGGATGATTAGGGAATGGTTGTTTGAAGATATCGATACCCTGATTAGGAGGGGCGTTAGGATTGTCGAGGATGAGGTCACCCTTTTCCAACATGTCTTGAACTATGTTTTTAAGGGTTTTACAGTTGCCCGTGTCATGACCTTTAACACGGTGGTAGTGGCAGAAGTCATTCTCCCTATACCACGCAGGGATGGCGCGTGAGGGATCAAATTGTGGTGGAGGTCAGATTTGAGGGAGATTGATGGCCCCTTGTTTGACGAGTTTTTCCAGCACAGACGCGTATGATTCTCCAAGTGGAGTAAACTGTCGCTGTATGTATCTCTGCTGAAATTGACGAGTGGCGCTCATGGACGTGGATGGTTCAGATTGATTAGTTGAAGGCGAAGAAGAGGAAGATCTAACAACCACAGCATTTGCTGAAGCTTTAGATTTAGGATTGGATGAGGAGGGCTTAGAAGAAGGGTCATTGGTTTTGGAGTTGGGATTCTTACTTCGCAACTTGACTTTATTCTCCTCAACGGCACGTAACTCAAGTTTACGAGCCATCGTGAAGGCTTCGTCAAAAGTGCGGAAGGTTTGAACCCTCAAGGTAGAAGAAATATGTTTAGCACAGGCTTGAGAGAAAATTTCAATAAGCTCAGGCTGAGGTAAAGAAAATGAAAGTTGATTGATAAGGCTCCTCCACCGAGCGACGAAATCAGCAATAGATTCATCCTCGAACTGGCGAATAGAATAGAGGTCTGTGATAGAGACCTTCTTGGTGATATTGATGGAGAAATGATCGAGGAAGAGCTGGGCCAGCTGAGTGAACGTGAGGATGGAATGGCTGGGAAGAGAGCTGTACCAATCAAGTGCAGCACCCGAGAGAGACATGGGAAACATGCGTAAGAGCAACGCATCGTCGTGGGCGATAAGGTAACAGGCATGTCTGAATGCCCGTAAATGTTGTTGTGGGTCTTCCTTATTCTGGAAACGAGAAAACTTAGGAAGTTCCCACTGGCTGGGATATGGTCTGATGGGGACAGAAGGATGGATGGGCTCGTTACAGATTTGTTCGTACGAGAGAGTGTTGCGTGAGCCGGTAATGGAGGTCTCTAGGTTGGACATTTTATCCATCAGCATCTTGATAATATCTACTGACGGATTGACGGGTGGAGCACCTCCTAGATTGTGAGGCGCTTGAAAGAGGCTGGAAGAGGTGTACGACGTAGTCAGTTGTACCAATAAGGGCGCAACGTACGGATGACTAGTCGTAGGGACAGAAGAAGTGACTAAGGATGATTGGATGGAAGGCATGGCTAGGTTTGATGTTGTCATGGGAGGTTGGTTAGAGGTAACATGGGCTAACGGATGGGTAGCCACCCTAGTGTTGATAGGAGTAAGAGTGGGCGGAATAGAGACGACCAGGTTTTGAAAGGGGGTAGAAAGTGGTTGAGTGGACTGAGATTGATTGGGGGCCGAAACCCCGGTGAAAGTGGGCCCAACAACGGAAGGAGAGGCCACACTTGGATGGTTGGTAAAAGGTTGGTCAGTGGTTGAGGCAACAGCCTGGGTGTCTAAGGGTTGGACTACGGACGTTGT
This sequence comes from Torreya grandis, assembly GCA_037957365.1. Taxonomy (NCBI): domain Eukaryota; kingdom Viridiplantae; phylum Streptophyta; class Pinopsida; order Cupressales; family Taxaceae; genus Torreya; species Torreya grandis. Next base: position 750,359 of record JARHVA010003893.1, on the reverse strand, counting down.
TGATACGACCGCAGTTGTGAGGAGAGAAGTCGGCATTCCATAAATTGGATTGCCAAAGGGGTCTCGTGTTTGGCTATTCGCGAGATAGTGTTGCAGGGCTTTGGTATTGAGGTCCAAGAATCGTGCAAAGTCTTGGTCCCCTTCTGGAATAATAGGCATTTGGGGCGGAGATGGTCTGATAGGAGTTCTTTCGGTTTCCGAGTTGAACTCCATTGTAGGGTTGGTTGTAGGCGGGGTAGATGGAAGAGGATGATGCCTCGCGTGATCGACTAGAGCCTTAGCTTGGCTACGAGTCAGAACCATTCAAGACAAGGAAGAACGTCCTCACAAGCTCAAACAAGCAGATAAGAACCAAAAAGATGAAGACACAAACAGATCCTAAAACCCTAGAAGTAAATTATTAGGATTATAGTGGCTTATGCCTTAGAATGTGTGTGTAGAGGAAGATTGGCTGAAAAATGGGTCCTAGAAGAAGCAGTCTATGGATGGTTTCAGGTTTTGTTATGGTGCTCAAGAAATCTGTGTTAGCTTCCGTACCGGCCTGGTGCTAAGGAGCAAGCTCCCCTCACTTCACGATTCCAGTGGTTAGCTGGTTTCGCTTAGCCAAAATATACTTCCACTAGAGTTTATCCTCCGCCAGAGAACGGAGTGGGCTTCCCCCTTGGTGATGAAATCCAAGTAGGGTCACCGGGACGGGTAAGGTATCCGCTGGGGGATGAAATCCCAGTCGGGCCTTGTCTCAGGTAAGTTTTATGTTTGTTTTGTGCAGGTGGTTTGGTCGTGTAACATCAAGTGATCTAGATTAATTCAATATGCGGTTTAATTACTATGTGTGGTCTAAAAGATGCAGGCAAACAGAAATGAATGCAAAGTGTTTTAATGTCCAAGTCGAAATGTTTGTTCGTATGAAGACGAATGGAGAAAGAGTCAAAGAATATGAGTTTTAGCTAGTCTAGAAATGCAAGAAAGAAAGAAGTGTTCGTTTTAGTTCTGCTTATGATGTTGTTTAAGAAGAGACGAAAAGGAGGCGAAAAGGAAGAAACCTAATGCACCTAAATGAACGAAAGAAAGAAAGAACCCAAGGAGGACCTAGGGTCCCACCGGGCGTGCCAGAATGTTTCTAATGCAAAATTGCTTTCTACATTCAAAAGAAGAAATAAGAAATTGAAAGATGGTTAAGGCTAGAAGTACCTGATATAGTCGTGCGCACCGAAATCAGACGTTGAAATATTCTCATCTTTTGCTGTGGAGGAATGACACCTGCGAAGAAAAGGCTAAACACGGAAAAACATTAATAAGAGATATGGTGGGTTGTCAGGCGAACGCCCGAGCCCGGAAGTACGAAGACTCCCTAGAAGGATATCAACTCACTGATAAAAAAGAGTAGAAAATTGGACGAAAGTAGATGATAATGACAGAAATAAATGACAGAAAATAAAAGGCGTACCTGATATGCGGCACTGTTCTGCACAGTCGCCGGCGTCGGTCTCTGTGGTGCCGGCGTCGGTTAGGGAAGGTGCCGACGTCGGTCAGGGTGCCGTCGTCGGTCGGGGTAGTGACCGGCGTCGGTAGGGGTAGGTTCTGGGAAAAGGTTCGGGACAGGTTCTGAGAGAGTCGGGACAAGTTCAGGGAGAGTCTGGGGGGTTTGAACAGAGTCGGGATAGGTCTGAACAGTCGGGACAGGGTCTGATATGGTCAAGGTAGGGTTTGATAAAGACAGGGATGAGGTTTAGACAGAGTCGAGACAGGGTTTGATAAGGACAGGGACGAGGTTTAGACAGAGTCTGAGGAGTTTGAACAGTGTCTAGGCAAGGTCGGGAAGAGGTCTGAACAGAGTCTGGGGGTTTGAGGACAGAGGCAGGGATAACAGAACATAAACAATAACTAAGAAAGAAAATGAAATAAACAGAATAAAGACTTACCTGGTAGAAGACCCGATGAAATCCATGGTGTGCAGATTAGTTGATGTCGTAGTGTTGATGATTGCTCGGAGTTCGCAGGTTCGGTGGAGGAATTCGCAGGTTGGTTGCTCAGCGTTCGGTTGATCAACGTTCGGGGATCGGTTCGAATGGCTGGCGGAGGTTGATGAAGGCGGGGGACGGGGACGGTTCCAGAAATGGTTCGTCAACTGTTTCGGGAAACCGAATGGTAACTGATAACGGACAAGGGGAAGGTGACCGACGTCGGCAGGATTGCCGACGTCGGCCGATAGGTGACCGACGTCGGCGACATCGGTCGGGTAAAGACCGTCGTCGGCAGATGCATAATGGGAATAGAGTCTACCTTTCGCTCTGTGCTCCTCTTTACATGCTGCCAGGGTCAATGCTGGTGAAACAAGTGATCGGCAAGGGTTCAATAGGCGAAGAAGAATAAGATGGGGAATGACCAGGGGAGTCGACACGATTTCGGTGTCTACACTAATCAATTCAAAACTTAGCAAGATTTATTTAAAAAGAACCCCATAAGGATTACATAGACCTTTGGTCTATATTTTAATGGACTATATATTTTGCACTTCAAGTGATTGACATTTTTGGCACATTTATGCCCTAACTCAACTATGAAAGAGCTAAAGCATAGTAAAAATATACAACCTAATGGTTTTGAGCCCCCAAAATTCTTGGGACATCAACATCACTCCACATGTCTAATTTACACTACTTATGACCCTATAGGACATGCACAATTCAAATTAATAGGCTTTAAGCCTCTAAACATCCTATACCATTGAGATCATTCCACATGGCTTGATCATGTTGACCCATGACTGGGGAATATGTAAAAAAAATAATGAAATGCTAAAAATACAACATGATAAAAGCTAGACAAGTGTAATTTTAAAAAAGGGGGCATGACCAATGTATGGATATAAAAGGTTAACAACATGAAAAAAGAACTAGTTAATGAGTAATTGACAGTTGTCTCAAAATTAGTTACTAGACACAAAGACTTAACAAAGTATCACTATGTTTCAAACAAACCAACATGTCAAAGATAAATAACAAGTTTAAATTTAAAGGGAAATAAAATAAAAATTTCATTATCTACATTAATGGTGCTTAAATTCATTCAATAATTAGGGTTGGGAATAATATATTCAAAATGTATGCAAAAGGGGGATTCACTTTTCCATTACTCTTTCAATCCATTGGTCATGTTTTTGAGCTCCATAGCATCCCAAAAGCCCTAATTTATTTAGTGATAAACCATATAATGAAGCAATAAATTCATAGAGAGAATTTTACTAGCTACCATAAAATAATGGCTTCTTCTTTAAGAGAAAATTTCTAGTTTCCTCTCCCTACTCATTCGAAAGAGGACCTAAATACATGGATACTATGTTCAAAAGGAGCATATTAGATTTCAAGTTCCTACACTACTTGACACTCTAAGAAGAGGTGGAGTATATAAAACCATATTCTACTGAGGACCAATTATATCCTAAAGAGAATCAATATGTAGAATACCTCATATCAATTAAAGAATAAGGCCTCTACCAAGTGGTAGCCAAACTTGAGGTAATGTCATGCATTGACCTAATCAGAGTTTTATTTATTAATACAACTATTTCAAGGGATATATTGCATGTTATAAAGGTTAATAATTTTATTTCATACATATTGGGTAGGGAATTTGAGAGATACCTTAGACCCCCCTTGCCCAAAACTACTTATAATTAGGTCTCACCTAGTGTTTGGCTTGAGCATAATACAATAGATGGGAAATTGAAACAATGTCTTGCTAAAGGCTAGAAAATGAATACTAAATGGGGGCTATATCACCCAATTACTTCATCAATTTTAGGATTAATATTAGGATAGTTATGGCCTTATTAAATATGTTTTATGGTTTTTTTAGTATCACATACGTCTAGGTTGAGGGGGTTCTTCTATTGGATATGCTCTTAATACCAGACAAGTTCATGGCATTGGGGGAAATTATTAGTGCCAAACTAATGTCAAAATTGATCCATCCTAAATAAAGAGAAACTAATATAAATTATTATATGATGCCCCACCTTTTGGATGTAGTCACATACATGTTATACAATCCCTATGGTAATGAATGGCAACCTTCAAGTTAATATCTAGAAAATAGGGTAGGATAAGAATATTATCTCAAGTTTGTACATATGTATAAGAATTAAATAAAGAGGATATGTGAGGAGGTCTAAACTCAAATTTTCTAGGCTATAAAAAGTACTACAATGCCTAGATTATCAAAAAATATAAGAAAAATCTTGAATAAAATGGGACATTATTGGTACTACCTAGATGGCATTGTTATCAGGGTGGAAGGAATTAGGTCCACTCCCTTATTACTACCACACCATGTTCTAGACCACATAGTGGAATAAGAGACTATATACCAAATTTATAAAAAAAAATTGACGAGGAACTATGCCAAAGGCATTTGTCCTATTATTTCAAAATTCCTTTGATCATTGGATAACAATAATATGTTGTTATATCACATTTTATCCATGATGGCAAGGTTAGGACTTAATACAATCTATAAGTTACACCTTTTAGAAAATGAGACCCTAGAAACAAGATGAAGGGGTATCTCCTACAATTCAAAGAGAAGAAGAAAGTACATGTTTCCTATGTTCATAAGGAATATAAACATGACACAATCTTTATAAATGAATCAAATGATACTGAAGTGTGGATGAAAATGAGAAATAAATCAATATCCATGGCTTAGGCATAATCACTTCAATATGATTTAGAGGTAAATGAGTCAAAAGCACAAGATTCATGGAGCCATCAATGGCCTCTAAGTCAATTGACTGATACTCAATAATAAGATAGACCTCCCTCCACTTCAATAGAGCATGTATATGAAGAACTAAATTATTGTATTACTTAGATAGAATTAGACCCTTAAATTAGGATGGAAATTCTAAAGGTTCTCCTAGGTCCCCAAGTATTTTCTACATCAGTGTAAATTAATGTTCAAAATTTGGAGATATCCAATACAAGGCATAAGTCAACACCATATTCAAGGGAACAAAGAAAGATATCTTTAGTGATGACAACTATACCACCCCTCACTACAGTTACTTAGATAAGTCTTCTAGAGTTTTTGTAGATTGATTTCCTATCTATTCCTACTACTTTAGGTTTTCCTCAATCCCCTAAGTCTCCTTGAATGAGATATATTTCCTCTAAAACCATGTCAACACCATTCATCATATATATTTCTCCTTTATCACCATATCTAGTCATACCTTCTAGAAATGTTATTCATACAATAGTTCCCCCATCTCATCCAACTTCCACTCCACCCATATTCACTTACCATAGGATGAAAAAAGACCCTTCCCCTCACTCCAAGGATAATCAACTATAAGAAATATGATCACTTAGTCTTCCTATCATAGAAGAGGAGGAAGAAGAGGAGACTGAGGAAGCAGTGGATGCAATGGAACCAATAAAGGAAGATGAGCTCGAGCATGTAGTATCTCTAGTTGATTATCCTTTATATGAAGACCTAAATGATGAAGAAGTTGAGCTAGAAAATGCCAAGACTTTAAGTTTTGGAGAACAAATAAGACAAGAATCCTTGATCGACATGTCAAAACAATAGGTCCTCACACAAGAACATAGAAATATCCTTGATGAGGTAGTCTCTTATATTATTTATTTAGTTTTTAGTATTAAAATCTTAGATACAAGTTTGTCTCCTGATGAGGCCACCAATTGCTTCATTTTATAGCCTCATCCATACCTAGTATATATCTTTTTCCATGTAAAACCCATAACTATCCATGAATTATGAAAATGAATGAATGAATTTATGATTTTGTGTATGCATTAATATATATGTTATGTTATGGATTATTGATACTTATTCCTTGATTATATTATACTTGTGTAACTTTATTTAACAAGTATTTGAAGGATAATGTAAGGCTACAAGATCTTGTTAGAGCACAACACTTATAGGTTGCCTATATCAACTATAAGATTCACTTACAATTTTCTCATATATAATATAGAGTACCCACAATAACTGTAGGCTTCACTTATAGGTTTTTCATAATCACTATGGAGTATCTATAGTAATTATAGGCTTCACCTACAAGTTACCCATAACCATTACAATGTGCTTATAACAACTATAGGCTTCACCTATAGGTTGCCCATAGCCAGTATAGAGTGCCTACAACAATTATAGGCTTCACCTATAGGTTTCCCATAACCACTATGCAAAATAGAGCTATTATTGTGATCAAATTTTAAGAACACATCTAGTTGTCTTGGGAACCAAATTGATGATTGGAAAAGATCATAGTTGTTGTACAGAATCCCCACATTCAAATAAATTTTGATGTGTTGGAAAAGATGACAAAGACCAGGATAATGGAAAAGAGACAAAAAGAAATAAAATAGCAAAACAATATACCTTGTCCTTAACCCAGTCAAGCCTAAAACAAGTAACTTCAATTACCAACTACTTGAAGGTTGATTGGGTTAGTTTCAAAATTATTTTTATTTTTACTGATTTAGTGTCTTTAGTTAAAAATTAATAAACTACCTTCTATATTTAATGGTAGAGCCTATCCTTAGTCAATTGGATAGATAATAACAGAAGTATTGGAACTATAGAAATTGCATTTAGAATGTTTAAATATTCTATAACAATCTTTAATTGCTATAGAATTGCGTAATAAGAAAGTTATTTTTGTAAAAAGTTTGTGAATTCTCTCAGAGAAGGATTGGAGCTTAGTTCTGAATGAGGAATTCCCCCTTGAAAGGATTTGTAATGAAGATCCTAATCCTTTTTAGTTTTAGTGTGTTGTGTAAGTTAATTTTATTATTACTTTGATTATATAGGTGTGATGAATTCATGATTCATAAGTATGAAGTAGTTTTGTAATACTATCATAATAGTTTCATAATATAATTATTTGGTGAATTTAACATAAGTTCATTGTACTAAAACTAAAAAACAAGTTGATTTATAAATCAATTATGAATATATATTATTGACATCCTTGAAAAGCATATGCATGTTAGGTTATTAATTAATGTTAATCAGACTCAAGAATCTAGTAATCACTGGGAAATTAGTTTGGACAACATTTTGGTGTCATTGTTAGGGAGGGTGTCAATTATTATTCTCTAAAATCAATAATTATTTTTATAAGATTGATTAATGCACTATTCTACCCAATCAAGCAAGTTGAGTGAGGACACTTTAGTGTCTTATGTTAGATATTTAAGTTCTTGGACATATAGTTCTGACTAGGCAAGTCGAGTGAGGGCACTACAATGTCTTATGCTAGATGTCTAAGTTTCTAGAAGTAAATAGTGCATAAATTACTTAGTTCATGTATATAGAATTGATTTCCCATAAGAGTGATTTATTTTATACAAGGTATGATTTTAATTTTCTTTCTTTCATTTCATATTTTCTAAGATATGTTCGAAATATTGTCATTGATGTCAAAGGTCTAGTATTGGTGATAAAGGCCCCATTGCATTTAATGGTGTTTTTAATATTCATATCTTGGCTAATGTGTGTTAATATTTATTTAATATTAACACATATATTTTTGGTTGCATATAAGTCAAAAGAGGGGCCATGGAGAAGTCAAAGAGTCATGGGTTAAAGACAAAAGAGGAATGGGACACATTTTCTCATGAAGATTCATCTTGAGGAATTTCAAGAGTCACCATGTAAAGACAAAAGAGGGTATGGTGCATTTTTATATGAAGGGACACTTTGATGAATATAAAAAGTCACCAAGATAAAGATAAAAGAGGAAAATATGCATTTGCTTATGAAGGGTCACCATGTGACTTTTCAAATGCAAGGGTACTAAGGGTCATGCAAGTTTGATGCCATTTTCCATGAGGATTTAAGGGTCAAAAAGGGTGAATGCCAAAGGTCATTTGGAAAGCTATAAATAAAGGCTTGAAAAACCATTTGTAATATGCAAGAGATTTCATGGTTTGTATTTGTTTTAGAGGAGAGAAAAGTAAGAGATATTGTAGAGTTATATCATTTGTTGAGTAAGAAACAATGAGAGATAGTTATGATTTATACACAAGAGGGGTTGGTGTTCTTGTGGGTTGGTGCTCATAAATATTTTCAAGGGGTTGGTGATCTTATGGGTTGGTGCTAATAAATAGTTGTTGTGTTGGTGCTCGTCAAAGGGATTGGTGCTCTTGTAATTTGGTGCTTGAAAACTTTGTAATTTGAGTTTCTGATCATTCATATACTTAAGATTATTCTCCATGGTTTTTCCCACTTTGAGTTTCCACATAAAAATTTGGTCTATCTCTCTCTCTCTCTTGTGTGGTGCATATTGTTGTTTAAGTTTTATTGCATATCTTGAATGTGTGATTAAGTGGTTAAAGAAAAGAAATTAGATTAAGTAAAAGATATATGATATACTGATTCACCTCCCCCTCTTAGTATATTTCATGCTTAATAATTGGTATTAGAGCAAGTTACTTTTTTAAAAAGTTTTATAGCTTGAAGGTAGATTTGGGAAAGCATGATGGCTAGATCAAATGAAGGATTTTCTAAAAATAAGGCACCTTTGTTTGATGGGACAAGTTATGATTTTTGGAGCATAAGGATGAGGACTTATTTGATGGCCCTTAGATTTGACATTTGGCAAGGAATGGTGGAGGAATATGAAGAGCCACAGACACTTGCAAATACTCTATTAGAAAAGAAGGCAAGTGAAATAATGCTAAAGCTTTAAATTCTATTTTATGTGGTTTATGTGAATCAGAATTTGTTAAAGTTATGCAATGTAAATCTACTCATGAAACTTGGGTAAAACTTGAGAATATTTACAAATGTGATGTAAAGGTTCAACAAGCTAAGCTTCAGACTTTCAAAAGATATTTTGAGAGTTTGAAGATGGAAAAGGAAGAAAATATAGTAAGTTATCTTTTGTAGGTTGATCAAATAGTTAATTAGATTTGAGATCATGGAAAAAAGTTAGAGGAATCAATTGTGGTACAAAATGTTTTGAGATCTCTACCATTGAGATATGATGCAAAAGTATTAGTAATTGAAGGGATGAATAATTTAGCCAAGCTAAAGATGGATGAGCTACATGGTATTATTATGGCATATGAGATGTAGACCAAATAAGAGAAACCCTCAAAGAGAGAAGCTAATTTCAAGACATCAAAGAAAGGGAAGGCTAAGATTCAAGAATCAAGTGACAATTCTAGCGATGATGAAGATGTAAATGAAGCTCTATTCATTTGCAAGATAAAAGAGGGCACAAATAAATATCAAGGAAAATTATCTTTTAAATATTTTAATTGTGGAAAGATTGGAAATTTTGTAGCTAAGTGCCTAGATAAGGGTAATGGTGAAAATGAAGAAGAAAATTTTATATACAAGAAGAATATCAAAGGAAAATTCAAGAAGGGATTCGAAAAGAAGATTTTGTATTCTAAAGATCCTAGCTCAGCTAAAGATAATGGAGTCAGTGATTTAGAAGAAGAAGAGATTCTATTCATGGCCATACATGAAGATGACTCCACAAACAAAAGTAATGATGATCAAGAAGAACAAGATTAAGCCAAAGTGAATCTAGAAGGAGAACTCATTTGTGTTTTAGAAGAGTTAAAATATCTTGAGAAGAAGAATTGATGATTAAAGCTCTAGATAAAGAAAAATGAAAATGAGTCAAAGAAAATAATTGGAGTTATACAAGTAAACTTTGAAGAAGCCAAGAAGAATCTAACAATATAGTTTCAAAAAGTAAGTGAAAAATGTGAATGGTATGTTATATAAATTGTTTTTAAAAAAGTAGATCTTGAGAAAAAAATAAAGCAATCAATGATAAAGCAACCAATGATTCAAAATTTGTTAATAACACTAATATGCTGAATAAGATATTATAAATTCAAAGATAAATATCAAATAATATAGGTATCACATTTGAAAAAGGGAAAGGGGAGACCATAGACAAGGTTAACATAGAAAAAGGAAAGAGCTATGTTGAGGCTCTTACAAAAGAGGAAATAAAAAAAGAAGTTAAGAATACATATGACATCTCAAAAAAAGAAGGTTGGAAAGAATAGAGCTACAAAAGGAAATCAAGTTAGAGACACATAAATATGTTCTATTTTTATGGTTATCAATTTTATTGTAATGGATATGGTTATAAGAAAATAAAATGTCAAAAAAGAGCTAACAATTTTAGAAATAAGGAGAAGGAAACTCATGCAGAGTCAAGCAAAAGCCACAACTCTTTTGATCCTCCATAAGGGTTTAATGAAGAGGCCATAATATCTTACAAGTGTAACAACTTTAGACATAGCCTAAAACTATAGAAGCATGTTTGAGTCAGTCAAGAAGTATCAAAGTTTTAAGGCTCCATTCATCAAGAAAAAAGTTTAGATAGGTTCATGCAGAAGAAACATCCTAAAAATTCTATATGTGTACATATAGTTTTGTATGTAATAAATGAAGAAAATCCATGGTTCATTGATAGTAGATGTTTGAGGCACATGACAGGAGATAAGAGAAAATTCATAACCTTGAAGAAGATCAATGGTGGCAAAGTGAAATTTAGAGATAATACTACTACCAAAATTGCCAGAAAATGTACACTAAGTTTGGATAATGGTATAACTAAAACTAAAAATATTTTGTATGTAGAAGGTCTTAAGCATAATCTTTTGAGTGTAAGTTAAATGTGTGATTAAGGTCACATGCTAAAGTTTTACACAGAAGGTTATGAACTTATGAGAAAAGATTTAGATGTGTTGGTTTCATATGCTCAGAGAATAAGAAATAATTTTTATATGTTATCAAACATCAAAGGTCAAAGATGTTGTTTGAGTTAGATTTAATAAATTTTTCTATGGCACAGGAGAATGAGACACATAAATTTTTAAAATCTTGTCAACATCATCAAGAAACAAGCAATCATAAATCTTCCAAAGATTACAAAGCAAGCAAGCTAGAAGATGGTTCAAAACAAAAGAGTACTCGACCACTCAAATTTTAGAGCTTGTTCACACTGAATTATGTGGACCTATGAGAACTAAAGTTACTCAAGGTGAAAAATATTCAATGTTGCTTATTGATGATTATTCATATATGAATTGGGTAATGTTTTTAAATAAAAAATTAGAAGCTTTCAGACATTTCAAAGCATTAGTTGAGAATTAAAATGATTTGAATATTAAGTGATTAAGATTAGATTGAGGAGAATTCATGTCGGATCAAAATATTGAGTTTTATGAAGACCATGGAATAAAGATATATTATTCAGTAGCCAGAACTCCACAACAAAATGGAGTAGTTGAATAGAGAAATAGAATAATTTAGGAGATGGAAAGGACAATGCTAAATGAATCCAAGATACCAGATAAATATTAGAGAGAGGTAGTTTCTATAGTAGTGCATATTCAAAATAGAACATTATTGAGAGTCAATAGTGACAAGACTCCTTATGAGCTATGGAAAGATAAATTGGTAATAGTTGATTATTTCAAAGTTTTTGGCAATAGATGATTCATAAAAAGAATTGATGAAAAATTGGGTAAGTTTGAATCTAGAGTAGATGAAGGTATATTTCTTAGTTATTCTTGAAAAATTAAAGATTATAAATGTTATAAAAAAATAACCAAGAAAATAGTTGACAGTGCAAGTGTTAGGATAGAAGAAGAAGGAACACAAAGAATCAGTGATCTAATAGACATTCTTGAAATCATTAAAGAGAAAGATTTTGAAGAATCAAATGAAGATAAGAGGAAGGAGAAAAAAGACACCAAAACCCCATCCAAATATGTCTAGATAAATCATAATGAAAATGACATCATCAGGGACATAAATGAAGGAATTTGCACTAGAAGAATGATGGTAAGTGAATCTAAGCAAGTTAATTTCTCTTTGTTATCCACAATTTAGCCTATAAATTTTTCAAAAGCTAGACATGATAAGCATTGGGTTAAGGCAATGGATGAAGAATTAAATAATATATAAAATAATGATACTTAGAAATTAGTGCCTAGACCAAAATATAATAATGTGATAGAAATAAAATGAATTTATAGAAATAAGTTAAATGAAAATGGAGAAGTGACTAGGAATAAAGCAAGATTAGTATGTAAACGATATACTCAGATTGAGGGAATAGATTTTGAAGAAACTTTTGCACCAGTGGCAAGGATAGAAGCTATTATAATATTTATTGCATATGTAGTATTTAAAAATTTCAAAGTGTTTTAGATGGATGTCAAATATGCCTTCCTAAATGGTAATCTAGAAGAAGAGGTCTACATTGAGTAGCTTGAGAGATTTATTCTCTCAAATATTAGTAGCCATGTATGCAGATTGAAGAAAGCATTATATAAATTGAAACAAGCTCCCGGAGCTAGGTATGTAAGACTTGATAAGTCCCTATAGGATCAAGGTTTCAAGACTGGATTTGTTGATAGTATTCTATACATCAAAACAGAAGGGCATCAATTGATTGTTGTAGTATATATTGATAACATCATTTTTAGAGAAAACATTGAAAAGATGACAAAAGAATTTTTTGATAATATGAAAAAATAATTTGAGATTTCTATGCTTGGATAATTATCATTTTTCTTAGGGTTGCAAATATTTCAGTCAAATAAAAGAATTTCCATATCTCAAAATAAATATGCCAAGGAAATGTTGAAGAAATTTTGTTTTGAGGATTGTGCATCAGTTGGCACACCAATGAGTATAGGAAATAAGGTGAGAAAGGATGAAGATTCACTTATTGTAGATCAATCTTTATATAAATCTATGATTGGTAGTCTTTTATATTTGATAGCATTGAGGCTAGACATCATGTATGTAGTAGGTATGGTTTTAGGATATCAGTCAGCTCCAAAATATAGTCATGTTTAGTTGGTGAAGAATTTTTTTAGATATATCAAGGGGACATTAGATTATAGATTGTGGTATCCCATCGGTAGAGATTTCACTTTGGTTACTTATATAGATTCAGATTGGGTAAGTTACTTGGATGATAGAAAAAGTACAAGTGGAGGAGATTTCTTTTTTGGTGATAGCTTAGTATCATGGCTAGGTAAAAATTAGAATTCAGTATCACTTTCTATAGCTAAAGAAAAATATATTTCAATGATATTATGTTGTACTCAAGTGCTTTAGATGAAGTAAATTTTGAAAGATATCAAGGTAAAATATGATGAACCTATTTATATTTTTTATGACAACACAAGTGCTATTAATATTTTGAAGAATTCAATGATGCATTCAAGAACAAAACATATTCCCATTATATATCACTTCTTGAGAGAGCAGGTTGTAGATCAACAGGTTAAGATGGAATATATCAGTACTACAAAGTAGATTGTAAATATTTTCACAAAGGCACTGCCAAAAGACACATTTGAGTATCTGTGGGAGAAGTTGGGTGTAATTTATTTTACTTTCTGCCATTGAAGATTAACATCAATTAAGAGGGAGATAAGTGTTAGTTTTATAATAGGCCATTTTCCATTGATGTCAAAAAGGAAAAAGAACCAAAATAGGTATAGGTATAGGTATAAGTGCAAAAATAGGTATAGGTTACTACAATAAGGGGGAGTTACTGTATGTTTTTCTAATGGTAGTATGTGCAAGTTAGCATGTGCAGTATAGGTTTTAGGATGTGGCAGTTTTAGTTTAAAGTTGCCATCAATGACAAAGGAGGAGATTGTTGTAAATATTATCATTGATGTCAAAGGTCTAGTATTGGTGATAAATGCCCCATTGCATTTAATAGTGTTTTTAATATTCATATATTATTTAATGTGTGTTAATATATATTTAATATTAACACATATATTTTTGGTTTCATATAAGTCAAAAGAGGACCTATGGAGAAGTAAAAGAGTCATAGGGTAAAGACAAAAGAGGAATGGGATGCATTTTGTCATGAAGATTCATCTTGAGGAATTCTAAGAGTCACCATGTAAAGACAAAAGAGGGTATGACACATTTTTCCATGAAGGGAAATTTTGAGGAATATGAAAAGTCACCAAGATAAAGGCAAAAGAGGAAAAGATGTATTTGCTTATGAAAGGTCACCATGTGACTTTTCAAATGCAAGGATACAAAGGGTCATTCAAGTTTGGCACCATTTTCCATGAGGATTGAAGGGTCACAAAGGGTGAATGCCAAAGGTCATTGGGAAAGCTATAAATAAAGGCTTGAGAAGCCATTTGTAATATGCAAAAGAGTGCATGGTTTGTATTTGTTTTAGAGGAGAGAAAATTAGGAGATATTGTAGAGTTATATCATTTGTTGAGTAAGAAACATTGAGATATAGTTGTGTTTTATACACAAGAGGGGTTGGTACTCCTATGGGTTGGTGCTCACAAATAGTCATTGTGTTGGTGCTCAGTAAAGGGGTTAGTGCTCCTACAATTTGGTGCTTGTAAACTTTGTACTTTGATTTGATGCTCATTCATATACTTGAGATTATTATCCATGGTTTTTTCCACTTTAGGTTTCTACATAAAAAATCTACTCTCTCTCTCTCTCTCTCTCTTGTGTAGTGCATATTATTATTTCAATTTTATTGCATTTCTTGAATGTGTGATTAAGTGGTTAAAGAAAAGAAATTAGATTAAGGAAAATATATATAATATACTGATTTACCCCTCCTCTCAATATATTTTGTGCTTAACAAAATATTTTTCCTTCTTTCATTTCTTATTTTCAAGGATAGTTTTTCTGCTTTCATTTCCTACTTTCTAAGATAATTTTCCTGATTTTAGTAAAATAATTTTATTGATTTTTAGAAGTAAAATTTTAATTCATGTTGTTTTGATTTCCACACTCATTTACTTCCTACATTATTTTTAATTATTCTAAAATAACCTCCTAGAATACACAAAAATGAAAAAAAAAACTAACCCTGTGTAGGAAAGGATAGGATAGCTGAAGGAGTGGCATAACATTTATGTAGAGAGAAAGAGATTCTTGAGGGAGATTCCTACCAAAAAAGCCACAATTTTCTACCAGAAAATAACCACAAATCCCTATAATAACTAAAAATCCTATTAATGAATATACCATAAGCTAGAAGGCTCTTGAAAAAGAGAACAATACAAATAGAAGGAGGTAGCTTGCAGAAGAAGCACTACCAGCTTTGAAAAAGGAAATAAAAGTAGAGGAAGCATTAGCTAGGATAGTATGAAGAAATGAAGGAGAGAAAATACATGAACTAGATACTCAAGAGAGTAACATATTTACAAGATTCCAAAAAGACATTATTGATCAAATCAAAGAAAGCTTAGGAGAATATTTAGACCTTTCATATAGTAAAAAGCCTAAGGATCAATAGATAAATATTTACTATCATGTTGACCAAGGGATTGATATAGAATTTAAGGATGAGATCTTGAGTAACTTTGGTATCCATATCACAAGAAAAACCATCATGAACAGAGAAGGAGACTTTGTGGATAACAACAAGATTCCAAACACAATTAATTTTGAATTTCCTATTCTAGATGCAATAAGTGTAACATAAATGAAAAATATTTCACCCTCAACATTGCCCAATTTTATAGGTACATTATCAAAATATCTAGACACTTTTTTTTTTTTGAATTTGATATCCTCTATAGAAGCTATGACTACAAGTGGGAAGAAAAGAATTTGAAACTTTTTCTAGCCACCCACAAAGACTTAGCACTTCATTGGTTCATGGGATTGGGTAGTAATTCAGTCAACACTTGGGGGACATTAAAAAGAAGTTTCTAACTAAGTATCAGGATTATGGATGAGGAATAAATTATAGAATAAATGACATCTTCAAGATGACTCAAGATGAGGATGAATATTTGGAAGACTATGTTGAACGGTTCATGTTTAGTGTAAACAAATTCAAGCAAAGTTCACTTAGAGAATATCTTTTAAAAATCATGTTCCTAAAAGGAGTTAGAGATGATTGTATAGAATATTTAGACCTAATGAGTGGGGGAGATATCTCTGAAATGACATTCACTAAAATCTTAGGTCTACCATAAATAAAGTCTGTGGCAACAAACTTCCATTGGAAACTACAAATATCCTATCAAAATCTAAAGTTAGTAACTTTTTACAAGACATGAAACAAGATATCATTAGTCATTACACCACCCAACTAGATAACCTACACTCAAGGCAAATCAAGTAAACTTAGATCAATATTTGACCATTTATTGTTTAGATTGTAAGAAAAAGAATGCAGATTGTAGATGTCATGAGGTTTAGGCTAAAGTAGCTAACATCATAACTAAAGAACCAAAAACAATATAGCTACATGCTATAGGAGGAGATAGTGACCAGGTTTCTATGTTACAAAAAGTAGGCCATGGGTTCAATGACCATCTTATTTAGTATGGGACAAAATCTATCTTTAATTCACAATTTATAAATACTACTCCCAATTGGACTTGTCCTTGGATGAATGTCCTACCTCCTCATTCTAGATGGAAGACAACTTAGATAAGATACCATACCACCTCTTAGAAACCTCCATAAAATGTATCCCCATCTTGGACATAAGTTTAGCAACCACCTAAAGGCCCACCCTTCACAAACTAATGGCAACAGCCCTAGAGACCCAATCAACCCTAGGGAAACCCTCAAGGAGGATTTATTTCACAACAATATCCTACTCTTATGACCAATAAACAAGCTACACCCAAGCCTAACCATCTCCCTACCCAACCCATGCAAAATCCCACAAATAAGCTAGTGCTACCCACATTTAGTACAGAATCTGATTAGTACCCAGTATACATAGTGAACATCAATGAAGTTCACCTACATTCAGGGAAAGTTATACCACCCCAAACACCACCCATAATAATGGAGTTAGATAATGAAACCTCAAAGTATCATGCTAACCACCTCCATCACCATAAAAACTATTTAAACCAACCAACGAAGTTTTTGATAAAACAACCCTACCATTCCCAAAATGTCTTAGCCTTCAATGCCATGCAATTAAACCTAAGTTTTATTTCATGGGATAATTCATGAACATTTACGTAAAAGTTCCTCTTTTCTAGGCCATCAATGATGTACCCATATATTCCAAATCTATTAGAGACCTCTATCTATGAAAACTTGGAAAGAAGAAGAAGGATCCCAATATAGTGCATGTGATTGGCCAGCTAGCAGACCTTATGTTAGGAAACACCTTACCAAAGAAATATTTAGATCCAAGATGCCTAGTAGTAACAATCTAAATCTATGATCAGCAACTATCCAATACATTGATAGACTTGGGGGTTGTAATAAACATAATGATAAATGAAACTATGCACAAACTATAACTTTATAATATTCATCCCACACCTACAATGTTGTAAATGGATGATAGATCTACAATCAGACTAGAAGGAATCATTGAAGATCTTGTCATCACTATATATTCTTGGAAGTATCCTAAAAATTTCATTATATTATAGCCTAAGTCTAATTTGGGTAGATATCTTCTTATCTTAGGACATCTTTGGCTTTCCACAGCTGATGCCTTCATTAGCTATAAATCAAGTCCCATGTTGATCTCAAATAGAAACCACACTAAGAATTTGGTCCTCTATCCCCCAACACAGCCAGCCTTGGCACTAGAACATACATTATGAGCTGAAGAAGATGAGGCAAAATAACCTCCTTAGATTCTTATATTCATCATAGACCATGAATTCACCTTGGTTGATCAAGAAGATGATGCAATTCTCTCCAATTTTCTATAGAATAATTACCAAAATCATTCAAAAAATCTCAACCATCTGTAATATGTTGAGTGCCCCTTTTTTAGCCTCTAAGAAGCAAATAAATTTGATGCATTTGTGTAGGAAATATTCCACTAGCTACTAACTCATAGCTATATCCAAACCATATATATTATCAATATATAAATTATGAAAGCAATCTCACAATAAATTAAAATCTCTCCAAGAAAAAATTACTTATTAATAGCAAGTTGGAGTTAAATAAGGAAAAGTACCTAGTCAACATGTTGTATGCAAATCAATGTGTTTTTGCATGGGATTATGAGGATATGTAAGGACTCAACCTAAAAAAATGTACACATCATATCTACATCAAATAAGAGTCCCAACCAATCTCAAAACCATAACATATGATGAATCTAGCTCTTAGAGAAATAGTTAAAGTGGAATTACAAAAAATCTTGACTGCTAGATTTATATATCCCATCTTAGATAGTGAATGGGTTTCATCATTGGTAATTGTACCAAAGAAAAATAGTGAATGACATGTATGCATAGATTATAAGTAACTTAACATAACAACCAAAAAGGATCGCTTTCCTCTACTCTTCATTGATCAAGTGTTGGACACACTAGCAGGAAAGAAATATTTTGCCTTTCTAGATTGCTTCAGTGGTTACAACCAGATTAGAATCACTCCTAAGGACTAGGAAAAGACTAACTTTACTTATCCCTATGGTACTTATGCTTATGTTGTATTACCCTTTGAGATGTGTAATGCTCCTGCAACATTCTAGAGGGTTATTTTGAGTATTTTTGTAGATATAGACAATGAATGTGTAGAAATATATATGGATGACTTCACTGTCTATGGAGAAATATTTGATGAGTGCCTCAAGAACCTAGAGAAAGTGATATAATGCTATCATGAGTATCATCTATCTCTCAATCAAAAAAAATGCTACATGCTTATGATATAAGGAATTATCTTAGGCTACCATGTATCTGTTGAAAGAATTAATGTTAACCCCACAAAAATTAGCATCATAAAAAACCTACCTATTCCTCAAAAATATAAAGATGTTAGGAGTTTTTTAGGACATGCTAGTTACTAAAGGAGATTTATCAACAATTTAAGCAAGGTAACAACACCATTGTTCACTCTTTTGACTAAAGATTTTGAATTTATATAGACTCTTGCCTATGATACAACCTTCAAATAATTGAAGAAATTATTGACCACCACCCCTATTCTACATGGTCCTGATGAGAAGCTTCCCTTCCATATTCACATAGATGCTTCAAATACTACCCTAGGAGTTGTGCTAGGCCAAAAATAAGAAGAATTCAATTATGCCATATATTTTGTAAGCAAGAACCTATAGGTAGTAGAATTAAATTACATAGTTACTAAAAAATATTTCTTAGCATTAGTTTATGCTATCAACAAGTTTCATCATTACATCATAGGGTATTAGGTATTTATCCATACCAACCATGCAAGCATTTGATACCTTATAAATAAACCATCTATTCTAGATAGAGTGATAAGATGACTACTTTTATTACAAGAATTTGATATCACCATTATAGATAAGCTTGGTAGGGACAATATCATGGCTGATTTCTTATCATGCCTAAAATTCTCTGAAGAATATACAATAATGGATGACTCATTTCTAGATGCGCACCTATTCTCCCTCACTTTTACCACACCTTAGAATGTTAATATTGTGAACTACCTTATACCAAGGCTACTTCTAAAACACTTCT
The DNA here is from genome assembly GCA_037957365.1 of Torreya grandis. NCBI lineage: Eukaryota > Viridiplantae > Streptophyta > Pinopsida > Cupressales > Taxaceae > Torreya > Torreya grandis. Next base: position 730,875 of record JARHVA010003893.1, on the reverse strand, counting down.
TCCCTAAACAAAGAAGAGATTTGATTCATAAAAGTGGTAGATATTCATGGCTGACCAGATTTATTTTATATACTAGGCCTGACTCCATCATTATAATATGTCTTAGAGAAGATGAAGTTATAGATATCCTCAAAGCTTGTCATGATGAAGCCTATGGAGGACACTTTATAGTCAAATGTATAGTATTCAAAATCTTGACTACAAGATATTTTTGACCCTAACTTCATAAAGATGCCATAAGGTATATTGTTCATTATGATAGATGTCAACATATGGGGATACCTATGTAGCCTCAAATGGTGCTTGAACCATTTGAAAAATGGGGCCTAGACTTTGTAGGACCCTTTGATATAAAATATAATAACAAAGAGTACATCTTTGTATGTACTAACTATGTCACTAAATGGGTGGAAGTAAAGGCTCTTATACATGTTAAGGATGAGAAGGTGGTAGCTTTCCTCTATGAAGAAATATTCACAAGCTTTGGTGTGCTATGAGAAATAGTCACTAATTAAAGACCCCAATTAATTACTAAGTGAATTATTGCCTTGGTCCAATAATATGAGAATAGACATAAGAAATCAAATCCATATCATCCACAGTCTAATGGACAGGTAGAAGTCAACAATAGGGAGTTAGAAAATATTTTGATAATGACTATTAATATGTCTCATAAGGATTGGGAGGCTAGAATTCTTGAAGTTGTTTGGGCTTACAAAATCACATGGAAGGCCGCTACAAGCTTCACCCCATATGAGTTGGTCTATGGAAACAAACCTATCTTGCCAATTGAATTTGAGCATAAGACCTTATGAGCAACACTAGAACTTGGGATGGATATATTTGAAGCACAGAAAGAAAGGATTTTATAATCGAATGCCTTAGATGAATATAGATAGCATGTATTACAAAAGATAGAGTTTGTACAATAGTAGTGGATTGGATGGCATGACAAGTACATTAAGACTAGGGAATTAAATGTAGGAGATTGGGCCCTTCTTTTTGACTCCAAATACCAGGATCACAAGGTCAAACTCTCGGCTTGGTCCTTTTGAGATTGAGAATGTTTATGACAATGAAGAAGCACAACTTCAAACCATTAATTCAATATGATTCCATCTACTAGTCAATGGTCACAGACTAAATTTGTATAAAAATCCACTCACTTAGTAAGAGTTTACCAATCACATACGTAAGTAATTATAAGATGGATACAATGATGTACTAGATAGGCATGATGTCTCACTAGAAAAAGGGAGCACCAACCAACACTCAAATGAAGAAAGAGAGGAGGGCATCCTAACCCTCCTTTGGTATGATGAATGTGACCTTCACTTAGTCCTTGATAGTCACCCTTCCAAGTGCCTTGGTAAGGACCTTGAATAAACATTCTACTACAAGTAGTAGCTAGAGCAAAACAAAACATCTAATAATGAAAACCCATTTTTGGGTGTTGTTGACAGATTTTGGGTAGAAAACTAGCCTGCTAGCTACCTAGAACTATAAAATGGGCCTAAATAGAAAAATAGCTTACTGGCTATTTATGGGTAAAAAAAGGCAAAGAAGTAAGGAGAAAAGGTATTCATTCTGACCACAACTATCTAATTACTATAGGTAATTTTTTAGTTTCTATAAACACCTCTTTCCACAGTTGGGAATCACTTTATAGCTTGCTACAAGCTCCACCTATAGCTGTTGTAGGTACTTCCCAATGCCTATTTTTACCTTTATAATGCATGTAGGTTAGATCCTCCTAAACTCTAAGCTATGGTTTAGCTATTGGCTTTTGAGAAATGCATGGAAATCATCAAATAATGTTATAGAGGAGTGAAGGAGGATTAGAGCACCAAATTCAACCTTATTACTTATAATTACGCTTGAATAATAGGCTAAAGAGCCACACTAATAACAAACACTTTCAATGTCCATTTAGAGTGTTACATACCCAAATTTATGCCTATAGGGACACACATGACTCACTTTTAGTTTTTGATCATTTCATGGAGGTAATTTCATTATGTTAAATAGTGATATCTTATATTTTTTTGGCAATAGGCCCCATGTTTTAAGATCCTATTTATTCTTAAAAGACATGTCCACTAGGTGCAGAACCTACAGGGCATAAGATAACACAAATACAATTATCAACAGGCTCATGCAGAGGAAGATCACACCACAATAGAACCCTTAACTACCCTCTTCCATGGTCATAAAACACATGACTTAGATCATCTAGCTTAAAAATAACCACCTTGTGGTAAGACAATAATAGTCTCTCATCTAAGTTAAGACCCTTGTTCTAGTTCTATGCAGGCGAGTTGAGGGCACCATCAAATGCTAACATCTAGTGATCTCATAATTATTCAAAACGGGTGCACTTAAATCCAATTCCAATTCCCAACCTAATCATTGAATTCCATCACTCAATAACATGCAAACACTTGCATGCCATCAAACACATGTAAACCCTTAGCATCACCCCTGATACATCGTTAGCAAAAATGTATGTTGTATATTTTAATCATTGAAAAGTATTCATTATTTTAATATAGCATGTACAATATTAATAATAATATTAAATCATGAATCACATCATTCATTTCAAATACCCTCTAAAACCATACTTATACCCCTAATTATGACCCCATTCTATCCTTTCCTTCTTATTCACTCCATGTCACCTGAGGACATGTGATAACTTAAGTGGGGGGGTGGAGGATTCTACAAGTGAGAATACCATGCACTATAGGAACCATACATGAAGAATTACATGTCATAAGGATGACATAATATCTTATAGGGAACACAATCAATTTCATTAATTTCCCCTTATAATTATAACTATTCCCATAAAACTACAACATTCCATAACTTAAAACCCCGCAACCTATAACCACACACTTACCATTGTAACAAACCCTGCTTTGCTATAGGTAGATTTTCATAATCCAAACAAGAGTGTGTTTCCACTTATTGGTTGAAAATATTGACAAAGAATCTGAACATAGCAAGATGGGAGGGTCAGTTGTGAGTAGAGAACCCATAGATCATAGGCAACTTTAGGGAGATCAAGCCAATTGGGTTGTCTTCAATAGAGCTAGTTAGACCATTTATTTTGAGAAGTTGAAAATTTTCTCTGAACATCTTGCTAGAGAATTTAAAATATACTTTAATGGATACCAAACTATTGTATATGGAATCACATTATCATTCACTAAAGAACTAGTGAGCTAGACAACTAGGCTGCCAAGTATAGAAGAGAATTGGCAAGACGAGCCCAATGGCCAAGAAGCTAGACATTAGTTTTGTTAGGAGAATGAAAGACTAGTATTGAATAAAGGTGGTGTGGAGAGACTCATCTCACCTATATCATGG